>JAKTUX010000010.1:3248-426538 GCA_030556895.1 Kodamaea jinghongensis | reverse complement strand
GAAGAAGAAGAAGAAGAAGAAGAAGAAGAAGAAGAAGAAGAAGAAGAAGAAGAAGTAGCTGAAGAAGTAGCTGAAGAAGTTCAAGAAGAAGAAAATGAAGTCGTGGACGACGAAGCAGCAGCAGAAGACGGAAAAATTGAAGAAGCCGAGGAACTCGCAGAGGAGGTGTCAGCTGCTACACAATCGGAGGTTCCTGAAATAGAGATTGAGGAAGCTTCTGAAGACGCAAACTTCGAGGCAGCTCCTGCTGAACGGTCTCCATCTGCACTCGAGACCTCTCCTGCTCCAGAAGACGACCTGGACGAAGAGAAACTGGACTCCCGCAAGCGGTCAAGATCCCCATCAGTGGTTGACCAGCACAAACGGTTCAAGAACATCGCAGTCAACCTCCTTCAAAGCATACTGGCGCATAGGTACTCATCTCCATTCTTGCAGGCCGTGGGCAAGAAAGACGCACACGACTATTATGATGTCATTCATGAACCAAAGGACTTGAAGAATATCTTGAGAATGGTCAAGCGCAAATCTACGGCTCCATACTATTCTCTGATCAAGCACTTGGAAAGAGATATAATGCTTATGTTTGCAAACTGCATAATGTATAACAAACTGGATGAGGATTTGGTTCAATTAACAATTAGCATGAAGAATGACGTTAAGAACATGTTCAAGATGTTTGAAGAAGCTGAGCTGGACATTAAGTAAGCCAAAACCGGTTTTCGGCGTACAATGAACCAAAGATGAACTGGTTGACTTACATATACTTGCGATATTTCGTAATACCTGGTCAACCTAATTGCTAGAACTACGCTGTTTTGTGGTGTCACCCGATGTGCACGCAGTACGTTCTATTTCAAGTTGCAAAGTTGCTGCATGGGAGGTCGAAATTATCATGCATGCTGCTTTAGACTGATAACGAGTACATTTAGATAGCCTATCTGACCAAAAGCGTCCCGGTCTTCACCGGATGCACTGTTTAACGTTTTTAGAGGAAGAAATTTGGAGCAGCCAAGGTTCCGCTTCCTTTTCTGGCCACTAGCATGATGAAAATCAAGCCGTCAGACCACTTACAACGACTTTTGTAACACCTCTATACTTCCCGAGGATCATTACGAGGACATACTTGCAGATCCTCAGCCTCTGATCCTCAACTGCACTGTATTATATATGGTTGTGAAGAAATATATCACAAAAGGATACAATGAAAATGTTCTTGTGTAGACATTTCGCCATAAACTACCTCCACTTTTGGGTGGAGATGCATTCTGCGGAAGACGTAGACGGTGCTCTTATCCAATTCCACGTCTAAGTTGGTAGTTGCTCTGTGTTAGTAATGGTTAAAGACTGCAAACCACCGCGTGGGCCTGGAAAGTCGCTTATCAAGAGGTTATTTGATGGAATTCCGCACAATTCCGCTCTATCTATACTCCGATTTTAGGTTTTCGGTTCTTCTCAAGATCCGTTCCATCTTGCCTAATACACTTGAAGTGGCGAAATACGGGGATGGAGGCCCGCTTCGCAGTTGTCAGTTGCCGGTAATAGGCTAAAATTACAACAGAGGAGTTTAGCCTGACTCCGCATATTGTTTTTTGAAACTCGGAAACTTCCGTCCCGCTGTAATAACAAAACCAAAGACAATGAGGGGACCCGCAAGGCGCACAACACAACCCAGTAGGATGCAGCGACCAGCTAAGGGCCACCTTCTTGAAACTGTAGGGCGTTGGTGGTGGGGATGAACGTCACGAGAAGTTGCCTGTGACGTTGGGCGGAATGTCATTTGGGTTATGTGCTGCAGCCGTATCTCAAAGATCTCTCGGATCCAGGATGGATATCTAAGATAGCAGATAGATAGCAGCATCGATAGAGATAAGTTGATACTACTGGCTTGTTTGCAGATTACGTGTCGGCCGAAAAGAAACCTTCTGGTCTGCATTGGTTGTGGGCTTCTTTGACATGTTGCAGCCGCGTCGCAGCCCTAAAGTCAAAGCGATAAAAGACCAGGACCAGAATATACCCCCATTACAGGAGCTCTGATGTTCTAGTTTAAGAGCTTTAGCAGAGGTTGACAGGACACATCTCTCTGTTCCATAGATCTAATATTTCAAAGATAAGTGAGCTGATCTTGCTGTGTCTGCAACTGAGGAATAGCAGCGTGAGGGCCTCTGCAGCGAGATATGGCACAATAAGCAAGAATTGAAGCTCAGCCCCGGAACCGCCCCGATACCACCCGCTTTGTTTTAAAGCCACGCAGAAAAGCAGTGAGTAACCGGCTTTTGTCCAGCATGAATTGCCGGCTTTTGCAGCCACCCTCACCAACCATGTACAATTTTCAGGCTCCCTGCCTAACAGTTCTAGGTATATCACAACTCATCTACTATTCTAATTAATCACAAAACACTTTTCTTAAAAACAAACTATATGCTCCCATCGTCCAATCGAACTTGAACATCCTCGGCCTTTTTACTGGTAGTTTCCAGAACCCCAGTTTCCTCATCATCCATTTCAACGACGCCCGAAACCAACTTTTGCTCTCTTACCTGTAAGTATCTGATAGCCACAGCGCACGCCAAGGTTGCAAGACAAGTACAAATCATGGCAATAGCACCCTTCTTGAACTTAGGAACGTCTGTAGCCTTGTAGAAGAGCAAGGACCACCAAGCGTTAAAGGCAGCGTTCAAGGCGTTCATCGACGACAAGGTGATGGCTCTCAACTGCAAGTCATCGGCACAAACAACGTTTGCCCAGGCGAAGAAGGCGGTTTGACCCGAGTAGGCGATTCCACTCATGTAGTGCGCAGCGAAAACAGTGCCGGCGGAGGTTGGCTTGGCCAAAATCAAGATGGAAGCAGCGATTAATGCAACAGCAATAAGAATTTGGATGCGGTAGTGGTACCTGCCACCAGTGGCATTAATGTAGAGCGAACCTCCCATAGTAGCAAGGATACCCACGGCAAAGATCCCCATGGGGTAGTGGTTGACTTGAGGAACAGGGTAGTCGTAGTTCTTCAACCATAAGGCAAATAAGGAGTTAAGAGAAAAGGACTCATTTTCACCGCCAAAGATCCAGAGCAAAGAAAGCAACCACCACTTCCAGCTACCAAACACACGCTTGAGCAACGACCAGTCGAAAGTTTCGTGCTTTGGCTTGCTCTTCTGTCTTCTCTTCAACGCTACCTGGTACTCGGCGTCGGTAAAGTAGAAGGGTTTGGCGACTTCTGGCAAGTCTGGGAACAAGAACAAACCGAAGATGACCACTGGAACGGTGATCAAGAAGTCGATGATGAACAACCATCTCCAACCTGCGATACCTCTGAAGTTGTCCATGTTGGTAAAGATAGCAGCTTGCAAGACAGAAGAAATGATGGAACCCAACAAACCGGAACTGGTAAAAATGGCTGTTCTGAACGGCAACTCTTCCTCCTGGTAGAATGACCCCAAAATAAGATGCGTTCCGGAAAAGGTAACGGACTCGAAAACAGCAACAAAGAATCTGAGCACCAAGACTTGCTTGTAATTAGTGGTTTTGTAGATAGCCAAAGTCAACACACCCCAGGCACTGGCACAGAAAGCCAACCAATACCTTGGTCTAATCTTAAGAAGAATCAAGTTGTGGGGAACCATAGCAACAATGTACCCGACGTTGAACACAGTATTTAAAATATTCAACTCGTCACCCTTCATGTTGAGGTCCTGCTTCATCCCACTGACGTAGGCATTAGACAAGTTCTGTCTGTCCAAGTAGTTGGTCCAGTAAACCAAGCAAACGTAAGTCAAGATGACACAATCTTGCTTCATGAGAAGCGACCTCTCAACGGGGTCCTCCGACCTCTTCCCCCAAACAACAGTTCTAACCTTAGATAAAAACGACATTAGAGATTACTCTGTCTTGACACATTTTCAAACTCATGGCCTTTCTTTCTCTTTATATACCCGAATGCAAGATCTCTTATCAAAGCTATCCTAATTCGGTTAGGCCTGATGGAATTTTGACACAAATGTAATTCTTGCATAAAGGCCATTGAATTAGTCCCCGCAGGACGGAGAGCGAATAGCGAGATCAATCTAGGCTAAGATAAAGATGGGCTCTTTGTTTCCAAGAAAGTTTGTGCAATGTTCGGATGGAATGATGTAATTACAAGATATAGCTGCTAGAGTTCCGATATTTCTGGCCATGTGACCCGCCCCCCTCGCTATCTCGCTCACATCTCGCAAACTGAAAAAGCAAAGATCAAAAGCACCGGGCATAACAGTCACAAACTTCTCTAAATGAAGGGAAGATATCCAGATTTAAGGTTTTCATATGGAAACTCCAACAGGCTGTCGAATGTTCTTTTTTTTTTCCACATTGCAACACACAAATCGAAAATTTTGATGGTTTGCAGTCTTTTGAAACCGGTGATGTTTGGATCTTTTCAATCATTCTACATATACGAAATTAAGTTTATATTGAACAATGCTACCTGGGCAAAGGGGGGGCTTACCGGGCGAGAGGGTTCTTGAGGGGACGCTAGGGTCACTTACGAACGTAGTATAGCTCCTGTTCTTTACCAGTAAAGTGGAGTACTGTTGGTGCATAAGCGATTTGAAGCTTTTTTCACCACTGCCAAGCAACTTTGGCAGCTTCGAAAATGCAACAACGGTGGTGGTGGTCTAATCTAATTTGGCTGGCCGATCTCGAGGCAGCACCTAAAAATATATCATTTAGAGGAAATGTCCACGGAAATGACGTAGAAAGTTAAGAAAAATCTAGTTTAGCCAGCCACAGAGCCTTTTGGTAGCGGAGCACTTGAGTGCAGCACAACATCACATATTCTCAGGAAATGCACGGTATGGCATCCTGGAAAACAGTACGAGTAAAGCAATCTTGTATGTGAAAAAGTGCCTAACCCCCACTCCGTGCTCTAATCTAACAACTGAACGACCTTTCTCACCATTTCAACAACTTTCTCTTCTTGGTACTTTCTGCCAACTAACTGCAAAGCGACAGCACCTCCGTGCAATTCACTAGCGTTGTAGTCCTTCCAAACCTGGTGGTCTACGTCGTTGTGGTTGGTGCTTTCTGGATCCTCCTTGTCCAAGTCTTTGTCTGCCCTGGTGACAGGGAAGGTAAGGGCTGGGTAGTCCAAGACATTGAAAACACTGGTGTAGCCGACATGAGGAGGGAACTTACCTATAGGAGAGGCAGGGAACACTGCAACAGGCATAATGATGCAGTCGATAGGTTTGCCGTTTTTCGTTGTTTTCTTGGTGTTGACCCACTTGTCTAGGAAGCTCTTCCCAACATCAGTCCTGTGGGATTGCAAATTCCATAACTCACTCACAGGAATGTCTTTTGCAGTACCATAGGGCTTCATGAACGGGTACAAAGGCTCACCAGTGAGATTCAACTGTTCAATAATGTGCTTTCCTCCGTCACTGAGGAAAAGTTGCAAGGTAAGCTTAGAAAGAGCAGGGTGGTCGCTCGTGTCCCACTCAATAACATCATGACCACTCTTCTTCAAAGCGTCAATAACAATCTTCATTCCCCTTCTGATAGGAGGCGTAGGGTTGATCACCCCGTCATCAATGACTACAGCCACGTTAAGTTTCTCTGGCACTTGAGCGGGTCTCCAGGGTATTCCGGTCACCCTTGGGTCGTAGTCCTCCGGGTTGGAGTTCAACACAACAGAACAATACTTTTCAAGGTCCTCTAACGTGTTAGCCATTGGTCCGTTGACGGAGTTAATTGACTCAAAGCCGGGCATCCCACTCCGTGTTCCATAGGTGGGGAACCGTCCAAAGGTAGGACGCAAGCCGTACAAATTCTGGAACGCAGCAGGAATACGGACAGACCCTCCGATATCTGAGCCGACTCCGAATGGGGCTCCCTTCAATTTGATCAATGCAGCTTCTCCTCCTGACGAGCCTCCGCTGGTTAGCAACCTGTTGAGCGGGTTGAGTGTATTGCCATAAATGTGGTTCTCAGACTCGGGCATCATCATGGCAACCGGAACGTTGGTCTTCACGTATAAGACTGCGCCGGCATTCTCTAGGATTTGGACCAATGCAGAGTCGTACTCAACCTTCTCGGGGTTAAAGCAGAAACTCACCATACCGATCGTGGTAGCCTGGCCCTTGATGTTGAAATTGTCCTTCAAGGACATTGGCAACCCGTGCAAGGGTCCTTGCAACTTGCCGGTCTTCTCAAAGTACTCGTCCAACTGCTTGGCTGATTCTAAGGCTTCTTCAAAAAACACTTCCGTTAAGCAGTTGACCAACTGGTGTGCAATCTGAGCTCTGTGACAGAATGCCAAAGTAACCTCAACAGAAGTCCATTTCTTGGAGTGAAGGGCTTTCAAGATGTCCACGGCCGGCGCTTCGGTGATCTCAACTTCCTTCTTTGTCAAGTATCCAGACTCGGGGATCCACTCACTGACATCCCTCTCTTTCGGTAACTTGTCTTCTTCAATCCACCACTCCTTGTTGAACTTGGCATTCCTGGCTGCAAGCTTCTTGGCTGCAATCTCCTTGTATGTGGCTCTTCCGTCTGTCATTGGGCTGTTTTGTGTGTTGGGTGTATCAATCTGGGGAACCATCTTTCTTGTAGATAATTTATCTCCTGAGTTGAAATGCATGTAGTATATATATATCACCCACGGAGACTGCCCGAAAAGGAATGTGAAACCGGTGCCTGCCGACACCCGGGCTGATTTGAAGGCCACTCCTCTATCTAATCTATGTTAAGGTTAGTGGCGTGGAGCATGACAAACCCTTTTGATTTTGTATGGAGATCAAATATTGCCGATCTGTTATCGGGTGCGGTGCTGTCTTTGACCTTCCTAACACAACACGCAATTGTCATCCCGATGCATGTTGATGCATGTCAATACATATTGGCTTATTTCCGGATCGGGTGTGACATCTTAGCATGTTGCATACTTACGATAGGGACCCGCCTTCCGTGCCAAGCTCGTGTCGACCGGTCGTTGTCTTCTTATCAGCTGCTACTGTCACTGTCGCTGAACCGGAAATACATTAAGTCCAACAAAAACTATGCCTAACTTAAACATGCCGAGATCGCATGGCTAATGTGTGCTCGGCTAAACCAAAGGTACAATTTTTCAAATTGTTTTGCCATTCTGTGGCCGATTCTGCTGTCAATGATGGAACTTAGGCAAAGGAACAACACTTGTAGGCTTAGGTAATGATACTGATTTTTGTAATCTGCAGAGTGTCTTTCCAATACTTAAAAAGTACTTGACATGGGTTTGAGCTGTATTACAAGTAGTTGAGAGTGCACCCTCTGGTAGTTACCTCTGCTGCACAGTCCAGAATTTGAGGCAATTGATCTCCAACAATCCATTTCCTAGCTAGAGTAAGGATTTGCTGAGCAAAACAAGAGCGTTAGTGTTAACCAAAAAAGACCTCCTATTGGCACTGACAGCAATCTGCTACTTGCATATGTCCCCTGTAAAGATAATAATTACATTAGCAGCACAATATCCAAGCTGCTGCTTACTGATTACAATGTAATTATACCCCAGACACTTGGCATGGTAATTTGAGATTGTTCTCACTAACCAATGTCGACACAGATACAATGCAAAGCCGGTGGTCGGACTTCCAGAAATCCTGCTATGCCAGTGACTACCAGAATATCCTTTTAGCGGCCTCGAATGACTTGGTAAATACTGTAGAGTCCTTGAAATGTGTAATTCCCACTGATTATCACAATAATGATGAATAAAGTTAATAGTGTAAGCGCTAACTACTAAGGTTGATTGATGGATCCGCCAGTTCTAAGCTCTGCAGAGTATTCTCGTAACCTCCAAGGGCATACTTTGGAGCACTAGTTGTTGTTTCACGCAGACCTCGATTGTTTCATAGGCATTATTGTATTTTCAGGGGAGGTGATCGACCCGTGTCGCCAGTCGTGGCTTCTTTTGTTATCAGTTTTTTTGCAGCAGTATCGCAAAATTTTCAACTATACGGCCCATAACATCACAGTTTCCTATCCGACGGGCTATCATGACTTTCAGCAAGCAGACCCTGTTTCAGGTTGATTATGCGCCTGCCCATATCACCAAGTGGAAGTCCGAACGTACTGGGCTCGAACTTGTGTACATTAACCAACCATCGCCTATTGTGAATGGGTATTTTGCAGTAGCCACAGAAATAGAAGACAACTCTGGATGCCCCCACACCTTAGAACACTTGGTGTTTATGGGGTCCAAGAACTATCCATACAAGGGATTGCTTGATAACTTGGGTAACAGACTTTATTCCAACACTAACGCCTGGACCGCCATTGACCAAACCGTCTACACGCTTGTAACTGCTGGCTGGGATGGATTCAAGCAGCTCTTGCCTGTTTACTTGGAGCACTTATTGGACCCAACGTTGACCGATGAAGCATGTTTGACTGAAGTTTATCATATAGACGGCAACGGTGAAGAGAAGGGTGTTGTTTTTAGTGAAATGCAAGGTATTGAGCAAGCTTCGTGGTTCATCTCATTGATCAAGATGCAAGAGACTTTGTTTGCACCAAAGTCGGGATACTCTAGTGAAACCGGTGGTTTGACCACTGAGTTGCGTGACTTGACCAACGAAAGAATTAAGCAGTTCCACAAGCTGTTGTACAGACCCGATAACTTGGCTGTTATCATCACTGGTTCGTTAGATGAAGCGGAATTGTTGAGCATCATGCAACTGTTTGACGACAAGTTGGTGCAAACCACTCCTTTCAAGCGTCCGTTTGTTGACTCCCCTGAAGACAAGCCTTTGACTGAGGTCAAGGTTGTTTCCACAGAATTCCCTTCCAAAGATGAGAGCATGGGTGAAATGATAATTTCCTGGATAGGTCCAAAAGCAGATGAGACTATCGTCAACTGCGCCGTGGATATGATTGGGTCATATTTCACAGACTCAGCTATATCCCTTTTCAACAAGGTTTTGGTTGAAATTGAAGATCCACTTGCAACCGACATTGATTATGCCACTGACGAGTATTTCAGAACTATCTTGAACTTCAACGTCAACGGTATCCCCACAGAAAAGCTCGAAGAGGTTGACTCCAAGATAAAGGAATTGATTTTGTCTCAAACTGACCCAAAGAATTTTGAAGTTGAGTACATGAGGCAACTCATCCAACAGCAAAAGTTGAAGTTTGTTGCTGAGACTGAGAGATCCTCCCTGAAGTTTGCCAACATTGCCATTTCCGAGTTTATCTACGGTAAGAAAGATGGGTCCGACTTGGCCAAGTGGTCCAAGTCGTTGACCGAGTACGACATTATGTCTGAATGGACTGCTGAGCAATGGAGTGACCTCATTCACAAGCAGTTTGTGCAAAACAAGTCTGCCACAGTATTAGGTAGACCATCTGCTTCTCTCAACAAGCTCCAAAAGGAAGATGCTAAGAAATTCAAGCAGGGCATCAAGGACAAATATGGGGAATCTGGCTTGAAGAAGTTGGGTGAGAATTTGAAGAAGGCTCAAGAAAAGAACGACACTCCAATACCAGACGAAATCATCAAGTCTTTCCCAAAACCAGACGCCCTGAAGATTGCGTTTATTGATACGAACAGCTATGCTGGAGGAAACACTAAGCTCCAAGTGCCTGGTGTGGACTACATCACCAATGACGACTTTGCAGCCAAGTTAAAGAAGCACGAGTCTCCCTTGTTTTTCCACTTTGAAGACTACAAATCACAGTTTACTACTGTTAACCTTGTTTGTTCTTCTACTGAGATAGAACCAAGACTTTTACCTTACATGTCGATTGTTGAGGAGATTTTCAGTTTGTCTATCCAATTGGCCAACGGCACCTACATTCCTTACGAGAAGGTCATTTCCGATATAAATAACGATTTGATTGACTTCCAACTCGACAACGGTTTTGAAAACCAGTTTTATGAATTGATCAATGTTAAGGTCAAGTTTGAATCCGCAAAGTACCAGACTGCCATTCAATGGTTGTTGAATGTTTTGAAGTACCTGGTGTTTGAGGAGTCCAGAGTGAAGGTCATCTTGGAGAAGTTATTGAACTCCTTGCCCGACAGAAAGCGTAACGGAGAATTGATGATGTACTCATCCCAATACAGAAACTTATTCAACGACAAGTCGTTGCGAAGAGCTCAGGATTCTATTTCCACCGAGGATTTCTTCAAATCTTTAGTTGAAAAGATTTCCGATGGTCAGTTTGCGGAGGTTAAGAAAGACTTAGACGACATAAAGACCCAGCTCTTCAAGTTAAACAACATCAAGGTGTTTGTTGTTGGTAACGCATCTAACTTAGAAGAACCTGTAAAGTCGTGGGACAACTTTGTTCAAGAGTTTGGAGGACAGGCCAATGAACCTATTACCTTTGACAAGCTTCCACGCTCCTTTGAATTTAGATCTGAAGTTGGGGAGCGCATTTCCAGAGACGCATTTCTTGTATCCACGCCAGCAGCCAAGTCTACCCACTTGACAGCATCGGCCAAGATCCCAACTGATTACATGAACCCAGACATCTACAAGATTGCTTTAGCCACTGAATTCTTGGTTGCAGTTGAAGGTCCCCTTTGGAGAGGAATTAGAGGTACCGGGTTGGCGTACGGAGCCAATATTAGACGTGACGTTGAGACAGGTCTCCTTACATTCCTGATTTACCGTGGTGCAGATCCATTGCAAGCCTGGAAGGTTGCAGGACAAATCATCACTGACTATGCCAACGGCACAAGTGTGATTGACGAATTGAATTTGGAAAATGCCATTGCTCTGATAATCAATGCCTTTGCCAACAATGAGGACAACAGCTACGACGCAGCTAACCAGAAGATCTTAGATAACGTGTTCAAGAGAAGAGGTCCTAAGTACATCAACCACTTCTTGAAGGAAGTGAATGGCTTGAGTGTAGAGGACGTCAAGTACGCCTTGAAGAAGTACTTTATTCCTATTTTTGATGCTAAGACCTCTGTGATCTTTGCTAGTGTTCCATCAGAAAAGGCACACGAATTTTCCAAGCACTTTGAGGACAATGGGTACACTGTTACTTTAGAAGAGTTGACTGGTGGTGACGAAAGTGAATACGAAGACGACGACGACGAAAGCGGAAGTGAGGAGTACACCGATGACTCGGAAGAAGAAACCTCGTCCGAAGAAACAGAAGATGAGTCTGATTAGATAACGAAGAGGTCACCGTGGGTGACTCTGAAGATAAATCAGAGAGCAAAGTGATTAGATCGCTGATCGGAGGAAGAAACTCTGAACGGAAGATGAGTCTGAATGGGCTACACGCAATGCTCGAATTAATTATTTAATACAATCTATAAATAAAGTACAGTACAGGACTATTAATGCAAATACTTCAATTTGGCAGCATCAGGGTCTGTTGTATCTCTCAACAAAAAGTTGATGTACTCGGAGACCTTTGTACAGACCTCTTGCTGGGTGACACCAGCATTACTCCAGAAAGCCTCACTGGTGATACCCTTGCATGCAATCCATTTTGCAATAGAGTGGAACTTCAACTCCCAGTCAGTGGAGCCGAATTCCTCGTACACACCCATAAGACCCAAGTTTCTACGTTCGTAAATGTTGAAGGAACCGGTCTTTGTGTTTTCGATCGGGTTGATCTTTGGCTTGTGGATGTGGAAGAAGAAGATTTCTGGAATCTTGTATTTTTCTTCAACCTCTATTGTTTCTACATTTCCGTCAGGTTTCTTGACTTCCTTTTTGACCTTTTTGGAGTTTTCCTTTTTGAAGTCGTTGTAGAGAGAGGTGGCATAACTATTGGATTGGTAGGGCCACAATCTTATGTCCAAGTTCTTCTTCTTTAACCAAGCTTCCCAGTCTTTGAAAAAGTTTTCTGATTGAGTTGGGTCGTACTGTACAATGGTTGTTTCCATAAAGTCACCGTCCTGCTTTGCTCCTCCCTTGTAACCGGCGAGCCAGGTGTCGTGTCTGACCACATGGTAAGGTTCTTGGAACAAGTGCAATGCTGGAACAAATGTTTCTCTGTCCCCATCACCAGGGGCACCTTGGAACAAGAGTCTGTAGTAGAAGTCAGGGCCGTAGAAGTTGTAGTAGAGGGCCAACAAGAAGGACTTGAAGTGCTCACGCTTGGAGAAAACCATTTGGCCGGTTTCGATGGAAATGGCGTTAGGCAATCCTTCCAAGTCGTGGTAGGTAACTTCAGTGTCCTTGTTCTTCGTTAAGTAGTCCTTGAAGTTCCAGTCGTTAGCCTCACCGTCTCTTCTGATAGGGTAGTCACCGACCTTGAATCTTGCAATGTCGTAATACAATGGTGAGACTTGCTTGTGCCAAATGTCAGGCCACAAGATGAATTTGGTGGACAAGTATGGTTCCAGGGTGATCAAGTCGTCGACATTTTTGATAGGCATGTTGTCTGCATCGATGGTAATGATGTTGTTAAAGGTGGAGAAAAGCAAACCAAAGATTTTGAGTTGGAATTTGGTCAACTTGAGGTCATCCAAGAACTCCTTACCAATCTGTTCTTCGATGACAATACAACGAGCGTTGAATTTTTGAGGAAGCAACTCTTCACAAATCTGCTTGTCGTATTCGTCCATTTTGTTGATGATGATTTCGATGGGTAACTTGGAGCCCATTTCACGCATTTGGCCTGCGGCCACAAGAGCAGACCCAAAGTAAACCCCACCCCCGGAGATAACGATCCCATCGCCATTCACAAACTCCTTTGGAGGAGTGTCCAATCTCTTGAGGGCTTCGACCAATCCGTCGTGCATGTTTTGCAAGTTATCAAACTTGATCTTTGGCAAGTTTGTTTGGTCCTTCAACAATCTTTCCTTTGTGATTGGAGGCTGCTGGACGTCTCTGTAGTAGGTTCCTGGGAGACCCTTTCCGTTTTCTTCGTCTGTCAAAGGCGCCACAGTAGGGGCGTACTTGATCATGTACTCCATGATGATGTTTCTGTACCACAGCTTAGGGTCCAAGGTCTTTTGGAGCTTGTCTGCGGCCTTTTTGGGGAACTCGACGGGAGCTTCCACTTCAAGATCCTTCAAGACCAGCAAGACAGCAGCCTCCTTGATCTCGTCCTTGTGGGCCTTGACGTACTCTGTCTTCAAGTCGTCAAAGATCTTGTAGGAAAACTCCTGTTCTTTGAACAAATCATTGGTGTATTGTTTACTGATCTGAGTTCTCAAGTCCTCTTTAAAAAACTCGGTAAAGTTGGCCAAGACCTCTGCCTTCAAGTCCTCCATAAACTTGTCCTTATTCTTGAGCTCGATATCGAGTTGTAGCTTCTCCAACAACTCTTGCTGCTTGGCCATCTTGATGTCGTCGACCATGGCCTCAATGTATTCCTCGGAATCCACACTCTCAATCTTGGATTGATAAGACTCAGAGTGCGTGTATCCCGTAGATTTTGAGAACAGATTGACAGGTTCATCTGAATACTGATATATTGTCAAATTAAACACAATAATCAACAACAAGATGCTAATGACTAGATACACCGGGGAGAAGAATCTCCTGGGTATTGAAACGAATGACATTTAGTTGTTTTCTAAAAAAAAGGGTTGATAAGGGAAAAATTTTCTTATTTGTATTGATTTGCTGTACGCAGATTTCTTGGAATTTCTTTTTGGACTTGAAAGGAGTCTGCACAAAATACAATGGAGAGGTAATGGTATGGAGGATTCAACAGCGTTCAGAGGCGGCAGATCGCAAGCGTGTGGCCAGCTACGAGCGCCCTGGTGGCCTACGGATGGCAACTCGAGCAAATTATCCTGTGGGGTCCGTCGGTAGATGGCTCGTGACGTTGCGATTCTCCCTCGTGCTTTTTTCTTCTGGCAAATGGTGACAAGGTGATGTGCCCGGAGCGGATTAAGTTTTACGACGTGCCTTTTCTCTCACTTTGAGATGTGGCACGAACGGTGAACGATAGCGCACCTCAACAGCAAATTACCCTTTGCGATTTTCCGGATGGCTTATTTGGGTAGAAAGAAAACTCATTGGCGCGTAGTGTGTATACCGCTGGGGCCACGACCTTGGTTGTGCCTGCAGATTTAAACCATCAGCGCTCCCTCCAAGCAGAACGAACCACACTGCACGATACGCATACGTCAACGACCTTGTTTTGCTCGTCTCTCATACAGTGTCTCGTCTAATTTTCCGAAAAACCACTCCCAGCAAAATGAAACTGAGCAGCACGATACGCTGCGGAATGTCTGTCTCGCGCCATGTCGCTATGGATGCTTTTGCGCTTCCCATCCCTCTTGGCATCGAGGTTGCACAAAGTCACTGGAAAAATTTCATGTCCATCACTCGATCGCCGTCCCTGTGTGCCCCTCGGAAGCGATCGCTCCTTTAGTAGTCCTACGGTGGTGCCTACGTCGCCTGCGGTGTTAAATTCCTGTTGCATCTCTGACTGCGTGCCCCAAGGGCACCCAATGACCTCGTATTAAGGTGACTGTCTTCGTAAATTTGAGATCTACTGCTTTTGAAACGTTGTTAAGCCTCTGCCGATCTTTTTCACACAGACACGGACTCCCAACATGCGACTGAGTTCACATGCCCTGCTGTACTGATTTCCGGAATGCAGCAGCCACATCGACCATGATCCTTCACACAGAACAATGCATGTGGTGGAGTCGTTCACAAACTGCCTGGAGAAGGTTGCATTGACTTGTTTGATTGCAAAAAATCTAAAACAGTGGTGTTTTTTGACTACGCAACCGTATGAAAGCTGAAATCCACTTTGTACTGCACCCACCCGCTTTTCAAGGCAGACGCAACCAACTTTGATGTGCCTTATTGACGATCTGTGGCAAGGTTCGCGTTACCATTCATGCTACAGGGTTCAGTACCTGAGTCCTGACAATACAGCACCGAAAAAAGTTATAATAAAGTTGTGGCAACTAAAATACCCGGTGGTCACCCGCTAGGTCTGCCAGACAACTACCATACCAAAAATAGTTATCATCAAGGTTATTAACCCTTCTGTTTTTAGAAGTGTTACTAAATTCGTGTTATTGAAAAAATGTGGACTTCATGGTATTAGTTGGGCGTGTGGCGTAGTTGGTAGCGCGTTTGCCTTGCAAGCAAAAGGTCATTGGTTCGATTCCTATCTCGTCCACTTTTTTTGAAGCTCAAGTGGAGTATTCTCACTTTTAGGATATGAGACACTTACAAGACGACTATTATTACGAGATGCTTCTTACTAAAACGGTAGTATTATTATTGCTATGTATGCTTATCTTTTTCCACCCTTTTTCTTACCGTTACTCTTCTTTTTCTTCTTCTTCAACTTCTTGGCCAATCTTTCTTGAGACCTGGAAGAAGGAGTTCCTTCACGGGAGTGGGGAGCAGAAGGTGCTGAGTCCGAGGTGGAATCGTGGGTTCCGGTGGTGGTATCTTCATGATTCTCTGCAGTAGTGTCAGCAGTAGTGTCAGCTTGCTCGGCGGTGATATCGGCATCAGCTTGCTGCTCTGCTGTAATATCTGCAGATTCCGCAGCATGGTCCTCTTCTGCTTCGTTGGTTTCATTAATGCGTGCTTCAGTGCTCTCTACAGCCGGCGCACCTGACACCTCTGGTATTTCAGGTGCAACTACTTCTGGGATAGCTTGCTCGGGAACAACCTCTTGAGTATCCTCTTCGGTTTCTTCCTGAGTAGTATTCTCCTGGACAGTATCTTGGGTAAGTTGCTCCGGTTCTTGGACAAGTTCAGCTACTTCAGGGTCACGTTGGCTAGTCAATACATCCAGCAATATAGGTTGTACTCTCTTAGTCTCCTTGAGCTCCTTAGGTTGAGAATCAACAGCTCCGTAGCCCTTGCTTCCAGCAAGCAAAGGGGCATTTTCAGTACCAGCTACCTCTCCTGCAGTCTGTCTTTCGTAAACTCTAGTTCTAAAGTCCATTTCCTCTTCAGTCTCGTCAGTGATCTTGGTGGAACTTCCTTCAGTCAATTGCTTGGACAGAGATCCCAACTTCAGGGCTGCGTTCAAGGAACGACCAAAGAAATCCAATTCTTCCTCGGGGTATCTAGGAGGCAATTCTTCACCTTTATCGAGGATCTTGTCTGCGTCAACGGCAGTGTTGTATTGGGGCAATGCAGCAACACCGGCCTCTCCCTTGATCTTTCTGTGCTCGTTAGAAATGACAAAGCCGTACTTTCTGACGTTAGCTTCAATCCAAACATAGCCTCTCTGGCCGATATTTACATGGAACTTGGCATTGGTCAGGAAACAGCCAACTGCAGGGTACATGTCTACGTAACACCCAGACATGATGTCCATCAACTTCTTCCCGTTTCTGGTTATGAAAATGGATCCTGTGCTGATGACATATCCAAAACCAACGACATCTGCTTCCATCAATGGAGGCAAGACAAATGCATTATATTGAGAGTGTTCATCCTTGTGTTGTTGTAACGGAGTGGGAAATGGCTTGTTGATCTTCAAGTTCCCTGTGCTTTCATATGCAATACTAAACAAGTTGTAACCTGGCAATCTAAATTCAGTAGGGTATGGCTTGGTTACTAATCCGATGGCAAAGTGAGAGTTGGAGTTGGCATTATACTCAAACACCTTGGTCTCAAAATAGACAATGTCGGAAACTACTCTATTTTTGGTTGGAAGTGGATAGTTCAAGATACTCGTTGCAGTCTCGTACGGCAAGTCATTGTTAACAAAGTTCAACTCGGTCTTATCCGCAACAATGAATCTTGGAAGAAGAGAACTGTCCTGATCGAATTGAAAAGAGTTGATGCCAAATTCGCGGATCAACTGCTCGTCTGCCCTTGAAAAAGTGGCCCCTCTAACCTTTTCGAATTGAGGAGGGTGATTTCTTGTGAATTCTTGTGCACGCAAGTACAGATGCTGCTCTTCCGGCGATAAGTTTTCGTAGTCGTACTGCTCTGCTAAATGCTGTAAGGACTCCTCGTCATTCAAGTGCTCTTGAGGCACAAACTCCCAGTGAATACCACCATCATATTCATCAATGATGTGGTAATCACCGTTTCTTCTCTTGCGAGGGCGCAAGCAGATCACCTTAAATAAGACTAAGACAATAATGATGGTAATCAACGCGCTAATCGCGATGATGAAAACCTGGGGATCATCCATTACTGTGGAACTTATTAGCTGATTACTTTTTCTCTCCTTGATCTTTAGCCGGAAAAAGTTTTGATGCAAATAAACAAGGTCACGTGTGCACAATGCAAGAGTCTGATTACAGGGTGCTTCACTCAAAAGGGTACACTCCAGCAACATTTTGGGGACTGATTTGAGGCTGCTGGTGAGGTGCAAGGATATTTTAGGAAGCCAGCACCGATAGGGGTTGAGCAGTTTTTTGAGAAATTAAATGGGAAATCCTGACTGTGTTTTGGTTTGCAATTTTGCACCCAAGCAAGTAGGCGCAGTTTTAGCCAGCCTGAAGGGTCTGTAGTCTGAGGCCGCTTAAGTGCTTTCCCCAGTGTATGTGTCATACTGGAGGCGCAAGTTGGGGGGTTCCCCGTTCTTCTTTGCCACGGGAATCCAATCCGTACATCATAACCGAGTGTCCACCGCTAACATTATTGCCGCAGCAGCATACGTCTGCGCCCCTTGCGGCAGAGCCGTTTCGTAAATATACGCTTCGACAGACACTATGGTAGACACTGGGATATGGATGTAAGAGCCTATTGGCGGCTGATTGAAGTTCTAGGGTCATTGGATGCTTTACTTCTCTCGATGGCACCAGAAATCTCGAGATCCCGGAGGACCCATATGCCAAACTCACATGTTTATCAACACAGTCCTATTTTTAACAACGCCTTCTGCTTCAACCGTTTTGGAAATAAGCATGCTATCTAGAAAAGGAGGCTCGAGGCTTAGACCTCAAGAAAGTGTATATATAAGAGCTGTCAAATCTTTATCCGTAGAATCATCAAGCCAAAATGATTACTACAGTTGCCAAGAGGTCCAGCGTTCTTTCCCTTTTCTCAAACTCCTTCCTTTGGATGGGAATATTATTAGTGACCATGCACTATCAGATGTGGTTATTTAGCTTAATTTCTTTGGTCTTCCTTGACAGAATCCACAATGCTGCTTAACACGAACATGACGGCAAGGTTCTGGACACAGAAACTAACTAGGACGTGCTTGCCAAATAAGATTTCTTCAATGGTGAATGGTTATGTTTTTACTTCAATAGGGCAGTTGTTGCTTTGCAACAAATTATGAATATGTATTATATAGAGAACAAGATAAAATTTTGGGATTACCTAGGTAGATTGAAATTTTTTGAAAATTAGCTGCGAAAACTGCAAAAATGCAACCACATGAGGCGACTGGTGAATAATGATCAACACCACTGGGAGTGGCATATTCATTAAACATAAGGTAAAGTACGGTTTAGGTTTAGTTCATAGACAAGGTGCTTGTTACTGGGACATTCCTGAATTTTGGAACTTGAATTTGGAAGAAGCTTGGAATGAACAAACACCCACGAAACCAGATATCTAGTTTCCAAACACTGCTTGTACTCTGGAATTCTTCTGAAACTGATAAAAGATAATGTATCATGGAATAAATAATAAAGATTAGATTAGCAGAACCACAATGAAGGAAGAAAATCTGCAAGTATTAGCGGCTAGAACGTGCTGTCAGAAATGACATCTGAGAAAAAGCGAACAAGCTGCAAAAAAATTGTTGCAGAAGAAAAGTAAGTGACAGGAAAGACAAGTGCAGCACCAGCTCAAACCGAGAGAGTTTCTCAACTTTGAATCTTGCTTCCTTTAGCTTCTATCCTTTTTTCAAAAGAGATGGAAAAGGGAGACGTTGAAGAACCCGCGCGTGGCGGTTTTCCTAGACACCCTGGCTTTTAAATAGGGCTGAAACGGTTCAAGGGCCAGCTGAAATTCCGACCGGGCTTTTGGCATCTGGAAGTCCTATTGGAGTCTGAGCTTGAGTTTTATATAGGCGGTTATAAGTGCAGAGTTACACACTGAGTAGTAAGCCTTTGCGAGCATTGGATATCAAACCTATGAAGAGCTTCTACTGGCTATCAGAGCACAAGCACTAAATCCAGGAGAAACCCGAATTCAGAATAACGACCTTGATTCATCTCTAAGAAGTACACATACATGGAGCTGTTGATTCACGTGGAAACCACATTTTGGAGGACTCAGTTTCCCCTCCGGAAATCTCACACACCTTGAGATTTCCCAACCTGAGCAGAAATGGATTTTGACACGCACCGTGCGCCATCCACCCCTCCCCGTTGCGCGTGCCTTGGAGACACCACCCAGACACAAACTGCGACGGCCTGCGACCTTTCACGAGGTCTCTCGCCTTCAATGAGAAAGTTTCCAGGGAGTACGGCAAGGTTCGTTAGGTGTCCACTCCTGAAGGTGGTATATTTGGGTTCTTGGCTCACTATTGCACAATCTGTTGAGTTAATCTGCTCTGTTACGTTATACCCTGACTCAGGCGTTTTTTGTGCTCCATTTTTCGGGACATTACCGACCCATTGTTGAGAGTTCTCAGGGAGTCAAAGAGGAATTGAACAAAGAATTACAATAAGGGCTTGTAATAGGCTGCAACTAAAAGCACAGCTCTTATCAGTTCATGTGATATGCCCAGAATTTTGCCCGTCCGCACACCTGTTGGCCGGAGAAAACTCCACACAAGTCAAAGAACTAATTCATACATTGGATATGGCCACAGCTTCAGATATGAGTTCCAAAGATGAAACTTGTGGTGGGCCGAAACAACTTCGCCGCACTGGCAGTGCAGCACAAAGTGGGCAGCGCAAAGTAAGCAGCGCACTGTAGGTGGCACAAAAACAGTGTCCACAAACACTAGCGTGCATACTTCCTTCTTCTAGGTATGTTGATCCAAGGGTTTACACACCAGATGTCGCATACGTAAGAGAGGTTACATATTACACCTTTTTTTGGGCAGTAACCGCTTGTCCTCGCATTGTCCTGGCTAGTTTGTGAGAGTCACTGCCATCCGGTAAAAACTCAGTCACCACCTCGCATATTCACAGGTGACGCACACCAGATTGAAAATATCTCCGTGTTTCTATGAATGAAGGGAGATGCTAGGCTTGGCTGAAGGACCTGGGAAATGACGACATATAATCGCTCTTATTGTTTTGCTTCCAAGTGGACGGGAAAAGGGTCTCTCAATGACATCAGAGCTGTGGAATTACGGTAAAGCGACCTAGCTCGTAATTTCCGACGCAAAGCAGTAGACAGCTTACGGTTGCGTCGTCGGTAATAACAGTTTTGATCTAGGCCTGTTAGCAATGCTATAATTAACTCCGTAAAAAAAAGAGCCAGATTGCCAGTCAATGCGCGCTTTCGTCATTCCCCAGGCTCATACTGCCGGAGTTGCACCTACCCTTTTTCGAGCGAGAGCAACGAAGTTGGGAGAAATGCATTGAGGATAGTGGCTGCTGGAACCTTTGTTTGGAGTTGCAAATCGCTCATTCCGGCCACCCGGGCACCGAGCACGACACTCACCCTTGTAATATTTCTAATTCCTCGGAGGAATGGTCCATTCATTAATTACAAGCCACCGAAAAAACTCGTCCAACCGCCTCACTACCCCGGATTCCTGGCTCGAAACTTTCAAATTCCTCCCCCCTCCCCCCCAAATTCGGGAAGGTCATTACGAGCTCTCACATTATTCCATTATACTTGGATACTTTGGGAATTACTCAACAATTCGGAGTCGGACTGCGTCACGCCAAAAGCTAAATGATTTCTTAAAAGGGGCACGCCAAAGTGCAGTTATTGTCCCCAGATTCCCTTCACGAACAATCGAGAGGCAACCGAGCCGTCACGTGCACGGACACCAACCACAAAAGCATGCACAATCGGCATGGCGAACTCCGAGGCCCCACGAAGGTTGCGCAGCAACGCTGGATTTTAAGCAGTGAAACCATCGTCACTAGCGACCAACTCTAATTCCATGTGCTTGAATCCGCTCAATAACCGTCCAATGTAGTCCGATAATTCAAAAGTTTATTTTCGAATAACCTGGTCGTGTGCTTGACTCACAAAAACACCTGCTGCCGCAATAGTAAAATTAGAAGGAGGCCCTGCACACAAGTTTCTTTTTTCGGCACAAAAGTTTTTCCTCCCATTTTTCTTGTCCTATTAATTTTTTTTCCCCAGACAAAAAAAAAAAAAAGGATATACCAAATAAAAAGCTACGTACCACTTTTACAAGGGAGAGAAAGACGACATGAGTGTATCCAAATCTCCATCGTCGGTAGCATCAACGCCATCTACATACACTCCGGAGTCAGCCTTAGCCACTCCGCAGGTTAAAGGAGACGCCAAGAACGCCAACAACCCAACGCAAATACAGCCCATACCAAAAAAGTCACAACAAATTAAGACAGATAAACCTAGACCTCACACATGTACGATTTGTACGAGAGCATTTGCAAGACTTGAGCATTTGAAGCGTCACGAGAGATCCCACACCAACGAAAAGCCCTTCCAGTGTGCTTGTTGCGGAAGGTGCTTTGCTCGTAGAGACTTGGTGTTGAGACACCAGCAAAAGTTACATCTGACCATTCCCCAAATCATGAGAAGAGGAAGCGGAACCAAGGACGTTGATCTGGCATACTCGAACGAGTTCATTATCGTCTTGAACAACAACACCAGCGCCAACGCCCCTCTACCCAACGAAAAGGCGGCCATTGCTAATTCTGCAAATCAGAAATTTAATGGCGGCGAGTCACGTGAAAAGTTGAACGCCGGAAACGGTGTCGCCGTCAGCAACAACAGGTTTGACAACGACGGCAGTTCGTCCTCCTCAACGTCGGCCCTGACCGACGAGTCCCACCAGCTATTTTCGCCCAAGGAACTGCAGCCCCAGTTTAGAACCTCAGCCTTGTTTTCGCAAAATTTCCCAAACCTGGCCATCCCTTCACCTCCTCCTCCACAAGACAACCTTTCCCCAAGGAAAAGCGGGTCCATTAGTAGCGCTCCTGGAGTAGTGCCAAAGGCAACGTTCGGAATCGGCGGTGACTACGGAGCTCAACCCTCTCACCTTCGTCATGTGTCGTTTTCTGCTGCCTCGGGCGCGTCTTACACAAACCTTAAGGAAGCACTCTCGATGAATCAGCACCCAACTCTACATGAAGGCACCCCATTACAAGTGGACTTTTCAGCCCCACATGTGAATGGCGCAGATATGAAAGACATGGACTGGAATTTGGACACCTTCGACTTGCACAAGACTAGAAACCACCCTCACCAAAGACTGCTGCTGATGATGATTCCCTTGGCACACCAATCAAAGAACTCCTCTTTACGCAATCTCCATCAATTCTTCCAAGATATCAACACTTCGGCTACAGTAAACACGCCTGGTGGGGGCCAGCAAAACGGCGCTATGGCTGCCTTCCTGTTCCAGAACCCAGAGCACCCGCACCACTTGAAGGGCATGACCCCCTTTGAGTTTGGTCTCGCGCCTCCTACAGAAGGGTTAAGCATTCCTCCAACATTACCTTCTAGCACAATTAACCTCAACGAAAACGCCATAGACAAAAAGAGAAAGCAGCAGCAGCAACAGCAACCGGATATCGAAGACTTTAAGAGAATCAAGATGGAAAAAAACGCAAGCTTCACCTCCTTACCTCTATTGCTTAACAGCAACGACGACGAATGGTTGCGCGAAATCTTGCTGACTCCATACGACGCCAACTTGCCAGCACCTTCGCACCAGGTTGGTTTCAAGAAAGAAGGAGGAGCCGGAAAGGACATCATGCAACAACAGCCAGAAATATCGACCCTATTCCGCTCACGCCAAATTGACTTGGTGAAGCATTTGAACCCTTCCATGACCAACATGTTGGATTTTGAATTCAACTTTGATAAATCTCTTTTGAACGGAAACCACACATTCATCAGCGAAGCGTTGAGAGAAAAGATTATACGAGTCAGCAACTTGTCAGATGAGAAATTACCACCTTGCGAAGACTTAAACAACTACTTGCGTCTTTATGAATTAGATTTCAACAAGTACTTCCCATTTATTCATTTACCTTCCTTAAAGAACCCTATGGTTGATAACTTTGAAAACATACCGCTTTTGCTATCCATGGCACTGATTGGTGCCTTGTATTCCTACCATGATACAAACACTGTTTTGTTATTTAACTTGTCAAAGTTCCACATCCAAAACTTTTTCGAGAAAGAAATCACGTTGGACAACTTGCAATTCAAAAAGGTGCCTTTGATGGCCTTGCAGTGTTTGGTGCTCCACATTTTCATTCTGATGTTTTTGAACGAACCTAACATGATTGATGTGACCTCCAGACAAATCAAGCTGATGATTGGCCTCATCAAGTCCACCAACTTCAACGAGCCCTTGGAAAACTTTTTGAATCCTCCGGAACTGTGTATGAGTAATAAGTCTCCATCAGTTGTGCAACTTAACTTTGACTACTTTATTTTGGCGCAACTGAGAATCCGTACACTACATGTCTTCTACATGCTCCAAGCATTCAGAACATCGTTGATCGATGTTCCTGTCTTGTTTGACCTGAGTCTGTTGAAGTCTGGGAACCACTGCTGCGACGAAGAATTGTGGAGAAGCGAGTCGAGCAGTGAATGGTTCAACAAGTTGAAGCAATCTCTGACCACTGCACTGGTAGCACTGATTGTCCTGATCAGCAACGGCAAGTCGTTCCCAGACTTGATCAACGCCTTGGAGACCTCTCAGCAATATGTTTCCCTGTCATTCAACAACATGCTTGCCATGCTCATGTACATTCACGAGCAAATTCAGATCGAGAAGCCAAGCCAATTCAACTACATCATCTGGCAGTTGAACCACCAACCTCGCTTGATTAAGTTGGTGAGTTCGTGGGAAAATCTTTTTGCAAAGTCCGGTGGAACATTGAATGTTTCTTCTTCAAGTAAGGATATGCTTGCAGAGAACAACGAGTTTAAAGTTATCATTCCACTCTACCTCTTTGTCAAGATTAAGTTGCATGTCAACTTGAACCCTATCATTTCCCCAGTCTTGTTCAAGAACTGGATCAAGATGAACGCAGAGTTGAACAAGTTGATTCACGAAGAACCACAACTCGAGCTTCTCCAGCAGTCTATTCCATACTGCTTGGATTTGATCAACTTGTGGACTTACAACATTGAAAGTATGGGAGATGATCTGAAGAAGATCTCACTCAGAACCCCTGTGTTTTTTGTCACCTGTCTTTTTGTTAGTTCTCTCCTTATGTCAACCTACTTGTCATACCTTGAGAACAAGACAGATTTGACCTCCAGGGAGATCTTGGCTTGGGTCCAGTGCGAAGACATCTTGATTAAGGTTGAGTCTGTTTTAGGAAGAATGCTGCAACTGGCATACTCCGAGACCCTTACTGCCACCGATGCCTTTCAGTCCATCAAGGTGCACGAGGGAAGCAACCAGCACATCAAGATGTTGTTGCCTCAAATTTCTTCAACTCCAACAGCCAAAGACGAAATCTTGAAGGAAATTGCATCTACAAAGCTTGCAAAGAAATCGTTGTACTTGGGAATCCGGATTTTGGCTGATGCTCCGGTATGGCCTATTGCCATGGGCTTTGCAGAAGGGTTGAAGAACAGAGGCGCTCACTTTGCTGCCTCCACCGACTTGCAGACTTCCCTCTCCATCTAATCCCAAGGGACTATGAAATCCCATACTGAAACAGCTAGGGATAATGTATATTCTATGCGCATGCACTTGGCTTGATAAATGAAAAATCTCAGAGCAACTATGCTACTACCTATTATGACGTATTATGACATGGTACCTAAAAGAAACGAACTCACTACGAGAACTTGCCTAAATTAACACCTTCAAAAAGTTCAATCCTAACTGAAAAAGATGTTACCACGCAAAAATTTTAATTCCAAGTTGAGGTCCCTTGAAGTGGCCCCGAAAACTTTAATGAATGTTACGAGTATGTATTTATTACGCTTATTTATTGTTATTTATTATTTATCGAAGACATGTAGATGTATTTGGCTGACTTTCCACTGACATAGGCCATTAATCCCGGTGCTCTCCCCGTCTTGCAGTCCGAGCCCGCTTGTACCTTTTCGCATCTCGCAACACTGTCTCGAAACGCAAAGGCAACACGTGAGCCTTGATTAACTTTTTTGCACCGATGCAACCTGCACAGAAAGATGCAACTTTAAAGGGGTATGGGGTAAAGGGACCGCTAGACTAGGGTAGCTCTAGAGAGTTGTGGCTGACAAAAGAAACCGTAGACTGTTCTGAAAAGTTGCACTCAACAGTGTGGACTAACTAGTTTACCACTCAAAGATATTAGTTGCCCGTATTTTGGCAGTGCCTGAAGGGACTTCCATTTGCCCTTACTAAGAAAAGTTCGAAGCCTCTAAAATATCAGTCTTGTGCATAAATGCATCATTGTTCGGCTCACAATACGCTAGGACTAATTGTTTTCAACAATATTCTCTAACAAAGTATACTTATCAAGCCCGGTAAGATTGATACGTGCTAGTGGGCAAGGGTAAGATTGGAGATTAGTGGGGGCTGTTTTCTCGGGTAATGGCAGTCAACCCCTTTCGGTGCAAGGAGAACAAAAAAATACGAAGCAATGAGGCGGTTGGAAAAATTCGGACTCCGAAATCGAACATCCGAAGTAGATACCCTCTTGTGACAAACACTTGTTGGTGGACATTGACTTGTTGAAGGCTTAGCCTGATACAAACCATTGCAACTTACATGGTTAGGGATTTTGTTTAGAAATCAGATTGGATTACAGCAAACTGGTACCTGAATTTGCGATGCCCCTAGTGCATGTAAGGGCTTCAGAGCTATTTATGTGGAACGGGCCA
Organism: Kodamaea jinghongensis; assembly: GCA_030556895.1. Lineage (NCBI taxonomy): Eukaryota > Fungi > Ascomycota > Pichiomycetes > Serinales > Debaryomycetaceae > Kodamaea > Kodamaea jinghongensis. The sequence continues at coordinate 400,739 of JAKTUX010000010.1, read as the reverse complement.
ACGAATTTCAGCGGGGTGCTGACTAGGGATAGTACAAAGATGATATCAACGATGACACAGTGTAAGCGGTACAAAAGTTGAAAAACTACCCAAGATGAAAAACTAGCGAAGATGAAGAACAAGCAATACCGATGAAACAGATAAAGTACCAACGAGTCAGTACCAATGTCGAGAAGGAAAACACAGCCATGCATTACTTCCTGCAGCAACCTGGAGAGCTCAAAAATAAGTCTACAATGTGTTAAAGGTCTATCTTTTGTGTATCAAAGACATTTATATACTATCCCATACATCAGTCGCAACTTTATTCAATTTTCAGTACTTCTAGATTTGCTCACATGGAGTTGCTTCCCCCACGTTGAGACTTATAAATATATCAAGCGTAAAATCCTTGCGCCTTCAAGAAGGATGCAATCTCGTTGATGGTAACGTTCAAGTCCTTGTTCAACTTGAATTGGCCGTCATTACCAACGGTGATGACGTTTTCAGAACCAACAGCAGAGATGATATTCTTAGAGGAATCGGCAGAAACAATCACACCAGCACCCGACTTCACCAATTCATTGATGATGAATGCGTCTTCAACAGGCAACTTGGTGATACGACGACCACCGGCGTGTTGGTTCAAAGAGGATTGCAATGCAAAGGACAAGTACTCCCCTTGCTTGCCGGAGTCGATAACAATAGCGAAACCTTGAGAGATTCTTGGAGGGTTGGACTCACGCAAGATTCTAACAACCTCTGGGTACGAGAACCAAGCAGGAATCTCTTCACCGGTTCTCAAACGCTTTCTCAATTCTGTACCCGAGATGTTGGCAGTCTTGACCTTGGAGGTGTCAATGGTGTCAATAGGAGCATATCTATCTTCTTCAGGCAAGTAGGTAACCATTCTGAAGGGAACAATCTTGATGGTCAACTCGTCTTCAACAGAGGCAAGCAATTCTTGAGCGTCGTAAGGACCGTAGAACTCAACGCCCTTGGAGTTTGAGCCAGGACCAGCATGGTCTCTACCAACAATGAAATGGTCAACACCGTAGTTGGTTCTAATCAATGCATGCCACAAAGCTTCACGGTCACCACCCATTCTCATGGCCAATGGCAATAACGACAAGGTGGCCAAGTTGTCTGGGAACTTCTTCAAGATTTGCTTGTACACCTTGACTCTGGTGTGGTGGTCAATGTCACCAGGCTTGGTGAGACCAACAACTGGGTGGATCAAGATGTGGGCTTGAGGACCAATGTCATTAGCGGCTCTGACAGTCAACTCTCTATGAGCTCTGTGCATTGGGTTTCTGGTTTGGAAGGCAACAGTGTTTTCCCATCCGAGACTGGTCAACTCTTGACGCAATTGGGTTGGGGTCTTACGCAACTCAGTGTAGTCGTAGTGCTTTGGGTAGTTTAACCCGGCGAGCTTTCCTCCAATGTAGACGTCGCCGGCCTTCTCGTTCAAGTAACGGATAGCAGGATGTTCTGGGTCTCCTCTGAAAACCTCCTTGGCTTCAACAGCCTTATCTGGGGTGTAAATGGAGCCAATTGTGATAATGGCCAATGGAGTTTCGTCTCTAGGATCAACTAAAACCACTTCATCACCTCTGCTGTACTTTTGAGATTGCTCTTTGGAAACATCCAAAGTGATTGGAATAGGCCACAACAATCCCTTACCGTTGGAGCCCTTAACAGAGGTCAAACGGAAATCAGAAACAACGGAATGGTAGTCCTCTTCATCTAAAAATCCGTCAAGTGGAGAAAACCCACCATTCAAGATGAGTTCTAAGTCGCACAACTGTCTATCAGTAAGGACTAAGTGAGGCAAGGAGGAGGCCTTAGCAAGCAAAGCTTCTTTCTTTGGGGCGTCACGGAGCACGAGGTCGTTAAGTTGACCTCCATGTGGAGCTGGAACAGGCATTATATCGTTGAAAAATGCTTCGGGATCTGGATTTGTTCATGGTTATATATTTGCTGCAAAATTTAAAGCCTGCGCACGGTCTTGGGTCAAAACAGTGATTTAGTGTGTAATACCACGTGATGATTAGAATTTTAAGGGGGATCCACACTTTCTCGTAATTTGTAATTGCTTATGTGAGGGAGCCAGATCAGGAAGGTTGACTCATACCCGCCATTTCACATGGCTGAACGTCCGCCGAAAGCTCCACCGGATCCACTTGATACCGGATCTGCAGTTTGGCAGTGAGTGCCAGCATGAAAGTGTCTCTTAAGAGGTATACCATGGTGTCTTTTAGAAGTATGGCTAAAGTTGGATCTGAGAAATTTAACAAGTGTGGAATAATGGCTGGAAACATTGGCACCGCCATAATTAGCATCTTATATAAAGGCAATTGGCTACAATGACAACATTATTTTAGATGTCTTGGATCTTTTCTGGATATAAAAGACAAAATAATTTGACCAAGTGAGTGCTGATTGCTGCAGCCTGATCCACGTACCTTATTTTCTTTGATTGCGTCCTTAAAGTAAACGATAGATTGTGGGTAGCTGAGTTGAAGTGCTGAGGAAATTGACGTAAACGTTTTACGCTTGCAGCTGCTGTTAACCGTTGGCTCCCGACGAAAGGAGTGGGTTCTCCTCCCCCACAAGGCAAATATTCCGCAAACCAATTAATTCGGGGTATTGCGCGGGTGAACGACTGGAGTAGCCCCATTTATGAATTACGTAGTGCAGAATATAGCAGTTGGCTCCGACATGGCTGTCTACACGGCTAGGATGCTGCGCACATGCAGCAAGTTGCCATAAGCGACGGGATCACGTTTTTGCTCACATGATCTTCTAGTAGTTTCTTTGGCTTTTGTGACTACTACTTTAGTAATCAACATCGAGCACGATATATTTCGAGCAACGAAAAGGCAGAGAGTATCTGGGGTTACCCATGACATAAACGAGGAGGGTGGCAGACCAACAAAATAGGCAGGCACAGGCCAAAGGAGGCTCGATCCCCCACACTCTCGACGATTCTTCATAGCGTCACCCCCAAAATAACGGATACCCACCACCCTTTTCCACGACATTCTGCTGTTCTGTCTTGCCCGCCCGCATTCTGGTGAAGCCCTTTGTAAGGTCTGGAACAGGATCTCTAAAAATTAATAATCAAAGAGCGACCTCGGAGATCACGGATTCCTACCCCCATATTAATTCAGAGCAGAAGTAGACTGCATTCATAACTCCAGCCTGCGTCTTCTCAACGCATTTACTAATTCTTACTTCCACCAGTTCCAATTCTTAGTAAATTGGCTTGTTATTCTCTGATTTGGGCAGGTTACCCCCAACAATCCAACAGAAAAAATGTCGCACGTTGAAAAATTGTAGGACGGGCCCATGGTCGCGGTAGGTCCGAAGAAACAGTATATATTGCCAGCTTGTCCCACCTTTTTTTTCGAATCCATATAATCTATTAGTTTACTAATAAACAATTATAAATATAAAAGATGTCTGCTCCAACGTATGTATTGAAAGAAAGAGGATAGAGTAAGAGGATTGAGAGACTGGTTCAAAGAAATTTTAATTGGGGAGGAAATTAGTGGGTACCCGGACAGATGGTATCCGAATGAACACAAGGCGAAAGAATTTATCTGAAGGACAACATTGTCGGGTGGGAGACTCAAGCTCAAAGGCACAGGCCAATTGATGCTCGGGGTAGTTTTTATAAGCAGTGTGGCTATATTGGATTGGCAGCAGCTGGGGCAAACGACGCTCGGTTGCTGCTCAGACCCCCTTGTACAAATTTTTCGCGCCGTCGATCCGCCGAGCCAGTGAATAAAAGTATATTTAACCAGAATCCCCCTCCCCCAACTTTTTTTGGCGGATAGTCATTCATGTCTTCTACTCCGTTGAACCGCCTCAGCGTGGTGCAAAACCACTTGAATGCAAGTACTAACAAGGCTAGTGGTGATATTGGTTTGATTGGTTTGGCCGTTATGGGTCAAAACTTGATTTTGAATGCTGCTGACCACGGCTTCACTGTTGTCGCTTACAACAGAACCGTCGCTAAGGTTGACGAATTCATGGCCAACGAAGCCAAGGGTAAGTCCATCATTGGTGCCAAGTCCATCGAAGAATTGGTTGCCAACTTGAAGAGACCAAGAAGAATCATCATCTTGGTCAAGGCCGGTGCTCCAGTCGATGCCTTCATTGAACAATTGTTGCCTCACTTGGAAAAGGGTGACATCATCATTGATGGTGGTAACTCTCACTTCCCAGACTCCAACAGACGTTTCGAAGAATTGAAGAAGAAGGACATTTTGTTTGTCGGTTCCGGTGTCTCTGGTGGTGAAGAAGGTGCTCGTTACGGTCCTTCATTGATGCCAGGTGGTCACCCAGACGCTTGGCCTCACATCAAGGAAATCTTCCAATCCATTGCTGCCAAGTCTGACGGTGAACCATGTTGTGACTGGGTCGGTGATGCCGGTTCTGGTCACTATGTCAAGATGGTCCACAACGGTATCGAATACGGTGATATGCAATTGATCTGTGAAGCCTACGACTTGCTTAAGCGTGTTGGTGGTTTCTCCAACAAGGAAATTGGTGACGTTTTCGCCAAGTGGAACAAGGGTGTCTTGGACTCCTTCTTGATTGAAATTACCAGAGACATTTTGTACTTCAACGACCCAACCGACGGCAAGCCATTGTTGGAAAAGATCTTGGACTCTGCCGGTCAAAAAGGTACCGGTAAGTGGACCGCCATCAATGCCTTGGACTTGGGTATGCCTGTCACCTTGATTGGTGAAGCTGTCTTTGCCAGATGTTTGTCTGCCTTGAAGTCTGAGAGAGTCAGAGCCTCCAAGTTGTTGGAAGGTCCATCTATCCCAGCCAACGCTATCACCGACAAGGCTAAGTTTGTCGACGACTTGGAACAAGCTTTGTACGCTTCCAAGATTATCTCCTACGCCCAAGGTTTCATGTTGATCAATGAAGCTGCTAAGGAATACGGCTGGAAGTTGAACAACCCTGCCATCGCTTTGATGTGGAGAGGTGGTTGTATCATCAGATCCGTCTTCTTGGGTGAAATCACTGCTGCTTACAGAGAAAACCCAGAATTGGAAAACTTGTTGTTCCACCCATTCTTCCACAGTGCCATCACCAAGGCCCAACAAGGTTGGAGATCCACCATCGCCAAGGCTGTTGAATTCGGTATCCCAGTTCCAGCCTTCTCTACCGCTTTGTCTTTCTACGACGGTTACAGATCTGCTAAGTTGCCAGCCAACTTGTTGCAAGCTCAAAGAGATTACTTTGGTGCTCACACCTTCAAGGTTTTGCCAGGTGAAGAAAACGATTTCTTGAAGAAGGATGAATGGATCCACGTCAACTGGACCGGTAGAGGTGGTAACACATCTGCCTCCACTTATGACGCATAGATTGTTCGTGATTACGATTATGAATAAACGATTAATTAGGTAAGACTTGTAGTCTGTAGGTAGCCTATAAGTTGCTTGTAAGATACGTTAGAAAGCAAATACTTCTGCGTCAGAGATACGCAACCTATACTAAGTCAATGCATTATGTATTAAAACACTCTATAACTGGACACTAAATCCCAAACCAACCAAACATCCCATGCAAAGTATCGATACCCGTCCACTACAATGGAACGTCGTACCCTAGAACCATTGATCCGATCAAGTACAAATTTAGTGCAGTGATGAATCCCCACACAAAAATTGCAACAAATGAGGTGACTGTGCCATTACTGAAATCCTTATAACCCTTGACTCTGTACATTTCTTCATCGTCAGGCTTCAAAATTGATTGAGGAATTGGGGCAGGGTCACCAAGCAATTTTTGCTGATCAGATTGGCTAAGATGCTGAGTATATTCTTCGTCATCCTCGTCCCATCCCACACATGGATGTGATTGTCTTATATCTTGAAGGCGGATAGCAGGTTCACTGCTCTTGAATCTCTTTGGAGCGACTTCATCAAATTCATCTGGAGTCATATCGACCACTTCATCTGCGTCTCTTACCAAAATGGGCACCTTCATGATATGCTTTGAGCATGTAAACCAGATAAGAGGAGCAGAAACGACAGGCAAAAGTATACTAAGAACAACTTGTGATAAGTTCAAAATCTTACCAAGACCCTCTCTCCCGGCAAAGGTTACCACAAACAAACATGGGGCAATAGCCAATGCTCTTGTGATTAATCTTCTAGTAACTGGAGGTAAGGACCACGATAAGAACCCTTCGGAAACCATCTGGCCAGCCAATGTGCACACAACACCAGCACTTTGACCGGAACAAAGAAGGGCCAATGCAAAAACAAACCCTGCAGTAGGGCTCAAATGATTTGAAAGTAAATTGTAAATGGTGAACAAGTCTGCGTTGACGGTGCTATTTTCCGAGTCGGAATCGGAGCCAGATCCGTCGTCAGTGTCATCATATTTCATGAGATGGTGGTCTTGCGGACCTGGGTTCAAGGTAGCTCCGGCGACGATCAAGATGGCAGCATTAACAAACAAAGCTACAGTGAAAAGAGAAATCACCAATTCAACAATGGTGTAACTCATTGTGTCGTTAATAGCGTGCACAGAAGGCCTGTACGCATCATCCTCCTCATCATCCAACGTGGAAGTGTCGTCTTGTATATCGTCCAACTTCTCAAACTGGTTCCCTCTGTATGGAGTTGCGAGAGGAGTGATAATGTCTTCGCTTAAAGTCTCGTCCAAGTCCAGAGGGGTGCTGGACTCCTCAATGACTGGTTTTCTGCTTTTATGGTAGTAACCATTTTTGATGTCAAAGTCCTTTAATCTAGCTTGGACCAAGCCCGATCCAAGGTACAACGAGTGAGGCATCACCGTAGCACCCAAGATAGCCAAACTAAGGAACAACCCATTTCCTCCTTTTCTTTCGCTCATATCAACAACGTTTTCGTTTGGCAAGAAACCACGCATGACTTCGCCAATGGAGAAATTCACTGTGGAATCATGAGCCACCTGGTGCAACTCTATGGCGAAGCAAACCACAGTGGCCCCAACCAACAAGGAAACAAACAGCTCAAAAATGCGAATAAACAAGAGAGGTCCCTTTGGGCGGTAAGCCATCAACACAATGAAAACGTCAATAACGGTGACTATAACACCAGCAAATAATGGTAAATTGAAAAGGATGTTCAAGGATATGGCGGTCCCCACAACTTCTGCCAAATCAGTCGCTATAATCGCAATTTCAGTCAAAATATAGAGGAACAAGTTGACTCTGTATGAAAAGTGCTCACGGCAGTTGGTGGCCAAATCCAAGCCTGTCACGGCTCCTAGCTTGGCAGCCAAAATCTGAAGGAAAATAGCCAAACAGTTGGAAAGGAATATGGAGAACAATAAAGAATACTTGTAGGCAGAACCAGCTGCCACAGCCGTTGAGTAATTTCCTGGGTCCATGTAGGCCACACTCACCATAAGTCCAGGGCCAATAAACTTAGAGTACTTTTTACATATCAGAAAGAACCTTTGTAGTAGAGGTACTTGTGTTTGGTATGTCATGGCTAAAGTGTTTATGATATGGTGATTTCAATTTCAAGAAATTTTTGCTGCCTAAAAGTGGTGACCCGGGGAAAGGGAATGCGTGGAGCGCTCCAAGTCACGTGAAGGTCTGCAAAGGGCAGCCGGGAGCGCAGGCGGAGAGGAATTTTACAGACAACTGTGTCCCAGCAGGCGAAATTGGCCATTTTTCTCGGAGATTCAAAGGGTATAATCAGTTGGGTATACAGTTTGTTATAGCAGATGGAATTATCGAAGGGACTACGTGTTAACGGTGAGGTGATACCTGTCATGTAGCTTTTGCAGAAGTAGCGCGCTTTGTACTTTTCTTATTGTTTTTATAATGTCGCGTCTCTGAGCGTCCTTTTTTCCGAGTGTCGTCTAGGGGCTCTGTCTTGTGCCTAGAAAAGTCCCGCACTGGAGAAACTCGGAACATTTGACACTGTTGGTGTCCGGACTTTTTCGATAGATTCATCTGTGTTGGAACACTGGGAGATAAGTAGTGGCTTTAGTGCTCAGCTGTCGCAATCAACGTAGGCACTCTTTTCGTTTCCACTTCAGCTGGCAGATGGCAAGGTAGTTGGGTTTTAGGGGGTAACTGCCCTAAGTCAAAGCCATGACCTCTGTTCTGACCTCTGTTCTTTGTTGCTACCCAGTGCTATTTGACTTGCTACCGCATGCTACCATGCCAATTGGTAGCGTATGCTCAACGCTGAGGCAGAAACAGTAGCGACTCCGGACTTGAATCGATACTCACGTGACTTCCCGGAGTCGCACATTCCGGGCTATTCACTGGTAGTAGCAGGATCACCAGGGAGGAGGAAGGAGCGTAAAAAGAGACCTGTAGTGCTATGCTTGGTGGTCTACCTGTCTCTCGCAAGACCTCTTTTGCTCTAAATTCCGTATTATGGCAGCAGCAATGGGTAGTGTGCTCGTTCGGACCTTTCGCACCCGCCGGAAATATTCTCCCGCCTACATCTCAACTCAGTCTTCACCAACAAAATCTCTTCACACAACCATGATTAGAGCCGCTTTGAAAAGGACCATCAGACCTGTTGGTTACTCCAGTGTCCACCACTTACATCAATCCGCCGTGATCGGAGCTGCATCTGTGTTCAAGATGCCAGCCATGTCTCCTACGATGACCGAAGGAGGCATTGTTTCCTGGAAGTTCAAGGCTGGTGAAGCATTCAGCGCTGGTGACGTCTTGTTGGAAGTTGAGACTGATAAAGCCACCATTGACGTCGAAGCCTCAGACGACGGTGTCCTTTGGGAAATCTTGGAACAAGATGGCAGTACTGGTGTTCCTGTTGGAAAGCCAATTGCATTCCTTGCTGAGGAAGGAGATGATTTGGCATCATTAGAAAAGCCATCTGTGGAAGAATCCTCTGTCAAGGAAACAGAGCAACCAAAGGAAGAATCCAAGCCAGCTCCAAAGGACGAGTCCAAGCCAGCACCTTCATCTGGTTCCTCCTCCACCGCTATTTTCCAGGCTGCCAACCCCGACCAAAAGCTTCTTCCATCTGTTGAATTGCTCTTGCACGAACACAATGTCTCCAAAGAGGAAGCGATTGAAAAGATCGAAGCATCCGGTCCTAAGGGTAGATTATTAAAGGGTGATGTTTTGGCCTATTTAGGAAAGATTGAAAAGTCTTCTATCCAATCTCTTACAGAGTTCTTGCATTCCAGACAACACTTGGACTTAAGTAATATCAAGTTGGCTACACCAGAAGAAGCCGCCAAACTCTCTCAAAAGGAAGACGCACCTGCCAAGGAAGGTGGTGCTGTAAAGAAGGAAGAAGCCGCTGCTGCAGAAAAGCCAAAGGACGAGCTTGTCACCGTCCGTTTGTCTGCCAGTGAGGGCGAGCTGTTGGAAGACGTCGAATTGTACGTGCGCTACGCCATCAGCGAGGTTTTCGCCGAAAAGTTCCCGGAATACGAGCTTTCTCCTAGTGCCAGCTCGTCCGTGCAACTCTCTGCCGACGACATTTTCGACGAGTTGTTGATTGCTCCTCCAACCCAAAAGAGATTCGACGTGGTCAGCGTCAAGGCTGTGGAGAGCGAAAAGACCCGCAAGTTGGCCGCCGATGGCGCTTTCAACGACTTGTTGGGCGGTGCTCCTTCCAGAGGCATCGTCAACGTGCCTTTGGACGACGTCTTGGAGGTTGAGGTCACCTTGAAATTGAACAAGAGTGTTGCTGATTCCAAGGAGTTTGCCGAAAAGTTTGAAAGGGCTTTAAAGAGTCTTTAATGAGCATGTTTGACTGAGCAGCGCCTTTTCGACATATCCTTCTTCTTTGGCTTTGGGTTACGGTCCTCAACCAAACACTTGTCAGAAGCGTTAATACGCTGACATGTCGATTAGCAATTACGTTGTTTTGTTATTTAACCTGACTGCTGTTGGGTTTTGTCGGGAAATCCACACACGAGGCGGTTCATTTGGATTTAAATAGTTTGTAAAGTAAAGATAGATAATGTATGCGAGGATGCATAGATGCAAAGTAAAGGGGAGGAAAACCTTGTAAAGTACCTGTTTAAGCTGGCTCGGTTTTGTTTGACTCTCTGTTTAGTCTAACTCAGTTCTGTTTGAATTGCGCTGTTAGGACCCATTTGAGCTATTCTGCCAGAACCCGTTTGAATACGATGCCAGGACCTTGAACTGCCAACTTCAAGACTTTTTGAAGGTTCTCCGGCGAAAACCTGATTGCCTAAAACAAGCCCTCGTGTTGTCATATAAACTAATGTGGCAAATAGAGATAACAGTGCTACGCCACGGCCACTTGTTTGCCCCAAACTAATCTTTCCAGGACAATCTATTCACTACTGATGTTACTCCGAAGGTCAGTCATTTGCCACCATGTTTGTGATTGATAAAGCAGGGCAAGATTTTGAGAGCGCTAAAGGTTTCATCCCAATGCAAAACATCTCACTTGCTTGGTACAGCTAGTAAGCAGAAATGACTGCTACCATTGATATCCGCGTGCCGAACGAAGCTCTACCTGTAGGTGTATCAACGGGTTCGCTTCCTTATTGGTTTAGTGGCTCCCGCTGCTGCCATTGTTGAACCGTTTGGTTTGGTGATTGTTGAGTTACCCACGGCTTTTTTTAGCGGTTTGGTTTAGATTTTCACATTTTGCCCTGTTTGCTTGCCCTTTGGTCCCCTAAATGAGACAATAGCTACGTAACAAAGAAGTTAGACAAACAACGTCACAGTCAAAGCTGGCGCCCGCTGATAGGTTGTTGCAGCCGGATCCGGTCTGGCAAGATTCTCAAGTCTCCAGACATGTGCAACATACATACCAGTGTCCAGCGGGAACAGAATACCCCAAAGTTCTCCAAAATTAGTCTCGGTACAACGGGTCATTTACGTGACGGGGTAATTAGGAAGTTATCTTTAATCATATCTTACACACTTTGTTCAAGGACTTCTCTAGCAACAGGCTGTTTTGCCACTATTCTTCTCAGGCTAGGTCACAACGAGGACCGGAGATTAAGAAACTCATTGTGTACGCTAAAAACATCATTTAGTTTTGCTTCTATTGTGTAATTGTGTGGGCCGTTAGTCTCACTTGTTTCGGGATGCTTTGTATGTAGTTGCACAAAAACAGTGCTGCAAGGTTGCGAATCGCGAACGCCGTGCCTGCTCACCTAAACAATGTAGCAGCTTGGTGTAGGCTCCACTCCGCCCATAACCTCCTGTTCGTAATATCAGCAGAGAGAATCACACAGGCTCATTGGAACGCTTGGTTGCTCCACTGGCAGCACCGTGAGTAATTCGTAATCTCCGTTGAAACGGGCGCCCCTCCGTTAAAATGCTCAGCCAACCTGAAGTAACAATACAAGCGGGCCAATCTACGGCTACCTGCATTCTGCATATGCCGTACATGCGTATCTGCAAAACGTTCTACGGTCTTCTGGAAAAACTAAGTTTCATTATGTACCCCTGATACATGTGACCTTGGGTGCTTCCCCATGCAACAATAGCAGTAAGAGCGCAGGTAGTTGAGGGGATAAAGCCTATAACTGGGGGCGCCAGACTGGCTCTGAAGTACAGGATCGTGGCAAAATGCACCGGAGATTATCTGCTTGTGTGGAGTGACCACTCTGTTTGCCTGCAAAGGGTACCGTCATGCGCGTCGAAGCACAAGAATCTCTGTTGCAGGCCAAATGCGGCTAAACAACGAGAAGCCAAAACCAGTGGCAAATGAACGGCCCTACGAAAGCCGTACTGCAAAGGTGATCAAGGTGTTATGACATCACGAGTCGGGTTAGTGGCACAACGGAGCTAGATGTGACGGCAATGGGTGCTGGCGCCGTTCTTCGGCCAACAGCAAGGCAGTGGTTGCTGCCTCGACATGCACCAGCACCTCCCAAGGTGCCTGGTTGCAACTCTTTCCTTCGAAACGAAAACCTTTTGCAATTCCGCTGCCGTTTAGAGGACAAATCTGGCATGAAACACACGGATATCTGAACGGAGTTTAAGATCTACATGCGCCTTTATTATTAATCCCTGCCTTGCAAATAGGGAAGAACTTCCAAGAACAACCAGTTTCAAGGTAAGAATAAGCTTTTACAAGCGCCCTGAACCCAACAATGAGAGGATTATTTCCGAAACAAACGGTTTTTGTATCTGGCCCTGCCAATTGATATAAAAAGAGGCAAATTCGGTCTTTCTTGCAATCCCCAGAGCATGAAGATTGAACATTTTGTTAGACAGAGTTTTTTTGGTAGACTTGCTTATAGACTTTCGAGTCATAGACTTTTTGGATACAAGGAAGAGTCGAAGGAGTATGTGATTCCCGCAATGTACTTGGCAGATGAGTACACCGCTGGTGGTGCCTCTCTGTTAGGCACCGGAGACCCTAAGGAAACTCCCGTCGAGCACAACCAAATTGACGAGAAGAACGCAGTAGAGACTCCAGACGCGCTTGACGACAAAGATGCAGCTAGCGACCCTGGTAAAGAAAACGAGTCCGACGGAAAAGATACTCTAGACTCCCTGGACCATGGCAACATTATTGTCACTTGGGATGGAGAAGACGATCCTGAGAACCCATACAACTGGCCCATGAGCTACAAGTTGTTTTTGATCGGCCAGATTGCCTTCTTGACTACAGCCGTGTACATGGGTAGTGCCATTTACTTGCCTGGGTTGCACGACATCCAGCACTCGCTTCACGTCGGACAAACAGTGGCCACCTTGCCGTTGTCTCTCTTTGTGATTGGATATGGATTGGGGCCCATGATCTGGTCTCCAATCAGTGAACACTACAAGTTGGGCCGCACCAGTATCTACTTGTTCACTTTGTTTATATTCTTCATTCTTCAAATCCCAACCGCATTGGTAAAGAACATAGCAGGTTTATGTATCTTAAGATTCTTGGCTGGGATCTTTGCTTCTCCATGTTTAGCAACGGGAGGTGCTTCTATCTGTGACGTTTTGCCAATGCCAGTCGCACCATTGGGAATCGCTGCGTGGGCTATGGGGGCCGTGTGTGGTCCATCCCTTGGACCACTTATCGGGTCTGCCTTGGTTGTGGCCGGTGGGTGGAGATGGCCATTCTGGTTCTTGGCCATCACAAGTGGTTCTTGCTTTATTTCTCTCACCTTCTTCCTTCCAGAAACCTTTGGCAAAACCATTCTCTATAGAAAGGCTCAAAGACTTAGAGCAGTGACTGGCAACCCAAACATCAAGATCCAAGATGAAATTGATCAGGTCAACGTGACCGCTCGTGAGATTGCTATTGAGACTTTGTGGAGGCCTCTTGAGATCTCTATTATTGAGCCTGTGGTGCTCCTTATCAACGTCTACATTGGGTTGGTCTACTCGGTCATGTACCTTTGGTTCGAGGCCTTCCCAATTGTTTTCACAGACACTTACCACTTCACTTTGGTTGAGTTGGGTGTTACATATGTGTGTGTGATGATTGGTATTATTGTGTCGTGTGGATGCTACATTGTGTTCTTGAAGCACCTGTTCACGGATAAGTTATTCCAAGGAGTTCAGCTTACACCAGAAGTATTTATTCCCGTTGCATTGACGGGTTCCGTATTGATGCCTATAGGTATCTTTATTTTCTCCTTCTCAGCAACAAAGAGCGTTCATTGGATTGTTCCTATGATTGGGGCCGGTATCTTTGCCGCTGGTGCCTTCCTTATCTTTCAATCCTTGTTCAACTACTTGAGTATGTCCTTCTGGAGATACTTGGCTTCTGTGTTTGCTGGTAACGCATTGTTCAGATCCATTATGGCTGGTGCTTTCCCCTTGTTTGGTCGTAGCATGTACAACAACTTGTCCACAAACAAGTTCCCAGTGGGTTGGGGTTCTGCCATCTTAGGTTTCATATCTGTCGCCATGATTCTTATTCCAGTGTTATTCTACCTTCATGGCCCTAAATTGAGAGCTAGATCCAAGTATGCTGGTGCTGGTTAGACTGATCTCTGAGCTCCTGTCTTATATTGTGTTGCAAGTGGACAGCACCAACGCTGCAACCCTTAGTTTGCAAGTTATGTAGCTATTAATAATGTATTATGTAAAGCTGTAGACGTTTTAGAAGCTAAATAGGTTTTCCGCTTGCTGAGGTAGTGAGTGTACTTTTGAATATTGTTGCCGGTTCCTTTTTAGAGCTCTACATACCTCTTACTGAAGCGCTGTGCTTTCCATGTACGTCCAATCTGCGTGGAAATAAGTACCTCAATCATCAGAGTGTGAGATAGTGGACAACCGGTGATCTCAGAATATCTCCGGTCCAAATTGAATAGCGCAACCCTATCACATGAACTACCCTGTTCCTGATGTTTTGGCGCCGGTTTGGCCAACACCCAACAAGTTCCTTCTCGCACCCCACCAAACGTTCGGCATCCAATTTCATCCAAAATCCTCTAACAGTAGTCACATGCACTAGACTTGAAAAACCACCTAAACAAATACAGTTATCACACCTACTGCTAATCCCTTCACGCAAAAGTTGTCATGTTTCTCCGATACCCACGCTAACAGCTTCTCCGACCGTTTTGCAACCATTCCATGCTCTTTCCGGATTAGGAACCTCTTCTCAATTATCTTCTGTGCAGTATCGTATATACAGTCCCCATCCATTTTTTTTTTTTGTTTTTTTTTTTCCTGATTTTTTTTTTTTTATTAATCTTTTTTTTTTTTGTTTATAGTTGCAACTCTATCAACAACAACCAAGAAGAACGAACGAAGCAGAGAGTAAGGTACGAGGAATTACTTGATCTTTGACTAAATCCGACAAACTATAGTTACTGTGAAAAAATTGAAAGAAAACAAAAGGTTTTTAGGGACATCAAAGCGAGGCAGTTAGTTTAACTTTATCAGGGTTAATCAGAAATGTATTTACCATATCCAAGCTATAATGGTAAGAATGGGGCGAGCCAGAAGTCCGGGAACAATAGCAACGTGAGCAGCATCAACGGAATGATGTTGATGAATGATCAAAGAGGTGCTGGGAAGATACCTGGAGGCAGCTCCGCGTACTACTCGCAGTCTCAAGTTCCTTCGTTACAACAACAACAGCAGCAGCAACAACAGCAACAGCAACAATACTTGTTGCAACAGCAGCACCACCAACAGCAACAACATCTCCAGCAGCACCAGCACCAGCTCCAGCACCAGCAGCACCTTCAGCGCCAGCACCACCACCAACCACAACAACAACAACGGCCACAACAGTCGTCGCAACAGCAAAAGCAGCAACAGCAGCAACAGCAGCAACTTGGACAGGTGCTGGGGCTGCTGCTGCCACACCAATTTGGCAGCCGTGGACTACTCCACTCATCTGTGGGCGGGTCTATGACGTTACCCCCACACGCGGCACCTGGAGGACATCCTTTACCACATCTCACACCTCAACAAATCCAGCGGAATTCAGGAAACACCAACGCTGCTGCGGTAGCGGTTGCCAACGCGGCCGTCAACGCGGAAGACGCCCAATTTCACCATCCTATGCAGTTCCAGTATCAGTCAACCATCAATTCGCCAAAGCAGCTCTTGCAGCAAACGCAGCACCATGAGAACCTGTTCCAGATCCAGCCTCAGCAGTTTTCCACCTCTAGCCCATCCAACGAAGAGAACTCCAACCCGCCACCCCAAAAGCGTGGAAGAGGTAGAAAGAGAAAAGAAGAGAAGGAGCAGGTGAGTGTGGCATCGTCAGTGTCGGTGTCACCTCCACAGATATCGCAGGAAGTGAAAAAGAAGAGAGGCCGCCCAAAGAAGCTCATTTTAGACCCAACCACAAACGAATACATAGATCTGTCACATCCTAATTTCAAGCATTTAAACAAGGTTTTGAAAGAGCTGCTGCTTTCTTCTTCCACCTCTCCTTCGGCTTCATCGTCTCTGCATATTTTTAAAGAGAAGAACAACGAGAATGATTCAAGTCTAAGCAGGTTGTATGACCAGCCAACCTATTTACGTACCTTTGAAGACGAGGCCGTTCAACAATTGTTACAAAAAAAAGATAGACGTGGTAGACCAAGAAAGTTCCCAATGGAACAAACTGGGGTCACGATCAAGGGGATCAGAGTTAATGGGAACTTGAAGCATAAAGTTTTAAAGAAATCCTCTTAAGTCGGTATTATTGTGTATTATAATGTACTATAGCATGGAAACCTGTAGAAGTAAGGCTATGAATACGTAGGTGGTAGTGTGGTTAAATGAACTAGCAAGTTTACGAAGGCTTTCCTTTGCTCAAGAGTTTACCTTGTGCCAGCCTACTGAACTCGGTCTGTCCGTACCAGAATCCGCTGCGCGCCATAAAGCTACAAACACTGATGGCACTAATAATCACCCTAGTCGAATCACCGTAATACTCTGGGTGACATCCAGTCTGCTCCTGATAAAAATCAAGGATGAAAAGCATGTGCTGGAGCTCAGAAGGGGTCAAGAACAAACCTAAAAAAAATCTCCCGGGGGTGAGTCGAACACCCGATCTCAAGATTACTTTGAGGTACTCATTACAGTCTCGCGCCTTAGCCAGCTTGGCCACCGAGAGGATTTCTGATTGGATGTCAAAATTAAATTACTTGTTTTTCCATCCAACTAATTCTTAAAAAAGTATATTACTTTCGTGCACCATTGCATGCTCTGTTAATATAATCGTCCGCGGAGATATAGTAGTACTTTGAAATGGCAATCTACTATAATCTACCTCTAGATTATAGTTAATCTACCTCTAGATGGAAAATATGCATGTAAAGTTGCACAAAACTCTAAAACGCTTCCAAACACGGGCTGCTTGTCTTCGAGTAGCTTCAAATTGTTCACTTTGTGCCAAGGGGAGCGCTCTTGGGACAGAGTTTGATGTTATTTGTACTTTGTATATAGCAAATTAGCTCTTCTATTTTAGTTCAAGTAGGCGTGCTGCGGTTAAAAAATATTCTTATCAATTTTTTGCAGCTATTTTAATGCGGCAGCACAGGGTTTGAGTAGTAGGAGAACCAGACGAAGTCAATTTACATACTTTTTTTGCTCTCCATATCCTTTGAGTGGCCTGGTCGGTTGTGTTCAATTAATTAACAGAATGTAGAATTTAAAAAATTCAATTGAAAGGGTTTCTTTACTGTTACCGCTGGTCCATCACTAACCGCCGACGTTTAGGTTGCACCAATCGAGTGCAATCACAGGTCATGCAAACATGCACGACAAGTTTCCGTGACCTTTAATGTACTAGACCCTCTTTGTAAACTTGTATTTGTACATAATTGTATTTCCATATTTGTTTTGTGGACCTGTGTTTGTGAACTCTTGTTTGTCTGGCTGCAAATATAAATAGAGGAGAATTTCCAAGTTCCAAACTTTCAAATATTCACGCATTGCCTTTCAAAGATACTTCAGCAGCTTCAGCGGCGTTGGATAGCGGGTGAGAAATTGATCAAGTGGGCCACGCCGCCTGCTGGTGATTTTCCTGCTGGTGAACAGATGTATGGTTGGTTCCCATCTTCTGCTTCATTTTTCCAAAATTCGAGGTTGACGAATTTTTTGGGATTGACGAATCCCAAAATGGAGTTGATTTATCAAACTGGAGCTTGCACGTATCTGAAAGTCATCAGTGGAGAGAGTTTAGAAAGAAAGCGTGAGTACTTTAGTTCATCATTTTTAGATTGAAAGTACGAAGTGGAATTATTAACATGTCTAGGAAAACAGAAGTAATTAGAGAGAACTTAGGGCAAAAAATTTAGAGAGTGTAAGAGATACATTGTATGAGAACAAAAGTAGTGAAAACAAAAGTAGTGGAAACGAGAAGAGGGGAAGAAGAAGTGGGAAAGAAGAAGTGGGAAAGAAAAAGTGGGAAAGAAGAATTGAAAAGAGAAGTGATAAGCAAGTGAAAAGAGAAGCGGGAAAGAGAAGTGAAAAGAAGTGAGGTGAAAGGTGAGGTGAGAGGAGTACGGCGAGTGGTATCATATTTCGTACTGGAATTGGGCTTTGAACTTGGGGACTGAAGAAAGGATCCGCTTTGGAGAGATCCAAGATTAGAAGCTTGATGACGGGAACTCTTGTATATAGCAGTCCTGGGAACACTTTCACGAGTGGAGAATGGACTTCCTCTAAATGCAGTTGAGTTGCTATTAGGTTTTCCAATTATCCAGTTATCCAATTATCCAATTATCAAGTTGTCAAGAATGCAGTTATCCAATTATCAAGTTATCCTATTATCCAATTATCAAGTTGTCAAGAATGCAGTTATCCAATTATCAAGTTGTCAAGTTATCCAGTTATCAAGTATCCAATTATCCAGTTATCCAGATATCAAGTATCTAATTATCCAGTTATCCAGTTATCAAGTTATTTTTATTCTATCAAAACATGTTCCAATTTTTAAAATTGTTTAAGTCTATCCACAAAGTTCAAATTTATTTTATTTTATTTTTATGAGTCTACAAGCAAGTTCTAATTATATTTTACTATATGAGTCTATTGTCAAGTTCCAATTATGTTTTTATTATGAGTCTACTTTCAAGTTCTAATTCAGATAATTTTATGAGTCTTTTACATATTCCAACATTGTCAAATCTTTTCAGTCAATTATTAAATCCAAGTATCAACCATTCCATAATCATTTTCATTAATCAACCATTTCATTAATCAACCATTCACCAAACAACTTTCATAAATCAACCATTTCATTATTCAACCATTTCATTATTCAACCATTCACAAATCAACTTTCATAAATCAAATATTAAATAATTCCAGTTTAGGTCAAGGTGGTAGTTGCTACAGGTGCTGTTTGCTGAATTTCGGTGGGCTTTCTCGAATTTTTCGTACCTGAATCCGGCTTTGAAATTGGGGACTGGGGAAAGGATCCGCCCTGGGTCGATCCAAGATTAGAGGCCAGGTTTGGGGAACCCTTTAAATAGTAGTATAGCCCCAATCCGTTTCCGCGGGCGGAGAGGGGGGGAGGAGGTTTTCTCTCTTCTCCTTTCCTTGGTATTGAAAGGTTTTAACATCAAGAAAAGGATAAGGAAAATTCCACCTCCACACATTTCTTCTGTTGCCCACAGAATTCATTATTCATGTTGTCCAGTTGGTTTTTTGTTGTTGCTGGTATTTCTTTGGTGGTATCGAAAGGTTTTCAAAAGAAATTTGTGTTAATTGTCCTCCTTTGGCTGCAAAAAAAAATATTTTGGGCGGCAAGAACACATGATCTAAGTGTTCCAGCTGCCTGCAACATCTCATGCTGGTCCAATAACCCTTTTGCATAACCGCCCAAAAACTAATTCCAGTGATGGTTGCAACCTAGCCACTTATGCAGTTGTCAGGTTAAAGTTTGTCTATATTACAAAATTATGAGCCTGTGTCAATATCCATACTTAATGTGGGGTGCTTCTTGCAAATAAAGAACCTCTTAGAGCATCTGTTGCCTTCCAGGTGAGAGCATACACGACGTCTTGATCAACTTCATTTTGGTTGTACCTAAGGTTTGTCATACTTAAGGTACGCTGCTATTTGGTATTGTGGAGACGCTGGCGTATGTTCGTGCACAATCATCGTCAATAACAATGGCGTAAAAAACTACCGTCATTCGCGTATATTATCTCCATGTCTCCATATATATTCTCACCAGGGGAGAGGTAAATGCCTGGCCCATGTCGTTTGTTATACTTTGCAATTCAGATTACTTTCCAAGTACAATAGATTACCCTGAGGAAACATGGGGTGCGTTGTTTAAGGGTCTTGACTTGCGCGATGTCTCGTTCAAGTTCTATGCCAACCCTGGAGAAATCAATACAGTTGCGTGGGTCTCAAAACTGTTCCCGGACTTCGGTGATTATGAGACTCAGGTACACTATGAGAATCTCTGTCGTCTACGAGTTGTTGATGCCAAAAAGACGCTAGGTAGTACCCCAATTCTACCCTTCTCCCGTCCCCAGTAGCTACTGGTAAGATGCCGCTAAGACGATGACCTGGTGCTGAGCATTGAGTATACAAATCAAGTTGTCCTAGGTGATATTAGGTGTGGTCCCGGCTATTTCAAGGACCTAAGTCTGTTGCATCAAGAAGGGGTGCACTCTGCACAAGCAATTGCAGCAGACTTGACACCGCCACCCTGGCCCGGTTTTCCGCCGTTGGGACAACTAGGCATTAGATCAACCATTGTGATTGAGCATTCTGATCTAACGAACCGTAGTTTTCTTCCTGATCTGGTTCTGCAAGAATCTCAAATAATGAAGTTAGTGCCTAGCGCCAAGCGCTTTAACCAGAATCCTCTGAATTTCACTCACTATTGAACACTTCCCACGGCACTTGAGAGTTCTTTCGGTCCTGGATTCTCTAGCTATATCTTCCACCTTTCCCCAGTTTCTCTACAGGTTAGAGTTGACTGAAGTGGACTTTACTTGCCGGATTGCAGATTTGGAGTTCCCGCCTAAGTTATATTCATTGAACATTGTTTGCTGCACCGAGAGCGACCTGGGTTCGAATCTCTCAAACGAAATCAATTATCCGCATCTGTTGCGTACATTGACGCTTCAACCACATGGTGATCTGACTCAGTGCTTGTACGCAAACTTGTGGGGGAACTTATCGGAATTGCCCAGCCTAAAGCTGCATACCTTGAAAAACTGTACATTGGAGAAGGCACTACCGTCCAGCTTAGAGAAGCTCCTGTTTCAGCTGGGACTAATAGACACTTTTGATTTTAGAAACACTAGAATCAAAAATTTGGTTTTCGATAGAGCTAATGTCCGGCTGTTTGGCCAATTCCAGCTTCCCAATACTCTTACTGAGTTGGTGGCTCCCAACAATAATATTATCTCTTTGAGGAGAAAGTTTGAAAAGTTGGCTTACGTCAATGTTGAAAATAACATCATCAGTGGCATACCCGATCACTTCCAAAGTCTGACCATCCACACCTTAAACATCTCAGGGAACAGGAGCTTTAACTCTTTGGACCTCGAAGCGCTACCACAATCTCTAAAAGTTTTATTTGCAGACGGCTGAAGATTTCTATATCGGGCAAGAAAAACTTTGACTATTTTTCCAGCGACTGCTGTACTTCCTGTGACCTCGAGGTACCCCATCGGAACTTGCTTGTGAAACAATTTGCCGTCTTAAAAACTTCCATGTGATTAAAAAGGTAAACTATAATAAAGCAGGTATTTATTATAGTCTCAGTCGCGATCCTTACCCGTTTAGAGAAAATGGCACAGCAATCGCAATATCCACTGAGCTTGCTGAAAAGGGTGGCCAGCTACTTTTACACTGTAGAGGTGAATTCCATATCCTAAAATAGATTGTTTACGGTATTCTGCTGATGCTATATACTTAAGCAATGCTTAGTGTTTGGGTATTATTTTGTGTTTTTCTGCAAATTTACAGCCAATTTTTTGAAAGCGACCTTGTGAAGTTTTCATCCAAACTACTACAAACTACTTAATTCTCTGTTAATGCATCCTTTTCGTATATAATATAAAAATTAGAGTAGTTTGAGTAGATTTCTGAAGTTATGTTTAGTTATTAAGAATTTCGTCAAATAACTGGGAAAACCACTTCTCTCGAGTGCTCCACCCCTAATAAATCAAGTTACCAGAAAGACTACATTCAAATGTAATACCAAGAAAACATGAAGCTTCGATACTCCAATTTTAGTTACCATTACCATACGGCGCTACACATTTTACAAATGAACTAGCCGTGTCGTTTAAAATACGTCGAAACTAACAATAGGCTGCATAGACGAGGTGCATTGAGGGCCGCAAGCGATGTGCAACACTACCACATTTTCTATTGCCCAGACTACACTAAACGTTTAATTTAGTAATTTAATTATATGCACAAGCAGACTCTTCTGCTCTTCTTAAAAAACTATAATACTATTCTAGAACGATTCTAATCTCACATCATTTTGTTCATTAGTCTGCCTACAGCGATCATTGGAGCACAGAAGGCTTGCACCATTGTACAAAGTGCGCTGATTAACCTGTTGAGCTCGTAGAACATCCATATTAATGCCCCTAACTCAAGTAGAGTAATGAAAACCTGAGCACCTGGGAACATTTGCTTGATGTACTCAAGAGGGGAAAATAGAATGGCGATGAGCTTAATCAGTTTGGCCATATTAACAAGACTGCTAAGTGCTTGCACCGTTCCGTCGGTGTTGAAGTCAGTGACGAGCTTACGCATTCGTCCTGCTGACAGGAGCCTAACAGATCTGCCCGACTTGCCGGACCTCCTAGTCCTGGAGGACCTCATTGATGTGTTGCCTATTTCCAATGAGTTGTATGATGTAGGAGGAGTAGGCTCAAGTTGCTTAGTAATTGGATTGTAATACAACTCCTTATCGATTTCGTCACCTTCGACTTCCAAAGTGAACTCCTGTGGATCGTCGTCTTCTATGTCGTCCACAATGGATTTTGGTAATGAGCTCACAGGACTAGTGACGGATGCATTGGATTTGACTACTTTAGCTGGAGTAGGAGCAGTGCCAAGGGTGGACGCAGACGGATTATTGTAAAAGAGTTCTGCAGCAGGTGCGTTCCATTTGGAGGTAATGAAATTGTAGTTTTTCTTGATGGCACCCAACCCAAATTTGGGCTTGCTCGTAACAACGACCTCTTCCTTCTTTCCAGTTTTCTTCGAGCCCTTTGACTTTTTGGATTTTCCGTCAATCTCCTTGACTTCAACCTTTTCAATCTCTTCGCCGTTCTCAGCTGCATCGTACACAATGTAAGAAAGGATGGTGTTCCAGATTGGATGGAAGTCTGGGTTTTGGCCAGCCTTGCGCATATCCACCTCTTTTGTCAGTTTGCCCGATTTGCCCGATTTACCAGATTTACCAGATTTGACAGATTTGACGGACTTGGCCAGTTTTCCGTCCTTGGACTTCGAAACTGCCTTGGTAGACTTTTTATCGTCAAGGACAATGATCGCACCTTTTGAATCTAATGGGTTTCCATCGGAGTCCACACGGCCCTCTTTGATTGCCTTCTCGGCTTCAAGCCTCATTCTTCTCTCTCTCTCCAATTTTTTTGCCCTACGGATCTTTCCTTCCTCCCGCAATTGTTCCTTGAGAGCTAACTGCTGCTCATGGTTGGCTGCAAAATTTCTACCCAATTCTCTCTTTGCAAGCTTAATCTTTCTCTTAATAAGCTTTTTGAACTTTGTATTGGTATTTGCCTCCTTTCTTTGCTCGGGAGTCATGAACTTTTTCTGGTCCTTTTCGGCAATGAAAACCTTTGAAGGGTCAGCATCGTCAGGAACAGAGTCATCGTCATCGTCATCGTCATCGTCATAAGAGTCTTCTTCTTCTTCGTCGTCGTCATCCTCGTCCAAATAGTTGCCGAATTCGTCAACTGCTCTGTCGTCATGATGATTCCCGCGAATGTCATATTCAGACTCATCGTCACTGACGTTCTTTGTGAAGACTTCCTGTGCAGCCGCCTCGGCCTTTTTCCTTCTGGCTTCCTCTCTGCTCTTGTAGTAATCGTACAGGTTGTAATCGTCCTTACCCATTTTCACTCTAATGTTCTTAATTGTATTTTTGAAGTTCTTCTTCTTTTCGTCGTCGGAGTCAGCATCTGGAAACACAAACTCCATAGGATTATACTTATCCAAGTTCTCGTCTTTATTTACAAACACCTCTTGGAACGTTTTCGGTGTGAACTCTTTTGGCTTGACTTCTAATCTGGAGTTGTCTATTTTCTGTTTTTGTCTGACGTAGTAGTTATTGTAATTTGCTTTTCCCTTCGGGGGAGTGTTGGATGCTGGTGGTGGTTGGAAATGTGGGGGGTACGGCTGCGGCTGGTATGGCTGCGGCTGGTATGGCTGTTGGTGTTGATGTGCATACTTGTTTTGGAGAAAGTTCAATTGGGCAGGTGTAATCTCTTCTCCCAAGAAGTCTGGGTCCACTGCCTTGGACTTGAAGGAATCGATGTTCTTGACCGTCATCACTGGTTTTTCGGCTTCTGGAACAAATGCAGCTCCCAATGACTGGGAGTTAGTAGAAGCAGCGCGTTGAAGAGGCGTTGCTTTCTGTGCAGAGGTCGACCTTTGTGGTGGCGTTACCGAAGATGGAGCTTGGTGTTCAGGAGGCCGCACCTGGTACGTGGGCAGGATGTTGTGCATGGGTTGCGGGTAGTGCTGCTGTGGTGGATTCAGCGAAGGACTATGCGTCAAGTTGTAGTTAGGGTAGACGTGTGCCCCCGGGTTTGCTGGCGGGACGTTCCCGTAAATGCTTTCGTCGTTATTGGTGTGAACACCGTAACTAATTTGATCGTCGTCATATATTTGACTGTAGGTGTCGTAATGAGGTTGCACTGGCGGTGGTTGATAGTATTGGTGGTAGTACTCTTGACGAGGCGACGAGAGCTGCTTTCTTTTATCCAAGTACTGAGAGGTAAAGTACCCCTTACTGGTGACGTTCATCCAAAAAAGTGGTTGGAAATATTAAAAAATGATGCTTTCCAAGAGTATATATCGCGTACGCCTTTTTTAGATGGCTGGTTAAAATATACGAGGACGCGGAGAGACAAATCCAAGACAAATTGGGTGGGAGGGGAGATTCAAAAGTCACCTTTGGGGTATGCAATTGTCTCAGTTTAATGTGAGTAATATAGTGTGGAGAGGTTGCCAACATCGTCAGTGCGTCTGAGGTGGTGTTCACCGAGGCTGAAGGGGTGAGTCGAGAGATTTGGGGTCTTGATCTACGCGGTTCTTCGTTAACCAGCCTTCCTGTGCGCCTGCACAGAACAAGGGGTAGAAAAATCACAAAAACGTTCTTGAGCATTCGCGCTAAATATGAGTGGTCCATCTCCCCTACAACCTGGTCACCCTGAGACAGGACTAGTTGGGGGTTCAAGGAAGTGGTTGTGATTGGCCTGAGGTGGTGGTTAGATATCGACTACCACTGCTTTCGCTTGCTCCATCGTCACCCAATTTTTTTGGGGATAGATGCGAGTGATGATTGCTCTTACAGACGGTGGTAGTTAAATGCTGTCGGGCGTTGCCTTCGGCCATGCTAATTAGGGTTTGGTATGGAATGTTAATTTCATGTGAACCGTAATAAATGTAGGGTTGACGACCATAGATTAGATCACGTGCCTTATCTAAAACCCTGTGGGGCCACCCCCAGAGCACAGCAGACAGCGAACGAAACACCGCCAACGTTCATGTCGGGAGGGGATATCCACTCCCAGAGCTTGGTTCTTGCGTCGGGTTTACTGTGCGAGAGCCTCCTGTTCTTGAGATTGGTAATGCGGGTAGTTGCAAAATGAATATGCGGAGCTTTGGGTAAATCGGGCCACAAAGCAGACATTGATTAGATTTGTACATGGTCCTTGGTGGCGAATCCTTACGATTTGAACTGCAATTCTAGACTAAAAGGAGGTCCAGTAGTTGTTCTAGAATAGGTAGGACCCGACCGGCGTCATGCCTAAGTGACAGGCTTGCCTAAATAGGAGGTCCGGTGGGTACCCTTAGTGGCACTTATCGGTGCTGGGTGTGCAGTCACGTGGTTGGGTGCAAAGGTCAGCCGTGCGCAGCAACAGAGGGGAAGATACTGCGATGCAGCCATCAGAGCCTTTTCTTACGTACTTCCTTAGAGAAGTTGGTGCTATAGGCTTGTGCTTGAGTAGACTCTACGTGCATGATACCGAGCCAGCACCTCGGTACTAATCAGAGGGTCATGAGGTGTTATTGTTTATTTTTCTGTTCTGTCATTGTTTTCCATCATTACAAGTTAATATTCTTAGAGTACTGAGGTCATCTAAATGTGGATATAGAGTGCTTGTAGCCGGCTTGTGATAAAGTAAACAGAACCATACAGTATCAGAAGCCTAGAGTGGCCACGCTGACCAATTGCTTATCTGACGTTCCTAGAGGTCTTGTGAAATGTGCTCTTGCAACGTCAAATCAACATAGAAAAGCTCAATAGAGTAATTTCCATTTAAATACTAACTGTATATATGAATACAGAGGTTTTGGAATTCAGAATTTTTGAAATACGACGATTTGAATTGCAGAATTTTTGGAATAAATTTGATAAATATATAATTTTTGCAGTCACTGTTTGCTGAGGTATGCTACAAAGGTCAATCTGCCTGCTCTATTGAAAAGAGAGAACAATTAAACTGGTAGAATATCATTCTGTTTCTTCTGTTTGATGTCTATCTTTGTTAGTTACTGTACCTTTAGGTCGACGGCATAAGAGCCTTGGTGGTGGCAAAACTATAGTACCGTGGAACTCACTAATCCAAAATAAATGAGTCCCTTACAATCATGAAAAGTTTCTGGAACTTACCCGCTAGATGTGCCCCTACGTTGACGTTGTCTGGGGTCCCTTTCATCAAGCTCGTACTGGTGAATCAGTAATTTTGGACCTATCTTCGTGGATTTAAGTACAATTTCTTCGTTGAGATCTACTCAAAAGTACAGAGTCTTTAAATCCCAAGCACCAATTGGAATACTCCTGTTGAAGCTAAGCAATGGCTGGAGGATGCTAAAACACTGGTCCATTTATTCGTTCAGCACCGGTGCCAAAACTTCCACCATGACGCAGAATTTTTGAATTTGGCAAACCAATCAGGAAATTTAGCTTGGAAAGGTATCACACACATCTTTGAGACACTGCTGATTCTGATTCTGAAATGAACCACCACCTGCTGGAAGGTGTATGTCGATTCACGGGTACACACGTGACCTCTCTTGTCTTGCACGACTCTTACACGTGATGCGCATTAGTTGGATGGTTTTCCAGATTTGTCTCACATGACTTTAAAGATTGACTCATTATGATTCGACCATTCCTTCGTAGCTGTCGACATTCCTCGAGCAAGGCTGCACAGATTACGCTGGAATCTTATTTCCACCACCAAGATGAGTTTCTTAGTCAAATCAACAAGCAAGAGATTGCCAAGTACCTTACAAACTTGGGCCCATTTCCGTCATACTCCAATATCTTGAACGCTCAGCACTTTTACCAGAATGAGGTGTTGATGAGCTACTCTAAGCAAAAACCTCATCCAGTGTCACTTAGACAGTTGGCTGGGTACGGTAAGACCTTAACCAAGCAGAAGATTTTAGATAGTGCCAATTTTGTGAGGTTAGAGCT
Source organism: Kodamaea jinghongensis (assembly GCA_030556895.1). Taxonomy (NCBI): domain Eukaryota; kingdom Fungi; phylum Ascomycota; class Pichiomycetes; order Serinales; family Debaryomycetaceae; genus Kodamaea; species Kodamaea jinghongensis. The sequence continues at coordinate 373,689 of JAKTUX010000010.1, read as the reverse complement.
TCCGATCCGGCTTTCCATGAGAATCAGAGACTTGCAAACCTTACCATTTGGAGTGGTCAACAACTTCCACATGGCCCAAATCTACGAGAGTTACTACCACTCGTTCAACGCCTTCAGGAAGATTCCCAAAATCACTACTTTGGACCAGAACGAGAAGTTCTGCGAAACATTGAGCGCATTGTTGGACGATCATGTTTTCAACTTATCGCACTTAATGATGGGAGCATTGGAAGTGTCGATCGTCAACAGTTTGCCCCAGCATGAGTTGGACCAGTTTATGTCTGTGACACTCCGTCTGAGAATCAGTAGAAGACTTATTGTTGAAGAGCATTTGTCACTTAGCGAGAATTACAAGACCCATCCATACTCGTCCAAACCTCCAGACTATATTGGAGAGATCTTCCACCAATGTAACGCAGCCCACCACTTCCAGGAGGTTGCCGAAAACGTGCAAAAGTCGTTGGTCGGATGGTTCCCACACCAAGAACTCATGCCTGAGATAGAATTGGAAGGCGATGTCGGGGCTACGTTCCCGTTCATGGTTCCTCACTTGCATTACTTATTGAGTGAAATCTTGCGTAACTCGTACGAAGCAACCATAAGAACACACGGTAGTAGCGGTAAGAAGTTACCTTCCATCAAGATTACCATCATAGACACCCCCCGTCAAATCATATTCCGGATTTCCGACGAGGGAGGAGGTATTCCGCACGATCAACTATCTGAGATCTGGTCGTTCGGGAAGAACCCAGAATTGGCCAGAACCAGCTTGGCCAACTTCCACAGAATCCCAGGTTTACAGTTATACTCGAATTTGAAGGTGACACCAGCAGGTTCTTCGATTGTTACACCTTCAACTTTGGATCACACATCATTGATTGATGCAAACGACAAGAGAAACAACTCCACAAAGGTCAAGAAGTCGACTTTGGACGGCTTGATGGGCCGGCCCTATGAAAATAAGTTGGGTTTGGGGTTGGCCATGTGTAAGGTCTATGCTGATTATTGGAACGGGGACCTACTGATGAACAGTTTGGAAGGGTACGGCAGTGATACATGCTTGACCTTGAGTAAGTTGGGCCAGCACTCTAGTGTTATCCAATTGGACAGAGCGTGAGTGCGGTGGTATTCATGGCGGTGCAAGGTGGTGGCATGGATTTTTCATCGAATCTCGGACCGTTCCCGTACTGAAATGTCAAGCACAACTGTCTATATAGCGCATTCTAACATACAATTACATTTTATGAAAACACCTATATAAGTGCCCTGGGTGGTACTCTAAACTAAATAGATTAGCCATTGGATTGTAGCCGGGGCCCATTGTATGCACTACCTAGGAATTACGTGCAGCCAAGATTCACAGTATTTCCATAGCTACTTCGCACAGCATACATTTTTGTTCTCGCAACAAAACACATCAATAACGAAACAAAAACTATGAACAGGAACGTTCCCATCCTGTCGTTACTTGATTCGTCGCCGGACGACACTCGAGTGAACCTGGAGCAAGTACCAGCGGGCGCCACCATCCTCAGCAATCCACAAACATACCAAACGGCAGTGATTCCTCCAACGCTGGTCTTGCACACAGTTGTACCGGTTCCTGGAGTAGCAGTAGCGCAAGTGTTGCCAGTGCCATCACAACTGCCACCACAGACCCTTCCGCAGCCGCAACAGCCACAGGCCGTGGGTGCACCGACGTCAACGGGTCCCAAGAACGTGCTAACCGATTTGGTGTCGCGGTTCCGTGCATCGATCAACGTGTTGGACGGACTGGGAGACGGGCCGGGCATATCCCAATCATCTACAACACCAGGCAGTACCCCTGCGGAAGTGGCGGCACCAGAAGCACCAGCACCGGTTCTCTCTGTCAGTGACCACATCAAAAGATTCCAGGCCAGCGTCAATGTGCTCCCCGACTACCCCATCCCACTGGACACTGGCAAAAGTAATGTAATTGCACCACCAGCAGTCAAGCTAAGCAAAACATCAATCAACCTGCTCATCAACATCGATGACCCGGAAACAACGCCATCTATACAACCACCTCCTCCACTACCTCAATCGTCGACGCCCGACTCGATGAAAAAGAAAAAGGCATCTCCAAAGAAATCGGAAAAGAAGCGTAAACCTGAAGACTCCTCGCCAGACCCCAAGAAGGTTATCAAGAAGAAGAAGCCAGATGACGAAAAAGTTGCTAGCACACCTTCAACTCCATCTGGGACAACTCTTTCGTCGTCTTCAACCACCGACAAGACTGCCAGAAACGTCAAGGTGAGCATTCCGAAACCCACTGTGGTGGATTTGTTGAACCCAACCAGCGGAGGAGAAGAGGAAACGATAGAAGTCACATCCAAGGAAGAGTCCAAGGATCAAAAGGAGAAGGAAAAAGAAAAAGAAGAACCTATTATTGCCATAAACATCCCATTACTTGACCCAGAGAACCCCCACCCAGGTCAGTCAGAAGTCATTGTGAATGTGCTTCGTCTTTCAGAAGAAAAGTATGGATGGTCGCTCATACACCCGAAAGCCAAGAACGCAATAGATGTCATGGATGACATGCTTGACGACGATGATGAAGAAGAAGAAGATGATGATATTTTGGTTGAAGAAGAGCGCCCAATAACGGGAAAGAGAAAAGAGCTTACTGAAGAGCAATTGGTAAGGCAGCACGAAGCCAAAATGAACAGAAAAGTGGGGAAGTACGACTATGAGGATCCATTCATTGATGATATTGAGTTGCAGATGGAGGAGGAAATCATTTCTACGAAGGAGGGCTTCTTTGTTTACTGGGGTCCGTTGGTGGACGATAGAAGCGGTGCCAAAAAGAAGAAAAAGTAGCAACAATATGAGCAAATAGGACAAGCTGCTGCTGTATAACTTCACTGCTTAGCAAACCTATGAATAGGTAGTGGAATCGGTTTCCACCTTGTATCGCTCACTTACATCACTGAAAGCATTATCACGTTAATTCACTATATTTACACATAATCTGATAGAAGACCATTTTGAGGCTCGTAATGGTGTGTTTGGAAAGGGCATCACTGTAGTTGGCTCTACGTCCAGCATCGTACGAGCGATGTCATGAACGGTAGTGGGCTCCTTTTCCTCTGTAGGGTGTATTCCCATGTAAAGTGTAGTCCTCTGTGGAGTGTAGAAACTTTTCCTCACTATGCATTCCATGCAGAACCACCGTAACTGAACCTCATCTACCGTTTTAAATAAACTGCGCCTATCTCTTGGTTTGTTCATATCTCTCTACGGCCAACTCAAGCAAGCCCGCAGCGTTATTCTCATACAGCTTCTTTTCGGAACCACTTGCCTTTGCCTTAACCTTAGCGACCTTGGCCTTGATAGTGTCCAAAACTTGTTCTATCTCCTTGCTTCTTTCAACTGCTTTTGGAAGAGTCTTGACAACAATAAGGAAGTTCAAGTATGCGGAAAGAGTGCTGAAACCAACGTCTCTAAGCAGAATCACACCGTCGGCCTCTTCAAACGTCCCATCTACAGACTTCTTCACCAACAGAATAATATCGTCAAACTTCTTGTCGTCCAAGTGGTAGTAGGTTGTCACCTTCTGCTCACGTGATGGAAGAGGTGGAGGAGCGGCTGCTTCAGACAGCTTTACATCTTGTGTCTTTGAATCACCCACACTGAAGCTGCTTAAAGCCTCTTCCACCTCGTCTACCCTCTGCTTGATGAATAGTTCCTTCAAAATCCCAACCAATGGGGCCTTGAGGCTAGGGAACGGACAGTTGTGCAAAGAGTCTTTTATGAACAGGTACGAGATGGCTTCTGGAGAAATGGCCAAGACTTTGCTCAACAAAGTAAGTGTGGTCATTCTGAGCGCAGCATGGTCAATGAACTTCAGGTAGATAAAGAAAAGCAGCTGTAAATATAAGGTGAGTATGAGTGGAGGCAAAGACGACAACTCCACCTCGATCTTTGTAGAGTTTTGAATCGTGTACCACAGCCAGAACAAGCAGATATCGTAGAAACCAGAGTGGGCAAAAGCTGGGTTGACAATGCCGGGAATAGTGAATCTCAATGTTAAATAGAGTGCATCGCTGAAGGTCACAGGTGAAGCATCTTCTGGAAGCTGCTTCTTGGTGGCAATCTCGCAGGTGTAGAGGCAGACGATTCCGACGACCGAGTCCTTGATTTCCTTCGAGTTGGAGATGGAATGGGCCAAACTCTGTCTGTAGTCAACAACGCATTTTTCAAATATTTCTGCGGTTGCAGTTTCGTCGTCTGTGTTGGCGTCATACTTGATCAACGTGTGTGACGTCTTGAGGAACTTGTCAAAAACAAGCTCCAGGTCGATGTCGAACAGAAGCAACAACTCCTCGAATCTCTCCAACACAGCAGAGTTCATTTTGTAGTCGATGTACTTGGGCAAGTTTCCTCTATTTGGAGACTGCAAGTAGGAAAAGTACTCCATGGAAAAGCCGTACGAGTTTAGGGTCAATGGGATGCTGACTGAGTGCGTGACAAAGGACGTGAGCAACTTTCTCTCCAAGTACTCTTCGTCCTTCTTGATCTTGGCCAATTCTTCTGATGGAAGATCATTTTCTGGAACAGGCAACGGGGAGAAGTTTCTCACGAATCCGTAGAAGGTCTTCAAAACAAACTGATTGTCCAGCAATGTGTTTTTGGTAGAGTTGTAGATCAAGTTGATTGAGGAAGCAATGACCATTGCTAAAAACTTGGATGGGTACAAAGTCTCAATTCTCCTTAAACAGCTCTCCAGGGTCTGGAACAAACAGTACAACTTGATGTCAAAGAACTTCTCCAAAATCAAGTCGTCATTCGTTTCTGCCTTGCAGTCGTTGACTGTGATGGTGGATAACAACTCACAACACTTGAGTAACAATTCCTTGGGGTTCCCGTCTTTGGACAAGACCTCAAAGATTTTAAGGATCTTGTATATGAAGGGACCATCGCGTATACCAAGTACGAAGTCAAAGTTACTGTCGATTGCATCAATCAACAAAGCAGGCAAGTCCCAGCCAATCTCGTATGTAAGCTCCTTGTTGGCTGAGAGTGTGTCCAAAAGCTTTCCCAAGACCATTTCTTTGTCTTCGTTGGGGAAGCTATTGCTGTCCGTGATGTAGATATCAAGGAGCGTTGAATAAGACAAGTAGTCGCCAGATTCAATGGCTTCGGCCGCGCCCGTCTCAATGCTCTCCAAAATCTTGTCGATATCGGGTTGCTGTACTTCAATTGTATCGGAATCAGTCTCACTCATGGTTAAGGATGGAGGTTTTCTTTTCTCAAACCGTTGGTGGAATTTTTCTACGGAGGGTGGCACTACGACGGATAAGAGGATTCAAGTTTCTGGCTCGCTACAGCTTGCTACTAGGACTTTAGAGCGACAATAGTGGTTGGAACAGTAGGCTAAAGGTCCCAATAGTCCAAAGGACCTGTAAGAAGAACGGATCGCCGTCAAGTGGGCGCAACTCCATCAGCACCACGGTGCACTGGCTGCTCTGAGCGCGGCTAAATTAAATGTAGTTTCCGTCCCCCGAAAAGGACAACAATGTACAGCTCCCAGGATGACGATTCCAGCGAGAGCGAACAGGAGAAGGACTACATTGAGAGAGAGGAGGTTGAGTCGAGGGTCCCGTTATCTACTCTGGTGATCCTAGAACGATTGCCTGAGAAGCAAAAGCAGAGCATTCAGCATCAGAATATAGGCAAGATCACCATCCGGTTCCAGCCCATAGGGTCCGCCCCTGCGATATCCCCACGAGTGTTTAGGATTTCCGCCGATCAGTCCGTGTTAACCTTGAGGAAGTTTGTTAACAAGAGATTGAAGAGGCTGGGTGAATTGAATTTGTATGTACAAAATCTGTTCCAGCCTACCCCAGATGAAGTTTTGGGCGATTTGTACGGGTTATTCAAGACCAACAATGAATTGGTGATAGGTTATTGCTTAGAGGTTGCCTTTGGGTGATTTAGAGGTTGATTTTGGGTGTCATTAGTTGATTATTTAGAGAGCTTCTGATTGATTACAGGAGCTTTCGTGGACGATTTGAGATATAGATGTGTGCTCCCACAAAAAAAGCAAATACGAGATATTTTGGTCTCGTACCATTAATGACAATTGGCTTGATCATTTGGAAGTGCAACCGGTTTAGCTTTTGAACTGAGAGGAGGAAGGGGAACTGAAAGACGGATACATAAAAAAGAAAGAGTTGATATCGTGAAATGGAATAATCCGGAAGGACGGAAATAATGGATGGTGTAAACCACAAGAACTGGAAATGAGGAATCCAAGTACTGAAAATGAAGAAACCACAAGAATGATAGTAAAGAAAGGAGTAAAAGTAGGAAAACTGAGAGAATCCAAGTATGACAGAGAATCAGGACTAATAGGACTGGAAGTGATATTAACACAACAGTGATAGCCAAACATACCTCTCATTCAAACGCGTACAGTAGCAGATTCTCAGTTTCATAGTGAAAAGACGATTCCTTGGTCATAATCGTTTCCAGCAATCTACGTATGCCGTACCTGCCTATAGTAGAATCTTTGGCAATACTGAAGGTGAATGCTTTGCCAAAAGTAATTACTTAATGAAAAGGACCTTGTTCGAAGCACCATCCCGAGTAGTCTCCAAGTATTTTTGCTGATCCTATTGTAGAAATTCATCAAATATTTGATAACAAGCGCTGTTGCTGCAATTTGCAGTCAAAACTCGGTACAAAATCAATATCACGATGGGACACCAGAGCCGGCAAACAAGCAAGCAATTGCATATTTGGCAAGAAAATACGATAGATACGAGGACTGTCATTGTTTTACAGCAGATTCTGTAACTGTCCAATACAAGGCTGTCTTGTTGTCTGAGACCTGTGCGTACAGCACAGCGGAAAAGACATTGAGTTGAGTTGAACAAGTTAAAGAGTCATTGAGTCGAGTTGAACGAGTTAAAGAGCCATTGAGCCGGTTTGAGATGAGGACCGCCTTGCTGGAAGAACTAACCCGTAGTCTTATCAGACTTTGCGTTACGATAATTAGCTGCATGGAAACCCGCGCCTAAGTTTGGTTTCATCTGCCGGGCACCTAGACAAGTCATCATCAAGCAACCGTTGCGAGAAAACGAAACGGAAAAAGGACCTCGGCAGTAGCCATCGACCCTTGCCCAGGAATATTTTCCCATGAGCTGTTTTGTGGCCATCACAATGCAACAGGAGACCATAACAAAAGCTCATTGTTGTGTTTACCTATTCACAAGTCAAAAGGCCGGGCACCAAATTCATTTGAATCAAGAATGAATGTGCCTGAAATAGCAATAGGGGTATGGAATCCCAAAGGGTCACACTACACCTCTGCTGGATCACCTCCTATATTTACTATATACTCAAGCAGACCTGTCCAGCTAAGTTCTTCTCTGTTGTTATGAGGCGGGGATACACAATCGTCTAAAAGTATGTAAGGTCACGGGGACTGGAGAGACGAGCACTTTTGGAATCACTTGCCAGAATCAGCCGAAGAAGCAGACACATATTCCGGCGCATGAGGCGGAACTTAGCAACCACTATGAGCATTGCTCAGTAGGGAGGACCCACATTGAAGGTTGCTTGCATACATTTCTCGCGTAGCTTACCCAGTAGAGGCAATATAGATTAGGGACACTGTATAGTCAGGCCATACCGCATTAATGTCCACGTATCAGCTCCCTTGGTCTGTGTGGGAACAATAGGAGGAAAGGGTTCAAGTGAAGTTGCTGTGAGGGTCTCGGGAGCAATTCGCCTACAGAGGTAAGTTATAAACACTAGCACATAATAAACACAAGGCAGCTGCTACATAGTCACCGAATGTACCACAGACAAGAGGACCAGACAAGGCATTGAGTCATTCTTATGCGATGGTCGCTGAATAAGGTTTGCCCGATTTAAGCTTCTGGACAGGAACCCTGGGCATACCCGACGGACGGATTGGTACATTGTATTTCCCAAAACGTGTGTTTATGCGCCTTTACGAGAACGGGTGAAAAATTGCAATCAAGATTTATTGAGAATAGTATAGTACAACGCAAACGAAGGTATAAATGATAAGCTAAGCTAGGGAGGGATTGTAGCGAGGCCAACTTAGTAAAAGACAAAGTCGGCGACACCAGAGGTGACGGTGACGGTACAACCGTCGGCTCCGTTGCCGTTGTATTGGCCGTTTTCGTAGGAACACAGGCCAACGAGGTTAGCACCACTTTCACCAACAATCTTGATGTTGTAGTTTGGAGGGGTCTTGTTGTTTGGGTTTGGAATCAAGGACAAGTAGGTGGCACCGTTGGTGGTACCGGCACCGAGGACAACAGGGGCCCAGTTACCGACACCGCTCCCGGAATCACCCCAGATACAGCCGTCTTGGACAGAGACACCAGCATTGTTAACGTAGTACTGGGTGGAGGTCTTACCTCCTTGCCAGGTGTAGTAGGAGTCAGAGTCAACGACAGAAACTGGGGCGGAAGAGCCAGCTTGCAACAAGGTTGGGATGTTCATGTTTTCAGAACCTGGGTAGTCAGTTCTACAAATGGCCACTTGCTTGGAGATTTGAGACTTGAAAGTTGCGGTTTGAGCACCCCATTCACATAAGTAATTGGTGTTGGTGTTGGATCTGTAGAGCTTGCCACCCTTACAGTACAAACCACCGACAGACATACCGTTGGAAGGTTGTTGTTGAGGCCATTGGGTCTTGGACATACCGGCTTGACAGGCGTAGGAACAGTAGTAGCCGTCTTGACAGGTGGAGGAGGTTTGGCCCTGTTCGTTCATAATGGTGGTGTAACCACCGTTCAAGCCAGAGATCCAGTCAACGGCAATAACACCTTGACCGGTAGGCAAGCTGGAACAGTCGTGGACACCGTCCTGGAACTCTTGGGATGGATCCACAAATGCTGCCAAGTCACCGTACACACCACCAGTACTGCCAGAGTTGGAGCTGGAGGAGGAGGAGGAGGAGGAGCTTGGAGCAGCAGCGGTTGAGGAAACAACAGTGGTCACAGCACTGGCATCAGTGGCAGTTGGACTAGCACTGGCACCGCTAGGAGTAACGGTGTGACCTTCTCCATCAACGTAAACAATCTTGGTAACAATCAAGTTTTCTCTCTTGTGGTTGTGGTGTTGATGTTGGTGGACTGGCACGGCACTGACCGCAGCACCCAAAGCTATTAAGGAAAGTAACTTCATAATTGAATAATATGGGAACTGTGGAAGTAGGAAACGAAGGAAAGACTACAGTTGGATAATTTTTAGTTATACTCGCCTGATTGGATTTTTGCCGATTTATATATATGATTTTTTTTTTATTTCTTTTACTGTGCATTTGATTTTGTATGCCATCCGAAAGGAATATAAAAAAAAGAATCAATGCAGTACAAAAAATACAAGGCACGGAGAAAGAATTGGCGCCAATATTCACGGGGATAGAGGAAGGATTAAACTTTTTTGGTTTTGTGGAGGTGGAGGAAAATTGCTGTGTTTATCAATTACTCGATTACGGTGTCTTGTCTGCAGGACAAGACACTGTATGCAAGAAAAAAGTTCACTGTGCAGTATATTTCATGTGGAAAGAATCCGGTGATGTTGTAGTGACACAAAGCGTTGGTAATGTACAGAGAAGACAGCTCACGTGAGCGGGTAAAGGCGTCGCCTGTTGCTGGGAGGCAAAATTTTTCATGAGGCAGCATTTTACCATTCAGGGAAATTGACATGTAACTGAAACGACAAATAATGACACAACTGGAAAAAAGGAGCGAAATCATCTAAACTCTAAGTTGGGACGAGGACCCGTCACCAAGCCTGTATATCTGCTCACTGTTCGAGACCATGAAACCACCACCCCTTGATGCGTGCCACTCTAAGCTTTATTAGGGTCGTGCCGCCCTCACATTCCGTTTGTGTCGGATGGATGTTTCTGTCAATTACTATTCCGTTTTGGGACGGTGAAAAAACCGTTGAGCAGCTGAAAATTTTCATTGAGTTCTAGACCAGCCTCCTCTAGTGCGTTCCCCAGGTGTCGTCCACCTGGTTGACGTGCTGTGCGCTGCTCCAGCGCCTCCACCCGCCGATCTCTGGGCTGATGTCTTCCTCTTCCGTTGTGTTTTGCAAGCTCTGTCGCTCGCCCTCTCTGTCCCACGCCTGTACCGCACTGGAAACATGGATCAAACAAACACATATTTATGACACCACGCCACATCCTCTGAGATTGTCGCTCTCTCACTTTTCAGTACAGCCACCTTCAAAGGGTGGCCCCTGACCTTGTGTTAGCCCCTGAGTATGGCTTCTCTGAGACTTGACAATGCCCGCTCAAACGCATGGCTCTCTTCTTCTCGTACTGACTACTGGCTTGGGCTTGTATCTCCCGCGTGTATCTCGTATATCCATTATCTAAAGAGGTGTTACTTTTGGTCCGTTACTCTGACGACTCTTTCGATTAGCGTTGTTGTATGACCTAGCACTTTCGGTTGCAGTACCAAGTGCTAGAACTCCTGGTGGTAGAACAAACTTAGATCACCTAAACTGCTAGCACTGCTAGGTTGGCACTCGTACAATAAACCATTAATTAGTGCCCCTTGCTGAATGCCTTGGCATAAGCAATTTCCCGGTGCCACCAGTGGCAGCGGGTAACCCATTAAATTTCAGACTCGTCTCATTCTCCTTGTGAGAATATGACGTACCATGCGCCATTGTATCGACCTCACCACCATCCCTTTGACCCCTTGTTCGTCGCGGTGGTTCCGAGACATCGCCTACGCATCCCTTGGTGCCCCAGCTGCTACGTTGCGACGTCCTCCGTCTCACAAAAACCGCCCAGCCCTCTCGGAATACACAAACTCACCGTTGGGGTGTTTTCATTGGTTGCATAGAGCTACTCGTAGCACCCTCCCTCACGTCTCCCGTTCTCTTTGGCGCACTCACAGATGTCCTGGAGGCTCTGTTTTCTGCATAATGAGATCACTCCCCAGTCTAGACCATCGCCGGCTCAGATCAATCAAACTCGTATATACTTTATGGGTATGCTCATAATCCCCATCTCATAACACCGTTGAGCCTTCAAAGGTGCATTTAGTATACAATTACGATACTGGTTGCATTGCATACCATCTCTAATGGCATCGTTCCTACATTCCCTCTGCTACTACTCTCTCTTTAGTTCACCCTTTGGTCTAGTTCTCTACCTTACGCAACCCTGCGCAGCCTGGACTTGACACTTTTGTTTGACAGATTCCAGATCGTCTGTTCCAGGTAAAGTGCTTGCAGAAAACCACCAGAGAATGCACCTTGGACTCACATAATAACTTGCATGTGGGACTCCAAGGACAAGATACCCAACTTCAAGCCCACGGAATTTCCATTACTAACCGGAGCCCCACTAACTTCCATTACTAACCAAAGTTTTTTTAAGCTTCATTACGTAGCCTTGTGAAATTTACTAATTAATTACGGTTGTGTTTCCAGCAAAAAGAAAAGAGGTCAATAAACGATGATACTGAAAGTGCCTCGGTAATGTACTGCTTATTCCTATTGTTCTCCGATGGTAGGACTTTGAATAAATTGGGGTGGGTCTAGAAGCGGTTTAATGAGCATTCAAAGCCTAATAGTGCATCGAGTAACAAAACTGGTGCAAGTAAAACATTTTTCACCCTTTACGGTATCGTCGAGCTTCCGAGGTTTCCCTTAGAGTGGTTGGTGGTGGTTTAGGGAACTGGGGCTACTGATGGTCCCGAGTCACTGGAACCTCATCGAGGTTGCGAAAATTCAGATCCAAGACATGCAGCATCGATTGGAATCGAAGTTGCGAAAAAATTGTGAGATGACACCAAGCAAGCAATCATCACTCCAAGGCACGAAATGATGATTGGAGATTCCGATCTGAATCAACCATTTTACTTCTCTACCAGTCTGATTCCCCAAATTCCACTCTGCCCTACCTAGTCTGAACCACTTCTCTCTGCACCTAGTATGAATCACTTCCCTCACCTACACTAGTCTGAATCACTTCCCTCTATACTAAAACAATAAATGAAATAAACCTAAACTATATAACAAATAACTGAAGAACTGAAATCGCCCAAAATAAACTTTACACTGTTCCTTCATCCTCAATCCCCAAGTTAAACCAAGGGTGTTCCATGGCCTCCAAAGCCGTCATTCTTTCACTAGGATTTATGACGAAAAGCTTTCTCAAGAGGTCAATAAAGAACCACCAGAAGGTGAAATTTCCAAAATTCATGAGATGTTTGTTGCGTTCGTAGTTGGAAGACAACAGTCTATCAAAGTCGATGTCAAGACCAATTCTTGCGCTGACAAACAAATCAATTCTGTCTAGTTCTCTAACACTTCTTATAAATTTATCTGGGGTGTTTTTGGATGGGAACTTTAGTGTGAGGGAGTTTTTTGCAGTAGACTCATCGTCAATAATCACATCATCGTCGTCATCATATTCCTCGCTGTCGGATCTACTTTTCCTATATTCATCGTAATCGTCGTCATCGTTGTCGTCGTCGTCTTCGGCCTCGGGACTGCTTGAGCTCATTGCGTCTCCTGTAAAGTAGTGAATACCACATTCGTTGCCAACTTCCTTCAGTCTCTGGACCATTGGCTTGTCAATGCTGTACCCGCAAATCTTCTCAATCATGGCCAAGTGCTCAAAGTTGTCGTGGGTTCTGAACAAGGGTTCTCCAATTAAGAGCTCCACCAATATGCATCCAATCGACCACATGTCGCAGGGGAAAGACCAGCCGACTCCCAACACGATTTCCGGTGCACGGTAGTGTCTGGTGGAAACAATCAGCGAGTGGTACTCGTCGTTGAAGATGGCACTACCAAAGTCAATCACCTGGATTAATGGATCCATCAATACTTTCAGTAGCTTGGGAATTCTCTTTTGCAAAAGCTTCTCGTCCACGTCTCTATTATTGGAAAGGTGCATGTACAGCGAGATGGTAGTTGAGGCACGAAGTGGCTTCTTAACAAATGTGTCATCATGAAGTAAAATATTTTCCGGCTTCAAGTCCGTATGGATCAAGTTGAGGTCGTGCAAGAAAGTCACAGACCGTATCAACTGCTTGGCAACAGCCTGGATGTGCGAGCCGGGGTACCCAATGAACTTGTTTTTGGTCAAGAAGTCGTACAATGAGATCTTGAGCAAATCGGTCACAATACATATGTGCCCTCGGTAGTCAAAGCATTCACGCAAGTGAATGCAATGGTTGAGGTTTTCATTGTCAAACTTTTTCAAGGTAGACAACACTCGTAATTCGATCTTTGCTGCGTCTCTATACTTGTCGATATTTTTGATGATTTTAATAGCCACATGCTTACGGTTCACACGGTCGTAGCACTGCACAACCTTACCGAACGTCCCTTGTCCGAGAAGTCGGATAATGACAAAACGATTGGCAAACACATCTTTGATCTTAAAGATATAGTGACCGTCATCGTCGTCACATGGAGGCAAGTCAGATCTGTGTGGAATCACGTTGGCTTTCACTTCGCCCAACTTGGGCGTTTGCAAAACGTAGTTGCTGGGCAACTTCTGGTAGAAACAACGAGCCTGAGGAAGCTGAGGCAATGAGTTTGTTCTTTGCTTCTTTGGAGGAAAGCCGTGCTCAAGAATCGGCTGCTGGTTAACATTGAACATGTTGTAAGCGGCACATGCCTCCTTGTCCATGAACAAGATTGATTCGGAGTTGTTCCTTTCTTTGTGAAGATCACGTTCGCCAACAATGATGAGGTCGTCTTCTTCCGTCTCCTCCATCTCAATTTCCTTATCGGACAAATCGTTCTTGGAAAAATTGAAGTCAGACTCTTCGTCTGTGTCGCCAATGACATAAACCTGGTCGTTCAAGTACTTTGGATGGAAGATTTGGGCATTTCTGGCTCTTGCCATGGAAATAATGGGGAGCAGAGGAGGCAGCAGATTGGTGAGTGACGCCAGCAGTAGTGACGATTCGCTTGGGTTGTTCTCGTACTCAAAGTGGTTGATGGACTTGGACATATGGGACGTAGGAGGTGTCATCATACTGCTAGTGGTTCCTAAGGCTGTAGTGTTTGTAGTCTTTGTAGTTGCAGCCGCTTTGTAGTTTAAAGTAGGATCGGTCGCATCGTTTGGGATCGGAGTATTGGGGGGTTGACCTGCTAAGGAAGCTTGTCCGTTTGCTTCTGCCAAACCTCCTGTGTTTAGCATCTTGTTCAGCTCAAACAGGTCACTCAACCCCCTGGGTCTTTTTCTGTTACTAATTAAGGACATACCGTCGGTGGTATAAGGGTAATACTTAATCAAGTTCAACGATTAGGAACTTGGATTCCTCTCGTGGTCACTGTATACGGTGATTGAAATTGTTTGGAGTTTCTGAAGCTTGGTAAATTTGAAGGGGGCCAATTTTTGTTGTTTTTCGTAGCAATTTAGTGTGGGAAAAAGTCACGATATCAGGAGTAGATGGGGACGGAGGCTAATGGGGTACCGGTGGTGCAGGTGGGATGGCAGCTACCTTCAAGAGTAAGTCAGAGGCAGGTTGGGTTGGAATATCTGGACCAACAATAAGAGAGAACACGTCCTGGCGTGGTGTGTGTAGACGTGGTGGATCCACGTGTTTCTTACAGATGTGAAAAATAAGAGATAAAAAGTACAGTGCTATAGTGTGCCACGTTTTGGAGGGTTGCAAACGGCCGGAGCAGTTTGGCAAGGGGCTGCGATGTCACAGAAGCATTTGACACCTTCGGACTGCCTGATTGTTATGATAATTACCCCGGTGACAAACCACAAAATGTTAGACGGGTGATACAAAGCATGGAAAAACCGGGGATGGAAACTTGATTGGTTGACAGAAATTAGATCACGTGGAAAAGTGCGTGAACACCGGTCATGAGCTCCTAACCCACTCTTATCTCTCCAGCACGGCCGTCGCCAGGGGTCTGCTAACCAGTACAGTGCTTTGCTTCGGTAAACGGCTGTACTATAACGACTGCTAAGCATTCTGATTTGAAAGAGGTGTCAACGGTTGAGGCTAATACTGGAAATGAGGCTAATTGGGTGGAGACAGCTGGGGCCGAGCACCAACGTTTTGGAGACTCAAGATCTGCAGGCTCTCAGTGCTTCCCCACAAAACTTGAAGTGCAAGTGCCTCCAGTGCGTCACTAACGTTGTTTGGACATCGCTTAGGGCTCGTTATGTATAGCACCTGAGAGCTCATGGGTTGCATGCTGCGGACTTTAGGAAATAAACGGCGCAACTGTAGCAAGCAAACGGCGCAACTGTAGGATGCAAAAGGCGGTTCTGCAAAGTACCTCAATTACTGAGTTCTGACGTAGTTTAAAATGAATTCTCGAGACTCTGAGAAACTAATCAAAGAACTTCAATGATATTCGGATGATTATGAGATCACATTAAGTCTCAGTAATTAATGATTTGACCACCCTGGTCTTTTTGGAACTCTCCCCTGTTGGGTTTCCCTCACTGTGGCCATTCGACTTAAGCAGAATCATCTTGAGTAGGGTACAGTTAGATGTTCCTTGTCTAGGGTATCATACCAAGACCAAATCTTTTGCTTGTCAAGTGTCTTCTTGCTAATGACTAGTTTGAAATTAATTTTTAATACGGAGTTTCCTTGCTAACCTTGTTTCTTAAAGTTAGAGTAATCATCTGAACAGTTTTCTTTGGTCCAAGGATTCCCACTATCTGTTCTGCCGAGAAATGCCTACACGTGCAATTTGATGCCACCTCAAAGCGTCTGCCTTAGTCCAATTCCCTGTGTTGCGCATGGCGCTGGTGCTTGATGTTAAGTTCTTCCCTGTAGTGGTTCTATTAGTAAACCAGTGTCATATAATGAACAATGCAAAAACTTGGGTACGAGCTTCTTCTCTTTCCTCTCCAGTCCTAATTGTGGACCTTATGTTGCGTGGGACATGTTATTATTTGGTGTGTCTTCCGTGCAGATTGCGAAGCAAGTAACGCTTTCTCGAAAATGTGCGTTGAGATTGTCCCAAAAGATAAGGAGCGATCTTATCGGAGGTTTAATGCAGCTTACCTAAATAATCAACAGGGTATTCTGAGGGCAGCGATGGGTGCCTGTTGACATTGGTTGTTGGGGTGGTGTCCAAGGGCCTACTTCGGTCTCCTGTATAGACGCTGAGCCTGCCGTTAGTGCACGTCCATGAGCCGGACCAAATCCTTTATCTCGAAAATTTCAGCTAAATCCTTGCAGGTGAGTTGATTCCTGAGCCTTGCTACTTAAATTTGGCATCAATTGGCTTGGATGGGGTTGGTGTTGTGTTGACTAAGGTATTGCACCCATAGTGTGCAACCAGTATGTTGCATTCGTTCTGTCGTTTGAAGCACCAGCAGGCCCAGGGTCAGCTTGTGAAGTTTCGCCCGCCCCCATTTCCAGCAACAATAGGAGACCAATTCTTAAATGCCTGAACCGCTTGCTCCTAATGCTGCTAGTGCAGGCGATGCACAATTGCTCTTTAATTGCTGCGTCATTCGTACCATTTCCCAGTAAAAACGGCTGTTACTTGTTGTAACTGTGCCGAGTAGTGTGCTGACGCAGAAAAGTCTGAGACATGGCCCCTCTAGAAAGTGGAAACGGGTGAAACCGAACCAAATGGATTGGGGATTGGTAGAGAAAGAAAAAACACCAAACTCGGACATATCCTTTCTGAATAGCACACCACGCATACAGAGCTGAACACAGCAACACGCAGAAGCTGCGAGCGAAGGGTGAGCGTAGGGGCCAACATGAGTTTGTGAGCGTAACTGGAGTCATGGGTGGGTAGGCTATCACCAGGCTTCCATGGCACTTGGTGTATCCAGCGATGTTCGGCCGTTCGCTGCGGTTTGCAATCGGTTCCTTTCTCGACTCTTATGTCATAGTCTTTGCTTCATGCATGTCTCAAGCGTAATCGCCACAAAACCCGAATTCGGCAATGTATATTATGGAGATAATGAGAACAGAGCCCTTATGATGCGACAAAGAGCCGTCACGTAGTGGTCTTACATCAGACACTTCAATGTAAGGTTGCTATGTTGCGATTGGGGCTAGCGAGTGTACTCGCTTAGCCGCATTTCCATAGCGGACCAATTCTTATAATAAAATATACACCGTCGCACAGGAGAAAAATAAAAAAAGAAAACCAGTTTTTTGTAATAACTGCGTCATAACCTTATTTTAATACGAATAGTCCAGGTTTCCCACCCAAACTCGAAAATCACTGGGGACAAACAATAGCCGGAATGGTGTCTTAATCTTTGCAGTCTAAAGTTGTAAGTGTTCAAAAGCTTGCTAGTTTTGAAGCGTTGAACAGCAAGAAATCTCTCATTTCACACCTGCCATACGGCTCAGACGCTCCACAGACCCACCACACTTGCTGGCAAAGGTCAATGGCACACCACCCCGTGCACTTTGCTGTGGTAGAGTGCTCCGGCGAACTGGTTGCTTCCAATTCAGGTCCCTTCTACACCCCTGCCTACAAGTCCGCCTATGCGGAAGGCAAACACAAAGCCGCGATTACGTAACACCCGGTCCAAATTTTTTTCTTTTCCCTCAATCATTTGCTGTTATTTATTTTTTTATGACCACCATTTCGAATGAAGGGGGTTTGGTTTCCATTAGCAAACTAACCGGAAAGGCAGTAATGTAAAGGCGGATTGAGGTTTGTGTTTGTGGCTAGGTACACATCAACTGCAACTGACCTCTGAAACTTATATATAATTTCTTTTGCACTTCTCTTTTCCTGCTCCTGCTGACAAGCAATCTGAGCAATCCAATAAAATTGGTCCCCTGGTGTGCATATATCAAAAAGAAGTTAGGTTTTCAAAATAAAACTAAACATTTTCCCACCAACTTTGCTTTCTTACCATAATTGTTATTGGTCTTAGAAGACATATCTCAAATGAGCGGTCAAAGAAGACTGGAACTACTACATAACAATCTATCAGATAGGCAGAATCAGGCACCTGTCTCTGAGGATCTGGAGAGGACAAACTCGTCCCTGCAACTGCTGAGCTCAGCAAGTTCAGGCGCAAGCTCCGGGCTGACCTTGCCAGGGATAGAACATGTTTCCAAACGTATTGGAAGCGGCTATCTAGGCGACGAGAAGCAAAGATTGCCACCTTTGAAGCTCAACAACGTTCCTGCGGTGGCCACCTTTGTTACTAATAAGGACGAAATTGAGAGGAGAGAGGCGGCTTTGTCAAAGAACAGCCAGGCGCCCGCGCCCACCAACGACAAAGGCAAAGTCTTGCCCTCAATTATCAATGAGGTTGACTCAAGCATCACGGCATCGACAAACTCTACCCGCCCTTCCACCAGTCAGAGCGACAGCAGTGGAGACTCAACGGCAACAAATGTTTCCACCGACGACTCAAACGAGTCCAACGAAGAAGACAAGTCCGCGGGCGACCCGGCGGATACCGCGGCCAACCAGGACAGATTCGATGATTCAGACGTCGAGCCCTCCCACGGCAAACCCCTACTTGAAAAGAAGTATTTCTGCCAACATTGTAATCAAGGCTTTACCAGAAAACACAATATGATTTCTCATGAACTTATTCACCTGTCTATCAAGCCGCACATCTGCTCGGTTTGTAGTCTCAAGTTTAGGAGAATTCACGATTTGAAACGTCATGAAAAGCTCCACACAGGTGAAAAGCCCTTTGAGTGCACCAAATGCTTTAGGAAGTTTGCAAGACCAGACGCTTTGACAAGGCACTTGAGTTCCCCAAATGCATGTCTTGCTATCCAGACTTCTGCTTCCGAAAAGTCCACTAAGCATCTGAGCAAGGAGCCTATCTCTCACGATGCAAATGACACCCAAAGTTCGAATAGTGCTAATTCTACAAACACATCTTCCACTAATTCCACGACTCCAACGGCAAACAGCAGTGCAGCCAGAAGCGTGGGGACAGAACTGCGCACGTCTGTATCTGACGGACCAGAAAACCCACCACTTCCATCAATTCAGCACAAGGAACTGACGCTTCTGCAGCCAACAGACCGCAGTGGAGATTCGGCATCTTCACGAGAAGAATACTGGGGATATTATCCTGTCAATTATCAGTCTCCTGCACAAGGTGGACCATACTACTATCCACAACCCACTTACTCTTCAAGCGGTCATTTTCAGCAGCTTCCGTATCCTATCCAGCAACAGTTCCAGCAGCAGCAGCATCAGCAACAGCAACAGCAACAGCAACAGCAACAGCAACAGCAACAGCAACTGCAACTGCTGCAGCAACAACAGCTGCAACAAACTCAACAACCTCAACAAGCTGCGGACCCAATGCCACCACAAGCACAGTATGACCCCAGCCAAAGGAGACCTTCTGTCACCTTGCCGCAAAGGGTTGTACCTGGTATATATCCGTTGGCACCTAACACTGCAGTAAGAGATGGGAAAGATAGCCTGGATGAAGGATTGGAAGAAGGAGTTGATCGTCCATTCAACAAAAAGTATGTCAGCATCGCAAAGTACCAAAACTTGGTCAATTACGCTCACACTCTTCAAGATAGCATGAAGAGCTTGAACGAAAGACT
The DNA here is from genome assembly GCA_030556895.1 of Kodamaea jinghongensis. NCBI lineage: Eukaryota > Fungi > Ascomycota > Pichiomycetes > Serinales > Debaryomycetaceae > Kodamaea > Kodamaea jinghongensis. Next base: position 354,148 of record JAKTUX010000010.1, on the reverse strand, counting down.
TTCCTACTTGGAGGAAAATGCATCAGACAAAGTGCATTTCCGCAAGAGCTCTCAAAGGCAATATTTGAGAGACTTGGAGGATCAAATCCGTGGTCAGGAGTATAGGCAACGTCAAGTCGAAGACGACCGTGCATTAGGAAGGAGATTGAGGGAGAACGAAAATAAGAGACATTATAAGGATGTGTATAAGTACGAAGGTGAATCACTGGAGGAGGACTATACTCGCATGAAGAAACATCGTCACAGCAGAAAGATGCTGGACCATATGAATGATGAGATAGAGGAGCCTACCGATTAACCTGAACTTTAAACACAACCTGAACTTTAAACATAACCTGAATTTTAAGTACAGACTATCTTGAACATTAAACAGACTAACCTGAACTTGAATTACAGACTCACCTGAACTTTAAATGACTAACTTGAACGTAAAGATTTTCGTTTTCCCTTGCAATTTGGAATGCAACATTCTTTTGCAGCAATTTTTTTCGTATTTATTGTGTTACGGCTTCGCTTCCGAACTGGAAAACTAAGAGCTTAGGTAAGGACAGTTGGATGGATCTACTCAAGTGTCTGGCTAAGCTTTATGGGGTCCGGTTGGAGAAACAGGTCAAAACTAGTGCAGCAAAAGTCTACCATTTACCTATTTGCAGCAATAGTCTGCAGTGGATATCGCATACACAAAACACCACCTCCTCCTTGTGCAGAAACAAATCGGTCGACTGACACGCACCTACATATCAACAACAAGCACTAATAGCTACTGCTAGCCATTCACTTACCCAACACACACCGACTGAAGTGGGATGCGCTAAAGCAAATCTCGCGGTCACATTAACTCTCGCGAAAGTGGTATTTCGCGGGTTTGAAGTAGGAGACCATAATGATAATGAAATATGAGCCGGCGTGCTTTATTGTGTTTATATAGATTCTTTTCTATTCTTTATGAAATACTTTTTAAGTGTTTTCTATGTGCTTAATAAAAATATGTCTTTCTAGTGTTATTGTATAGTCCGTTTGTAGAAAATGATTTGCCTTTCTGATTGATCGTGGACCATCGCACCAAATTCCTTATCAGGAAGGGGGGAGGGTCCGACGGTAGTTTCTTAGGCAATTGCTTCTGCAACGCACCCCTCAATGAGTAGGCCGTCTCTCTAAGCGTTAGCTACTCAGTCCCGCACCTTTCTTTCTTTCCTGTATGTCCATGCCACTTTAAGTTGGTCGCGTACTTGTCACCTTTTATACATCCTAGTTTTTGTGTGAGCCCCCTTAAAAAGATAGGATCATTAATTTTCCTGCTACTTAAAACTAAGGATTACTACCAACACATCACACTAGGAAACGATAGTGATTCTGTTGAATTGAAAAGTGCAAGATTATAATACGAACGCTCTACATACACGTCTAATCACAAACCACGGATCACAGGAAAACCATGAGAGTATCTACTACTAATGAGGACTGGTCCATCATATCCTCACTGTCTGATTTAGATAATGACGATGAACACTCTACAACCAGTTCTGCAGAATATGGAGAGGAGCCTAGAGAGGAAGACTCCGGGGACAAGACTGTGGACGATACCTTGGTCAGTTCCGAGGCTACAGTTAGCGAAGCTGGCGCCGGTGGTGATCGGGACTCTGACCAGTGTGGCGAATCCTCGTTTTTGGTGCCAACCTTGGTGGTGAGTAAAGAAGAGAAAAGAGACGAAATAGATAATGATCCAACACCTGTTGCAAGTGTCACAATTGATAAGGATAGTAAAGTATGCACTGGGGGATCAGCAACCTTTTTGACGACCACTCCTCCCAGCACCTCGGGCGTGGAATCAGACTCGGTTGTGGAAATCACAACCCCAGAATCAATGTCTGACTTTGAACACATTTTTGATGGAAATGTAACCGTTCCACTCACCCAGGGGCCTGACTTTGACTCTGAAAAGGACGCTCAGGACCCATGCCTGTCCTTAGCGAGAACCTTTTTGTTTGCGCTGATTGCCCTCTTTTTGGTAAAGGCAGCCATTTATTTTAATAATCAGGCATTCAGTCCTCCGCCTGCCTCAACCGTTCTGATTTTCGAGCACATCCCCCAGGGTTTGGATAAAATGTTTTATGATTACGAGACTCAAATAAGGTGGGGGATCCCCAGAACCAAAAAGGTCAACAGGGTTTTCAAGAAGGTCAAGACTTTGGCCAAAACCCACCCCTCCCCCTCGTTGCAAGAGGTCACTTTTGCCGTACATCGTCTGATTGAGAGGTTCTCCAATGATGTCATTGAGTATGCTACCTATTCGTACCACGAGATATATGAAATGGTGGTCAAGTTCTGCAGGGCCTCAAATGACGGGTATAAGTTTGTATCGTTACATGCTCAGGAGCATGCCCAATACTTAGCTTCGAAGGCCCAGAGCCTGGCTCAGTACATATCGGCAAAAGCCCGTGATCTGGTGCAACTTCATAATGTTAAAGACAGTATCAAGAAGTGGTATTCCGTTCACGAAAGTGATTTTGAATTGTTTGAACTTGAATTTGAAAAAGCTCAAAAGGAATTGGCTAGAGCTCGATCCTTGGTCAAAGATAAGGTTCTGGAAATCCTCTCCTCTGACCAGGTAACTCATGCCAAGAAGTCTGTTGCTGAAGGGTTTGAGATTTCGGCCAAGGCTGTAGGAAACGTGGCCGAGAAGTCCGCAAAGGCTGTTTCCAATATGGCGGAACAGTCAATCAAGGTGGTGGGTAATGTGGCCGAGGAGTCGTTAAAGGTTGGTGTTGCTATTACTTATTTGAGTGTGGTTGGTACTTTTAAGGTTATTGAGAAGGGTGTCAGGTTATTTGATTAGATTAGAAGTTGTTTTAATTCTCTGGATATTGATGTTTTGAATATATGGTTTGTTCTCTTAATACAAGGCAAATGTAGTTGTTTCAGTCTGGTTACATCGTCTGTATTCAGCTCGCATTAGCTGTGCAAATAACAACAAACATTCTCAGTGATTCCAAACACAATCCTTCAGTACCTGTTGTTCAGTAAAACTGTACAACGTGGAAAAGCTGCGGAGAAGATTTCGTAAATGACGACATCAGCTGCGAGCGACATGTGTAGTGAGCGACACCTAACGCTCGCAGCGATTTTGGCAAAGACGCTCACAAGTGAAATCGCCCAAAAAAACTCGACAACAAACCACCCAACCAAGATGGGTATCCCAAAATTCTTTAGATTCATATCGGAAAGATGGCCGTTGATCTCGCAGTTGATTGATGAGGATCAAATCCCTGAGTTTGATAACTTGTATTTAGATATGAACTCAATTCTTCATACATGCACGCATTCCAATGACCTGTCCATTCAAGGACAAATGACTGACGATCAAATGTATGCAGCCATTTTCAGCTACATCGAACACTTATTTGAGATCATCAAGCCTCAAAAGGTATTCTACATGGCTATCGATGGTGTTGCTCCTCGTGCCAAGATGAATCAGCAGAGAGCAAGAAGATTTAGAACAGCATACGAAGCTGAAGAAAATATGAGGAAAGCGATCGCAAATGGTGAAGACATACCCAAAGATCCACCATTTGACTCCAACGCCATCACTCCAGGTACCGAGTTCATGGCTAAGTTAACTGCCAATCTTAAGTATTTCATTCACAAGAAGATCTCAGAAGATTCAAATTGGGCCAACATTGAAATTGTTCTCAGTGGCCATGAAGTTCCTGGTGAAGGTGAGCACAAGATTATGGATTACATTAGAACAATGAAGTCCCAGGACGACTACGAATCAAACTTAAGACATTGTATATACGGTTTGGATGCAGATTTAATCATGTTGGGTTTGGTCAGTCACGATCCTCATTTCGCCCTTTTGAGAGAAGAGGTCACTTTTGGTCCTCAAAGAAATACCAACAAGACTGGTGACTTGTCTGACCAAAAATTCTTCTTGTTGCACTTATCCTTGCTTCGTGAATACCTTGCTTTGGAATTTCAGGATTTGGACGGCGCTCTTTCATTCGAGTACTCCTTCGAAAGTATCCTTGATGACTTTATTTTGATCATGTACGTCATTGGTAACGATTTCTTGCCTAATTTACCTGACTTGTTTATAAATAAGGGTGCCTTCCCGCTTTTGATTGCTACTTTCAAACATACATTAAAGGAATCCGATGGGTACTTGAATGAAGGTGGTAAGATAAATTTAAGAAGATTGGGCATTTGGTTCAGACTCTTGAGTGAATTTGAATACGAGAACTTCGAAAAGCAAGACGTTGATGTTGAGTGGTTCAACAAAAAGTTGACTGATATTTCGATTTCTGGTGAAAAGAAGAGAAAAAGATTCGGAAAATTGCTCTTGTTAAAGGACCAAAAGAAGTTGGTGAGCTCCATCAAGACTTGGCTTTTACAAACTGTGCAGACCCCAGTGACTGAGTTGTTGGAGGCGGACGCAAAGGGCGAATTGCCAACCCTTAAGTTACACAACGAGTTAGTAGAGAGCAATTTTGAGTTTCTTAAATCTTTTGCTTTGGAAGCAGATTTGTTAATTATCCACTCAAGATCAAACGAAACTTACGAAACTAAGTTGGATATTGATGGGTTGAATCCTCACGAATCTTCAGAGGAATTGACTGAGCGTATACGCCTGGTTCGTACTTTGTTGAAGAAGTATGAGTCTGCGAATATGTTTGAGACTGATGAAATAATGAAAGAGTCGAAAGACTTATACGACACCAAATTTATAGATTGGAAAGACAAGTACTACAACCAGAAGTTGCACTTTTCGATTAAGGATGAGGACAAATTGGTTGATTTAACTAAACATTATGTTGAAGGGTTACAGTGGGTTTTGTATTATTATTATAAAGGTGTTCCTTCGTGGAGTTGGTACTACAGATACCACTATGCTCCTCGTATTTCGGACATTTCAGCTGGGTTGGATTTGTTGATTGCCGACGGAAAGGATATTGAGTTTGATATTTCTACACCTTTCAAGCCTTTTGAGCAATTGATGGCTGTTTTGCCTGCTAGATCTAAGGGTTTGATGCCTTTAGTGTATAGACCTTTGATGACTGATGAGCATTCTCCAATCATTGACTTCTACCCAGATGAGGTGGACATTGATTTGAACGGGAAAACAGCTTCTTGGGAAGCTGTTGTCTTGTTGGATTTTGTTGATGAAAAGAGATTGTTGAGTGTTTTGAAACCTCTAGAATCTAAATTGGCTCCTCATGAGACTTCCAGAAATTCTTTGGGTGATCCAATCAGGTTTGTTTACAACCCTCAAACAGATTACATCTATCCATCTCCATTGCCTGGGTTCTTCCACGACTTGGAACACGACAACTGCCGTGAGCAAACTTTCCTCTTACCTGAGCCTAAAAATATCGTTGTTGGTTTGGTTGAAGGAGCTGTCACTGGTAAGGATATGTTGGCAGGGTTCCCTACTCTTAATACTATTCCTTTCAATTCGGAATTGAAGTTGAATGAGACAAAGGTTTTCCAACAACCATCTAGATCTGAATCGATGATATTGAGTTTAGACAACATTTGGGAAGACTTGACCACCTCGCAGTTTGCCCACCAGTTTGTTAACAAATTGGTTTACGCCAAGTGGCCTTTCTTGAGAGAGTCTAAGGTTGTCAAGGTTATCGATGCAGATGCGAAGTACGAGTCCTTTAAGGCTTCGAGTGGAGCTCGTAAGGTTGTCACTGGTACCTTAGACCATGATGAAATTAAAGAGTACAAATATCAAGTCAAGCAAATCACTGACAACTTTCAAAAGACCAAGGGTATTAAGTTGGGACCAATTGATGCGTTGGTTTACGCTCAACCAGTCAACGGGTTGATCAGAAACGCAAAGGGATCCTATGTTAAGACATACTCCAAGTCCATTGAGGTTTACCCATTGCAGTTGATTGTTAGGGAAGTGGTTAACAAAGATCCTCGTTTTGCAAGCAGACCTCCACTTCCTATTGACCAAGAATTTGCTATTGATTCGCAAGTTATCTTTTTGGGTGATATGGGATATGGTTCTCCAGCCCAAATTGCAGGATATGACGACAAGAAGGAAAGATTGTCGATCAAGGTGTCTAACATTCAAAGGTTAGCTGAACCAAATATTGGAAAGAGAAGATTGGAAATTGAAACTAGAGAAATCAGGTATAGACCATCCTTTGAGGTTTCCAAGCAACTTAGGCTTAACCCACTCTTGTTCTCCAGACTTGCAAGTACCTTTATGGTTGATGGGGACAACAACCAACGTGTCAACCTTGGTTTGGATTTGAAGTATGATTCGAAGAGGTTGAAGGTTTTGGGCTACACTCGCAGGTTCCCCAACTCCAAGTTCTGGGAGTACTCACCATTGGCTGTTGCCGTGTTCAATGAGTATATGACGAAGTTCCCAGGATTGTTTGCCAAGTTGAAGAACTTGGATCCAAAGGCCAATCCTAAGGCATTAGATTTGGTGACTCCAGAACAATTGAAGGAAGTCAAGAAGTGGTTAAAGGAAAAGCGTGCAGACTTGATTCCTGTTGCATTGGAAAGCGAAGCATTTACTAAGTTCAGTTTCCAAGCTATTGAGAACTACATGGAAACCTACATCCAGCAAAACATCCAATTGACTAATAACAACATCAAGGGCGTTCCTCGTGACGCAGTATTAAATCCTCAAGAGTCCTACCAGTTGTTGAGCTCTCAAAGATTTGACTTGGGTGACCGTATTATCTACATTCAGGACTTCGGGAAGGTGCCAATTTTCACCAAGGGTACAGTAGTTGGGATTACTTCGATTGGCAGCAAGTCATCACTTTCTGTTATCTTTGATATTCCATTGATCAATGGTGGTACTTTGAATGGTAAGTTGAGACTGACTAGAGGATTGGTTATTGACTCTTCTCTTGTTTTGAACTTGACCAACAGACAATTTGTCTACCACAGTAAAGCTTCGCAAACCAGAAAGACCATCAGCCCTGAAGAAAAATTGGCTCGCGCTCAAGCTATTGAAAAGAAGAAGCAACAAGAGCAAGAGAAGAGACAGCAAGAACAGCAAAAGCAGCAACAGCAACAGCAGCAAAAGGATCAAGAGCAAAAGGCTGTCAATGCTAAGAAGTCTAATGAGTTGTTGACATTGTTGAAGGGTGGTCCAAAGAAGAAGCAAGAGGAAGGTAGTGAAGCCGTCGCTGATCTTCCAACTAACACCGACGCCGTTAAGAAGATTTACGGGCAAATTTACCACAACGTCATGTACGATGGTGAGGGTGTTCCTCCTCCAATGCCAGCTGGCGCTCCAGTAGGCTATCCTGTTGGACTTCCAATGCCACCACCACCTCCAGGTAGTGTTCCTTATGGTATTCCTGTTGTTCCTGGTATTCCATTGCCACCACAGTTTTTCCAAGGACCTCCACCGCAACCACAATTGGGTCACTTTCCTCCTGGTCCTCCACCAGCAGGTGTTCCTTACCCAGGTCAAGCTCCTCCAGCTCCAGCAGCTGAAGGAAACGGCACCAATGGGCGCAAGCAAGAAAGTAGCAGAGGTGGCAGAGGTGGTAACAGGGGAAACACCAAAGGTGGTAGAGGTGGAAGCCGCGGAAATGCTAGAGGTGGAAGAGGTGGAAAGAAGTCCACCCCTCCACCAACTAATTAGAAAAGTGATGCAGGTCTACGTACAATGATCATTTTGCAACTCTCATCTTTTAAGATTTTTATACAGTCTATAGCAACATCAGAAGCTTTTGTAAGCTAATTTTTATCTATTTACAATTGTAGTACTGTTCGTACGTTGTCAAGGGTGAGCCATCTGTTATGCTCTCTTCTCCAGGAATGGTCGACCTTTCTTTCAGCTTTTCATCATCGAGGTTGGACCAAGTTGTATTGTTATGCTTACTTCTCCAGGAATGGCTTATTGACCTTTCTTTCCAATAACTTTTCGTTGTCGATAGTCTTGTCACCAGGAAGATTGACCAAGCCCAAAGATTCCCACTCCGATTTCTCCATCAAGTGGTTATCCATACGGCAGCCCAAGTACTCTTTGGCTAACAAACGGCAGTTGGGAGCATTTTGGTTCTCTGTGAACTTCATACATTGAAGATACTTCATCATCTGTTCCTTGCACTCACCAAAGTGGTCCAAGGGGAAAGACCCACGTTCCGGAGGGGTTGGGGTCCACGTTCTAAAGTTACCACCAGGAGCACCAGAAGCCATGTTGAGTGTGGAATGGTTTGACGGAGAGCGCAGAAAAGTGAGCACATTAAGTGTCATGTGACTCATGTCACGTTATTTTGCTCCTCAGCTCCAGCTCTGCTGGGTGGGCTCTGGTGCCCGTACCGGTTCCCTGTGGTGTACAACTTTCCGTGTGTCCTTCGGTTGGCCCATTTGGTGCTGGAGTAGTGGACCAGACCACCATACACCCATTTTGCTGTCTATTGAGTCATGCTATTGAGCGGTGCCGTACGTGAGCACGGAAAGAGGTGGTGGAGACAAGAGCCGCACAGGAATGAATCATTCAAGGTCCAGAGTGGTGATTGGTATTGCCTTACTAATTTTCAGAGTTATGTGCCTGTGGAAGGGCCTCTTATCGGTTCGATCGCCCCTAAGCCATTCTGTTATCGTGGCTAGCACATCTTGATAGCTAAGGGTTGTTGAGCTACAGGCTGCCTGCGCACGTTCGAAAGGGTAGATCGTAAAGCACCGGCATACGTCAACGCATGCTGCGGTATATATCCGATCAGATGTGTGTAAGACCGCGGCCGTACCAGTCTCGACCACATACCTGCTTTCTAATGTCTATTTGTAGCCCTGCGTCACAACTACAAAGGTTTTTCGTGGATCCGTTGCAGGATCCGCTACGGGATCCGTAACTGGATCCGCTGCTGCACGGATACATAAATAGCACCGGAAAAGTCAAAATTCCCCCATGCATCTCTTAGCATGTCAAAAGAATCGGACGTTGAAGACCACGACTCTGAGAAATGTCTGACTCTCGAAAGGCAGAGCAGGCTCCTCCTGTGGTTCTTCCCAAGAGAGGTGCCCCCATATCCTGAGAAGAGGCAGCCGTATCCGGAAGCAAGCGCCAATCTCATCTCCAAGTTGACATTTTGGTGGTCGACACCAGTCTTGAAGGTGGGGTACGTGAGGACCCTCCAGCAGGAGGACATGTACGAGCTCACAGACGACATCATGGTGGAGCGAATGGCTGTGCGGTTCCAGAACTACTTTGACGCCAGATTGGCCAAAGAGAAGGCCAAATACATTGAGTGGAAATACAAAGAGCGAGGAGAGAAGAGCATTGCCGGGGACGAGGAGGACGACTTAGAAGGGTTCAAGACACCGGTCATAGTGCCCATTCTCGCTGTGTGGCACACCTTCAGGCGGCAGTACGGATATGCGTGTGCGAGTCTCGCGTTCTCGTACGCAGCGACTTCATTGAACCCGCTTCTCACCAGACAATTGATCCACTTTGTTGAAAACCGGTCTGGCTCGCATGTCGGCCGCGGTGTCGGGTATGCAATCGGACTGGTTCTCATATCGTTGATGGGCGGTATAGCCAATAACCAGTTTTTCTACTACTCCATGGTGACCGGTGCGCAAGCCAAGGCCGTCTTGACCAGACTAGTGTTGGAAAAGTCCTTCAGGTTGAGCCAGGAGTCCAAGGTCGCCTACCCCGTGGGGAAGATCACCTCGTTGATGAGCACAGACGTGTCAAGAATCGATTTTGCGCTAGGCTTCCAGCCCTTCTTGTTTGTCTTTCCCATCAGTTTCGTCATTACCTTGATCATTTTGTTGTTCTACATCGGAGTGGCCTCATTGGTCGGTATTGCCTTGTTGATAGTGTTTGTCTTTGGCATAGCCATGGCTACAAAGAAGCTCTACAGGTTCAGAGGTAAGGCTAACAAATTCACAGATAAACGTGTCAACTACATGAAAGACATCCTTCACAACTTGAAGATTATCAAGTTCTATGCGTGGGAACAACCCTACTATGAGCGGATTGCGAACGTAAGAAAAGATGAAATGAAGATTATCTATAAAATGCAAGTGTTGAAGAATGTGGTTAATGCCTTTGCCACGTCCTTGGGTCTCTTCTCCTCGATGATTGCATTTTTGGTCATGTACAAGGTTGACAATTTCCACAAGAACATAGCCAACATTTTCTCGTCATTGTCACTTTTCAACGTCATGGGTCAGCAGGTGGTTATGCTTCCTGGTGCCTTGTCGTCTGGGTCCGACGCATTGATGGGTTTGACCCGTGTAGGGGAGTTCTTGGGATGCCCCGAAACTCACAACCACATTGTCACGGAGTCTCAGGAAATGGCCATGGTCAAGTCTAATGCCATTGAGGTAGAGAATGCCCTCTTCAAGTGGGGTTCCGAAGACGCTCTTAAGGGCATCAAATTTGAGGTCAAAAAGGGCGAGTTCATTGTCGTGACGGGGTTGATTGGGTCTGGGAAGACCACATTGCTCAATGCATTGGCCGGCTTTATGAACCAGCCCTCTGGCGAGCTTTACATAAATGGCTCCTTACTTTTTTGCAACCAGCCGTGGGTGCAAAATGCGACCATCCAGGAAAATATCACTTTTGGCAGTCCATGGGACCCGTTTAGGTACAGCGAGGTGATCCGGGTGTGTTCGCTATTGGCTGACTTGGACGTGTTGCCCGCAGGTGACCAAACAGAGGTCGGTGAACGTGGTATTACCTTGTCTGGTGGGCAGAAGGCAAGAATTAACTTGGCGAGAGCCGTTTATGCTAACAAAGACATCATTCTTCTCGATGATGTTTTATCTGCCGTCGACGCAAAAGTAGGAAAGCACATTGTCAAAGAGTGTATTTTAGGCATGATGAAAGACAAAACGAGAATTCTTGCAACCCACCAGCTTTCCCTCATAGATGGCGCCGATCGCGTAATCTTTATGAACGGTGATGGCACTATTGACGTGGGAACAAAGGCGGAATTGATGAACAACCCGGGATTTTCGAACTTGATGGCCTACCACAATGAGGGCACCTCCGAGGACTCGGAGGAGGCTGAAGCTGCGGCTGCTCCCAAAAAGAAAGCTGACGGTAAGCTTATCCAGGCCGAGCTGCGTGCCATCAACTTTATTCCTTTCCGTGTCTACAAGCAGTACATTCAAGCCGGGTCTAAGACGCTAGGCAGAATTCCAACCCTCTTGATCTTCTTCTTGTTGTTGGTGTTGTCTACCTTTGCACAGTTGTTCACGAACGTCTGGTTGACTTTCTGGACAGAACACAAATTTAACAGACCAGAAGGCTTCTACATTGGGATGTACGTGATGTTCACCATATTGTCGGTGATTTTGTTGACGTCAGAGTATATCTCGTTGACCACCTTAACCAACAATGCGTCCAAGAACCTTTTTGTGGTGGCTGCAAAAAATGTGCTCAAGGTCCCGATGCTGTACATGGACACCACTCCGATGGGAAGAGTGCTCAACCGTTTCACCAAGGACACAGATGTGTTGGACATAGAGCTTGGTGACCAGTTGAGATTCTTGCTGGGGACTGTGTCGACTATCTTTGGTGTGATGATCCTTTGTGCGGTGTACTTGCCGTGGTTTGCAATCGCCATCCCATTTTTGATAATGGTGTTTATCGTAGTTGCGGATTACTACCAAGCGCTGGCGCGTGAGATTAAAAGGTTGGAAGCGGTCCAGCGGTCCTTTGTCTTCAGTTTTTTCTCCGAGGTGTTGAGCGGAATGGAAACCATCAAGTGCTATGCTCAAGAGAACAGGTTCCTCTTGCAGAACGACAAGTTCATAGACACAATGAACGAAGCGTATTACTTGACGTTTGCTCTCCAGCGGTGGTTGTCGGTGATGATGAACTTTCTTGCATGTTCGTTTTCCTTCCTTGTCTCTATGTTGTGTGTGTTTGAGGTGTTCAATATCTCACCTGGTGCCGTGGGGTTGCTTTTGGCGTACATTTTCCAATTAGCAAGTCAGTTGTCGTTTATGTTGAAGACATTTACACAGGTGGAAAACGAAATGAACTCCGTAGAAAGAGTCACGGAGTATGCACATCTTTTGCCTGCTGAAAAGGACACCCAGTCTCCGCTTGAGCCAAATTGGACCACCAAGGGTGAAATTGTCTTTGACAAAGTCTCAATGAGGTACAGGGAAGGGTTGCCCTTGGTGCTCAACGGAGTCTCTTTCAAAGTCACTCCTGGACAGAAAATCGGGATTTGCGGGAGAACGGGTGCTGGTAAGTCTTCTATCATGTGTGCTCTTTACAGGTTATGCGAGCTTGACTCTGGCAATGTGTTTGTGGACGGAGTTAACATTGCCGATGTTAAGTTAGAGACTTTGAGAAGCCGCTTATCAATCATTCCGCAAGACCCAGTACTTTTCAGAGGAACAATTCGCCAGAACTTAGACCCTTTTAACCAAAGCACGGACGAAAAGTTGACTGAGGCTTTGACAAGAACGGGATTGGTTGATACTGTAACTCTTGACCAGGATGTGCTTGACAACGGTGACAATTTTTCCCTTGGAGAAAGAGAATTAATTTGCTTTGCAAGGGCATTGGTGAGGAATCCTTCGATCTTGGTGCTTGACGAGGCCACCTCTTCCGTTGATTACAAAACCGATCACCAAATCCAACAGACAATCGCTGAAGAGTTTGATCACTGTACGATTCTCTGTATTGCACACCGGTTGAAAACAATCATCAAATACGATAAGATTATAGTTATGGACAAGGGACAGATCAGGGAATTCGGCACTCCATTGGACTTGTTCAGAGTCGAGGGAAGTATCTTCCAACAAATGTGTGCCAAATCTAATATTGGGGAGAACGATTTAAAAAAGTAATCTGGTGAATTAGTTTAATGTTTATCTAATATAATTTATGAGTTGTAAGTCACTGTAGGTGTAATTTATTCATGCGACCTTGGTTCAGAGATTTTTGCCGTTTTGCAGCCAATAATATTTTTTGCATTTTTGCCCGGAATTCTCAAATATTGCGAACAGGGACAATGGCTCTGGAGTGTGATGGTTTGGCAGAATTGAAAGTTAGACGCGTTAAGCATTGCCAAGACAAGAGCCCTGCCTTAAGTTACTTGGGTGAGTGTTTTAATGGTGTTGCTGACCATCCGAAGCCCATAACGCACATGTGCTCGACTCCGTACCGGGAACTAGCTGACTGAATGACTACTTCCACTTGGCGCAAGCCAACACAAGAAGTCAACATATTTCAAAATGTAGACTCGCCGTGTTAGTGGTACACGCTACGATGTTGTTTGTTCCTGAAGATTCCTTATGATTGTGTGTATTTCATTCAAACTCGTGTGATGCCGCAGTCGGGATTCGGTTTCTCAATTAGGCAGTAATTGCGGAGCGATGATTTACGAATAAGTTTCTGAAGCGCTAATCACAACCACACTCATGACAGTTGGGATGACCTGTCATCAGGTATCTGCGGCAAAGATACTTGATATTGGATACCCCTCACACCAGTTAGAGAGAGTGCTACCTTGGCGAAAGAACGAATTTGGAGGACCTCTTCGAAGCGCAAGTCGCGCAGCGGATTTCAGTAAATGGCGAGCGAGGCGCCTCGCCTGGATCTTGGTCGTAGATCCATGGAAACTATTGAAAGGAGTGGAGAGAGACGAAGATAGGAAGCTCTGTCAAGGAAGCTGCGGAGCGTCGGAACTGGTGAAGGAAAGAGGAGCCAGTTTTCACGTGACCCATATTTACGTTGTCCAGCGAGTCCATGACTCGTTTGACTCACTGTCCCCACAAAAATCTGGAGTACAATTTTGCCGAGGGAGGTACCGGGAAAAGTCGGCGAAGGATGCACCCAAATAGGGAAGATGAAACCCGTTAAATAAGATTGCATTCGCTGTGCCACTGTAGATTCAAAAGATAGTGTGGGCCAATGTCTGAAGTAGGATAAAGCAATATATAGGATAGCGAGGTTTGCGGCGGTGTAACTGTACTCGGTGCCCCAGTCCTTGGAAAGCGCGTCCAACGGCGCGCTAAAATCCGGGAAATGTCAAGAGAACATCTTTGACGAGACCAAGCCCAAACCCCAAAGAAAAGCGTGCCTCCCCACCGAACACACACCCCGTAGGCTGCAAGGGCACTGGGTCAGGGAGCGGGCGGCACACGTCCAGCACTAGCGACACATATATTGCAGCGCAGGTCATGTGCTTGGAAGACCGAACGTCACACACGGTCTCAAGGCGTTGTTTTCCCGGTCGCTCCTCGGCCGTAAGGAACATTTCTCACAATAAATCACAGGAATCGTAGATAAGTAGGCATATATAAGAACCGGGAAAACCCCACATGGGGCGACAGCGTAGTGGAAATTGCAAAGCTCCCTCGAATTATACCTTGGTTTCCTTCTGTGATTACTCTCGCAGGCGACATTTTCTTGCATTCTTCCCGTCAAGTACCCTTGCACCTACCTTTGTTCTTCGCTTCAATAAGTGGGGAACCCAATGAAAAATTTCGCAGCGTGATTTTTCCATATTTAGACTCATAACAGCGTCTCGAAAAAAAAACCAACATCCACCACTTTCTACACGTAACAGGACACCACAAACACAAGCAACAAGATGTCTGAAGTGAAAGCAGACGAGGTGTTTCAACAGTTTGCCAGTTTTAATGCTGAAGCTAATACTGAAGTGCTTACATTGGACGCATTTTCCGATATCTTATCACCATTTGAACTGGATGTTCCAAAGAGGGCGTATGGTTTGTTATATTTAATAGCCGATCAAGGACAGAAGGGGTACGTCACGAAAACCGACTTCACCAAGTTCATTGGGGACTTGACCTCTGTGGATGGAGAGTTTAAGGTGCTTTATAATTTTATTGCAGGCAACCAACCCAGGTTGAGCTACGACAATTGTATTGAAATTTTGAACAAGTTGAACAAATCTATTGATCCCCAATACCAACAAAAGTTGATCAAGTTCAACTGGACATATCTCTCGAGGTTTTTTGAGCCAAACGGTCTGATTGATTACAACGATTTTGTCCTGTTGATCAACTACTTGCCAGTGACAAAGTTGATTGGCAGCTTTGAAGTTTTGGCTGGCAAGAAGGGCACCATAAATAAGGACGAATTGATCCACGTTTTGGAAGACAACTTGAACCACAAGTTGTCGTCCAAGTTGAAGGTCAACTTGGGCAACATCTGCGACTACTACAAGCAGGACCAGTTCACCTTGTCCAACCTCATGTACATTTACAATGCCTTGAGCAAGGTGGACTTGATCAACGAGATTGTTGCCAACACTCCACCTACCAGCAAGGATACCTACGACATTCTCATCAACAAGAAAGACTTATACGCTCATTTGAACGACCACTTGTTGAAATCCTCCAACTTCAAGCCAATATCCATCACCGAGCTTGACTTGTTGTTCTACTTGATCAACAAGTCCGACGACAACATTCCAAGAAAGGAGTTCATTTCATTTTTGAATCCAAACTACAACAATAACAGCAAAGCCCTTTTATACGCCATGTTTGACCACCCAAAGAGTGAGCACAACCTGAACCTCAAGTTTGGTGACGACACCGACAACTTTTCGTTGTGGCCTATTTTCGATTCCTTGTACTCCTTCTTTTTGGGTTCCATTGCTGGGTGTATTGGTGCCACTGTTGTTTACCCAATTGACTTGGTCAAGACCAGAATGCAAGCCCAGAAGCACAAGGCTGCATACGACAACTCGCTTGACTGTTTCAAGAAGATTTTGAGAACCGAAGGGTTCAAGGGTTTGTACTCTGGTTTGGGTGCACAATTGGTTGGTGTTGCTCCAGAGAAGGCCATCAAGTTGACAGTCAACGATTTGGTGCGTGGTATCGGTACCAAGGATGGTAAGATCACCATGGGCTGGGAAATCTTGGCTGGTCTGTCTGCCGGTGCTTGTCAAGTTATCTTCACCAATCCTTTAGAAATTGTCAAGATTAGATTGCAAATGCAAGGTGGAGCCAAGGCTGTGAATCCAGGTGAAATCCCATTGAAGCGCTTGACTGCTTCGCAGATCATCAAGCAATTGGGTTTGAAGGGTTTGTACAAGGGTGCCAGTGCCTGTTTGTTGAGAGACGTTCCATTCTCGGCCATTTACTTCCCAACTTACGCCAACTTGAAGAAGGTGTTGTTTGGATTTGATCCAGAAGACACCTCCAAGTCGCACCGCTTGCTGACCTGGCAATTGTTGGTTTCTGGTGCCCTTGCCGGTGCCCCAGCAGCCTTCTTCACCACCCCAGCCGATGTCATCAAGACTAGATTGCAAGTTGCTGCCAAACTGCATGAAACCCAATATAGAGGTATTCTCCAAGCCGGAGCCACCATCTTCAAGGAAGAAGGGTTCACTGCCTTCTTCAAGGGTTCTTTAGCTAGAGTTTTCAGATCTTCTCCACAGTTCGGGTTCACCTTGGCCTCCTACGAGTTGTTGAAGAACTTGTTCCCATTAAACCCTCCTTTGACCAAAGAATCCACCTTCAAAACTATCTCCGGTTACCCTGGTGTCTACAACTTGACCAACGACCAGGTCTACAACTCTCAAGGTAAGAACCAAAGAATTATGTATTTGAACAAGTCGGAAATCAACCCAAGTTATTCAAAGATTAATGATGCTCTTGTTAAGTTGCCTGCTGAATATCTTTACAAGTCCCAAGATGCAATTAGATTGTTGTTGGATATTGACTACAAGTTTGGGAACTTCAGCAACGCCGCTTACGAAAATTTCATCAAGAAGTAGACCTTCATAGATTCATGTATTTAGATGTTGTTTCTGTGGATAGCCATAGGACTTTAATATATAGTCATTAGAATGTGACCATAGTGCGCGGAGTGAAACTGGTAACTTTCCCGAATCGGCTGGTTCCTCGATCCAGTTTCTCGGTAATCAGGGTCCTTCCTGGGGCGAAACAATTACTCCGGAGGTTAACGCAGTCGGTTTTCTGCCGTGAGTTCAGTCAATTTGTGAACTCTGCACTAAAGTAAACTTACATGATGCATGATTTTCTATATGAAATGTTCCCATTGAAGTTAATTACATGGATTTGAGACCTCGAAGTTTACGAAATCAACACTTTGAAGTAAAGTTGTAAATACAGTCTTAATGTGTTCGCATTTTCGTATAATAAGAAAGTCCGATATGGTGTAACGGCTATCACGGTTCGCTCTCACCGAGCAGACCCGGGTTCGACTCCCGGTATCGGAGTTTTTTTTTGCACCCATTGAGAGTAACAGCTGAGTGGAACACGGTCTCTAGTGACAGTGTTGTGAGGCATTATAAGTTATGGGCACATGTACATCGATTATTTGTCAATCCCGAAAGGCCATTCTATACACATATTTGTGTTTTTCCATGCAAGTGGAGCCGAAGTCGGTTAGAACAGGCTGCTTCTAAATAGTCGGACTGCCCGCCTAATCAGTGTACACCAATCTCAACAGATTGGTCTGAAGCACATGTGTACCACCCATATGCAACAGACCACCAATGCCCACTAACCGCTTGGCATTTTTCGGTGGGTCTACAATTATGATTCTCTTGTTAAGTCCAAACTCCAGAGTTCGGTACAATGAGTAAATGGCAAGAGTCTTGAGGTCCACACTCATGATCAAGTAGTTACCCCATTTGTAGACAACCTGCTTGGCACCCGTGTTGTTCAACACAGGGCCCCAGTTTTGAGTGACCTCTAGCGACAGGTTATAGGTGTATGCTTTTTCTTTAGTAATTACTACCAATGCGTCATCAAATGGTACAAGGTGCGTCACCAACGCATCAGTTTTAGCTCTAGTTTTGCCCCGGCCCACTATAGCCTTGGTGAAGTAGTAGAACCCCCGTGAGGTGAGGACGTCTGAAGCTCGAGAAAACCGGTGCAATGTCAACCCGTGGAATGCTGGCAATCTCGAGTACTTGACTACAAACCCAGCGTTACCGATCTTCAAGCCAATCTGGTTATCACTAGCAAACACTCGCACTGGTAACACCAGGTCTAGCGGCTTGTGCTTTGGGCTAGCGTAGTAATTGGACGGATGCGATTCATTTTTTCTTATGTAGTTCTCCACAGCACTGTCGGGGTGGGTAGAACCGGTCTTAAGAGCCTCGTTTGCTTCTTTCAACAACTGCTTATGCAGCTTGCGGCCAGTTGGTGCCAAGTCAAAGCAGCTTCGCACGCTGTCCAATGTTGTGTTGGTTGGTCCCTTGTGGTGCTGGAGATGACGAACGAGAGATGCAGTGTGGTTGATCACCTTCATCAACCCCACAAAGATCTCAAACAATGCAAAGTACGGACGTCCTGCCTTGTCAAATATGTACAAGAAGAGGACTCCCTCATTATCGGTACTGCCTGTATCACAAGCTATGTGAAACGAGTCTACCCTATCAAATTCTATTTGGTCGGAGGACCCGTAGTCTATATTTCTCTCTTCTGGCCGTTCAAACTGTTGGCTGCCGTGGACGTACACCTTGGGGATCTTGAGTTTAAGAATAGGGCGGATCTCGTCAAAGAAGAGCAAATAGTTATGTGCATAGTGGATGGCATACTTCCCAAAGAAAGTTACAAACGGGAAGGGTGCAATGGACTTGGAAGTATCGAACAGGAGCGTTTCCAACCCATTGCCCGACTTTATTGGGCTGTAGTGGCCAAGCTTGAGGTTCACGTACCCATCAGGCACCATGAATCGATGCCTGTCGTATATTAATTGGCTGTATTTGTCAGCGATATGGGAACGCTTTGGCGTCTTGAAGTCTCTCTCCTGCTTTTCAAACCGCTCAGTTCGCTTCTCCTTTTCTAGCGTATTATTGTGGTATCGGCTCAATTGCGGGTTATTCTGCGCTCCGTTCACCACCTTGAAGTACCGGCCACGTTCTTTATCAAAATAATAGGACATGAGGCTAGGAATACGTTCTACCAGTACTCATCGGTTTTGGCTGCTAGAATCAAAAAAAAATTATGGATTGATCAAAAAAGATAGTGAAGGGTGCGGGGTTCGAACCCGCGCGGACACCGTCCAGCAGATCTTAAGTCTGCCGCCTTAGACCACTCGGCCAACCCTCCAATTTCTTCCGTATTGCATTTTTCATTAAATATGATGTGGATGTAACGAGCGGAAGTCAAAATTTAAAACTTCTTGATCCCTAGAATTCAATTTTGGTTTTAGAAGGCATTGGTTAATATATGAAAATCGTCCTATTCTCTATTTATTATCGTCACCTTTATGATTGTACTTCAAAAGACCAAAGAGTCATTTATGTAAAAATTGAAGATTTCTTATAAAAATACAGCAGTCATAGCGACAATCTGTCAATGACATTAGTTTTATGCAAATGGTATGGAAAAAGATTGCTTCCTGTTTGCAGTGCTATGTTATTAGTTCAGAGAATATTATTGCTTCCGTAGTTCTAGGTATTGTCAACAGCCAATAGAGTCAAAGAAATGCATCTCAAAGGGACGCACACATTGGAGACCTCACTATATTGTAAAGTCTAATATGAGCAAAACTACCAAGTACTAATTCTCTTGCAGATCAGGTTTGTATGCATTGTTACAATTCTCTCTCGATATCATAACTCTCATTCACAGTGGCCTCCTTTCTCTCAAATTTAAGCTCATCCATTCTCCTCAACAAAATGGTCTCAAACCCGCTAGATCTGTCAATCCCATCCCATAAACATCCAGCAGGTATGTCGAATCTATTTGCAGGATGAACACCCTTTGTATAGTCTAGCCTCAGGTCATGCACTTGTTGCGCAGGTTCAAACACCAACATAGGGTCTTCAAAGTCTGATCTCCTCTTCAACCCAGTCATTTTCAGGGCCGCCAGATGGTGCTCCACTTCAGCCTCCAGTAGCTTTATTTCTCGTGGTTCTTCCAGTGGTCTGTCTTGCAATTCCTTTCTTTTCTCCTCTATGTCGACCTTGCGACCCGATGAGTCTCTATAAACTGTCCTTTGCTGTTGGAGTACCTGCTGGGTATCTGGTTGCTCCCTTACGTCATCACTGGTCGGGTTGTCCTTCAATTTCTCTACCTCTTTTCCGTCTATTCTCTTGAATCCCTTAAATGCTTTCACTTGTTTTGTTTCCACCACAGGTGCCTCATCTCCGATTTCCGGTTGGTCAGCTTCTGGATTCACTTCCAAGCTTCGATCTGAGATCACATTGATGGCCCCCACACTCTTCTCCTTCTTTTTCTTTTTCTTCTTGTCGCCTGACAAGTATTTAGATAGATAGTCTGCCTTTGACATTGCAAATGATTTTTTGATGTGTGAGTTCTACAGCGTTTTAAAGATTGCGAAATGGAGCTGTGTGAGACGTCTCCGCAACACCTTCTATAATATTATACAGTATGACTATCTTAATTCTATATATGTCGAACCACGTATCAAGGGGGCTATACTCGGGTTCGTGTGCAAAATTTGAATTTTCTACCTTGAACTTCTTCCCACTCGACTATGCAAATATAACAGTTCTACTTCAACTTACCCACTTGATTATGCAATTGAGCCATGACTTCGCACAACTCCATGAACAACCCGTATTGTGCCTTGATGACTTGGACAATGTTGAATAAGTTGCCAAATCCTTCATTGCACAGCTTTTCCAACCCATTCAAAATCAATTCTAACTCGCTCACGAGCTTCTCGTAGTTGCCTAATATTTCGTAGTACTTTTTGATCTTCTTAATGAAAAAGTCGTTCAAGTGGAACGACAGCAGGAGTCTTGTACCTGGGGTTGACAATTCTGTAATTAATTGCATGATCTTGGTGATGTCGTCGGTCAATTCATTGTTCAAGGCCTTCAACAGGGCCAATTGGGATTGGTCAAACTTGAGGGCCTGCTTTGTAGACAAGAGCTTGTTGCGCAAGTAGTTGACGTCCTTGGGTATTGACTCTATCAAAGTGTTGTGTGCTTGGTAATCTGCCTGTAATGTAGTTGCTATTAAGTCCTGCGTGTTTATGTACTTGTCGAAAAGCTCCAATTCTTGCTTGATTGCTGGGGGAAGCAGTCCTACTCTGGTCATTCCAGTCAAGTGCACCTGCTGGTTGTTATTATTTATGACATTGTTGTTGTTAAGGAGGGAGTTGTTATTGTTAAGGAGGGAATTGTTGTTGGAAGCCCCACCAAAAAGACCTCCAGCGTTGTTGGTGTTAGCGTTATTGGCGGATCCAAAGAGTCCTCCTGAAGGAGCAGAGGCGCCAACAGTGTTGCTTGATCCAAAAAGGCCGCCAGTGGCAGGTGCTTGTGGCTTTGAGCCAAAAAGTCCACCCGTAGACAGGGTTGCATTGTTCCCACCAAAGAGCCCACCCGATGTGGGACCTGCAGTTCCTGAGGTGTTGGCCGAACCAAAGAGGCCCCCGGTAGTGGAAGCAGACTTGTTGGCCCCAAAGAGGCCGCCAGGGTTACCGGTGGCACCAGTGGCAGTTGGACCAACGGAATTGGAAGATCCAAAGAGACCACCAGTGGTTCCGGTTGGACCTGCTCTGTTGGAGGAGGATCCAAAGAGACCTCCAGGGTTCCCAGCATTTGCAGCTGACCCTGTGTTCAGGCCCCCAAACAACCCTCCAGTAGTGCCTGTTGTTCCCGCTGCTGGAGCCGTGCCAGCTGGCTTTGCGCCAAACAACCCCCCGGACTGAGATGGGTTGTTGTTTGAGCTTCCAAACAAACCACCAGATTGAGCATTGTTATTAGTGGTGTTCGACGCATTACCGCCAAACAAGCCGCCCGATGCAGGCGGAGCATTTGAGGTGCTTCCAAATAATCCTCCAGATGGTTTGTTGCCAAAGAGACCGCCAGCGTTGTTGTTTTGATTGGCCGTCGAATTTGACGTACCGAAAAGCAATCCTGCGGAATTTGAGGATGGAGCGTTGGAATTCGATCCAAACAACCCCCCAGAAGAGCCTCCAGCAGTCAGAGTGTTTGCGGCACCAGTATTGGCACCAAATCCAGACCCAAACATTGTTTGTTGATTAAAGTTTTTTCACGTTTCGATGGCAGCGAAATACTTGTGGTGAGACAGAAAAAAAGATCAGGAGTGCAATAGTGAAACGAAACAATACAGCAAAAATCAACTGGGAAACATAATTTGAACAAAGTAATGAAGGAAACATGAGAGTGAGTGTGGAGTTTGTCGAAAGACTCGAGCAAATGTTTCAAGAAGAGATCGATAAGATTGAAGGTGAGAGCGAGAGTAGAATCAAGGGGCTAGAAGAGGAGAATGAGAGGTTACACAAGGAGATCGAGAGACTAAATAGGGAGTTGAGGGAGAAGAGTGTCACTGAGACGGCAAGTGAGAGGGAGCAGTCACCCGAAAGCAAGGTTGAAGTGATTCCTTCCAAGTCTCAGGATGCTCCTACCAAGGCGATTCTCATGAAGTCGTTCAATCTCTTCAGAGGGTTGAAGGAGATCCCCAGCTTGCGGAGCAACAGCATGTATGAGATAGTTAGTGACGACGATGCTGACAATGGTAAGGACGTGCCGTTTTACATGGTTCCTACGCAGTATTCAGACGACGACTCGTTAGGAAAACTGGAAAAGCCAAGAAGCTCGCCTATTAAAGTGAGTTTGTCGCCTTTAAAGGAACAGAAGCACGAGCAAGATAACAGAGTAAATACGTACAACCTACCGCCAAATGCTCCTGGGGAGAATTCTTTGGACAAGGTTGTGTCTGCCACTACGCCAGCACAAACACCAGACATACAGCGGACGCCTGAGAAGGCTGTTGTTCGAGCCCCAGCGTCTGGAGGCGGTGGATCGAAATCGCTGCCGAACGGAATTCTGCCCCCTTATTCCGCTGGGCAGCTAGGTAGCCTGCTTGCACCTGCCGCGTCGCTGCCAGAAGTGGTGGACGACAGTGAAGACGAGGTGTTCCATGTTCCAGACATGCCAAAACCTTATACTATACTCCAGCGCCGAGATTTTCTTCAAAAATATTATCACTCCAAACTTTCCAGCACGCTCAGGATCAATCTTTCCACCAACCCGATCAACGAACAAAAATGGATAGTTTCTGATTTTAAGAGGAACCCCCACTATACGAACACCCACCGAGTGGCACTTGGAAATGGAACCAAAAGAAGACTCGGAATGACGGCCAAGGAAGAGAGCAATCTCAAGAAGTTCCACCTGATGGTGGCAGGCACGTCTCCATCGAGGAGAGACAACTACGACGACCGGATCAGCCAGATCTACGATAAGTTCCAATCACCGCCGGGGTTCATGAAGAGCGAGTTCCCTAATACCCAAGAACAACAGCGGAGGAGGCAGATAGTCCAGGAACGTCAAGCTAAGCGGATAATCAGAAGACTAGAGGAGTGCATTAAGGTGCACGGTCAGCAGCAGGTCGGAGAGTTTATTTTTGTATATGAGATCCTCAATGAGTACGTTAGATGGGGAAGGTACAAGAGGTGGACCGAAGTGAGTTGAGGCAGTTGATGGGCCAATTGCACAGCTTTGGGAGGGGAGCTGCTCTGCGCATGGAGGGGGTGGGAAACAGGCCTGAGCAGAGGTTGGTGTTAGAAGCCGGTGATTTTGCAAAAAAAAGTGCTGGCAGGATCCAGTCTTGAGATCGTAAAATTGCCGGCGGCACCCTAATAGAGTTAGCAAACCACCAGTTGCATGAATGGCGTAGCCACTTGTGGTTGTCTACTGCATCACATGGTAAAGTTTATACAGTGACTTTAGTGCACACACCCGATATAGAGATTACGCTATAAATTACGTAATACTTTCCTTACATAATACTTTTATATAATACTTTCTTTATTACATAATGTTCATTGTCTGGCATTGTATTAGTGGTTCTCATGAGCCATGAAGATTCTCGGATCAGACATGAGAATGCGGGCAACGGGAGGCGTGTAGCACGCCAGGTTATGCGTAGCCCTGCTAGTGCTGAAGGAGCATCTGTTACCCTCACATGAATAAGAAACGTTCGCAGCAATTATTGGCAAAATAACGATCCCATTCGTAGGAGGGGTCCCACAGAAAACATGTGTGAAACCGACGCAAAGGGTGGACGAGAGTCGGATGTGCTGAAGTAGAAAGGAGATAACGGGAGAGCAGTAGTCAAGAGGTTGGGAGCCACCTCTGAAGTCGTCTCTTGAATCCGTCCCTTTCTTCCCTCACCTAGCTACGGTTCCCAATCGTTTACAAAGCCAACCCCCAGAAAAAGAAAAAATTAATAAACCTGTTAAAATCGGGATTCGTTAAAAGTACAAGCGCTGCCACCCACCACCAGTGAAGGGATAACAGGGATACAAGCACGAGAGGCAGGGCGATAACGGCACACAGCGGACGATAGACGGCCAAGAAAGGTTTAGTGTGAGCACGTCTATATATCTATAAAAAGAAGCTACTAGCCAAGCAGAGCCGACAAGGTGAGTAGGTCGCCCTTTCTCGTCACTCGCTTTGTATCTCTATTATTTTTTTTCATACCACCCAGTATAAATACCGACGAAATCCCATGGGTGTTTTATAAGTCTCCCCTTAAGGATGTCTCATAGGAATAATTTGTCCATCAATTCTATGAATCTGTTGGTAGAACCCACCACGCCTCCACTGAGAGCTAGCATGGGGAGCGTCTTTGCAGGGTCCAGTGGTAAAGGTGGAGCTGGGAGCGGATTAGGGCCCAACACTAGTGCTACTAGTGGCAGCGGTAGTAGTAGCAGTGGAAGCGGCCAACAAACGTCCAACCCCGGACCCAATTCATCATATAAAAAGGGAAAATCTATTCTTTGGGACTCCTCCTCTCGTCTTAATAACGTGTTGAATCTCCCCAATTTTACCATTGACGCCGAGATCTCTAGACCTCTGTCTGTGGGTTCGGTCGACTCCAAACATTCTAGAAATTTCTCGGTGGACTTTGACAAGGAAAACACTCCAAAATCAAAAATAGACAAGGAATACCTTTCCTCCATCAATAAACTCCCCCTCTCACAAATCAAAGATCAGATCCTTTCTCTCTCCAAGGATCAATACGGGTGCCGTTTCCTCCAGAAAAAAATTGATGAGAATGTCATTTCCTCCTACCAAATCAGGAGCTCCAACTTTGAAGTCATCTTTAAGCAAATCTACCCTTACATGTACGAGTTGATTATCGATCCTTTTGGAAATTACCTCATTCAGAAGTTGATCAACTACTGCAATGAAGCAAACCTAAATTTGATTTTGGAAATCCTCCAGTACAACCTCTTCCAAATCTCCATTAACCAACACGGTACCAGAGCCCTCCAGAAGATTATCGACAACTTGAAGAACGAACACCAGTTGAGCTTGCTCACCAAGGGTCTCCAGCCCTACATTATCGAACTCATTAAAGACTTGAACGGAAACCACGTGATCCAAAAGATCCTCAACAAGTACCAGCCTGTCGAGTGCCAGTTCATCTACGACTCGATCATTCAAGATTTATTTGTCGTAGCCACGCACAAGCACGGGTGCTGCGTCCTCCAAAAGTGTTTGAACCACGTCACCCCTAGGCAATTGCAAGAGTTTTCAACTTGCATCCTTGATTTTAAGAATTTCCTGTTGTTGATTAATGATCAATTTGGAAACTACGTTTTGCAATATTTAATTCTGATTAACCTGTTGGAAATCAACTTCCGCATGTTTGAGAACTTTATCAAGTATGGCCTCAACAACTTGTGTAACCTAAAGTTCTCTTCGAACGTGATTGAAAAGTTTTTAAAGAATTGTTATGCGAATGAAACCATTCATTCTGATTTTTCAAATTTGAAATTTGAACTTATTTATAATATTTTGATTAATGATTTGAACAAGTTGATCAATGATCCTTACGGTAACTATGTTATCCAAACGTTGATTGATATTTTGGTTAATCCTCAGGTATGCTATGAGACTGTTGGCGGAGGGTATGCGATTGACAAGTTGAACTTATTGGTGCCCAACGAAAGCTACGACTCCATTCAGATTTCAATCATCAAGTTTTGGTTCCAACATTGCAAGATTGTCTCCTCCTTTGGGAAGAGAATCCAGTCCAAGATCAATATGATTGTCAGTCAAAGAAGACCCTCTGGGTTGAGCTCTGGAGTCGGGGCCACCTCCCAAGGTGTTGTGCAAGGCATGCACGGCATGCACGGTATGCAAGCAGCACAGTTACAAGCACAAGTGTCTCAAGCAGCTCCTCCAGGACTTGGGGCTAGAGACGGCCAATATGGACAGAACCACGGCCGCGGCCATTCTCACTCCCACTCGTATGGCGGAGACCACCATCGATCCATGAGCATCCCGGAAATTCGAAACACTCGCATGTCGTACAGTTCCAACTACGTCTTCCACAACGACTCGGAAGATTTTGTGATCAACGATGGCTACGGATTTCCAAGAAGCACCACAAATACAAACGCACTGTTTGCCCACGCAAACAACCCCCTTAATGTTACATTTAACGAAAATGTTGGAGGCCATAGACAAAGTTTGAGCATGCTGACTTTGAAACAACATCAACCTCATTCTCTGTTCAGTATGCCTTTGCAAAACGTCCAGATGGGAATGCCAGGAATGCCAGTCCAAGCCCATCCTATGAACCAACAGTTTCAACGAAACTCGCATTTGAATCAGGGATACTATTAGAGAAACTTGATTTCTACGTACTTCCCCACCCCTGATCTTCACTTCTTCCTTTTATTCTTTTATGATACTGTACGTTTATGTTATACCTATCGAAGTGCTTTCATCGAGACTTCACTGTGTTATATAAAATATAAAAATGTTAATATATATAAATTGGGCGCAAAAAAATAACAATGTAGGCACAGGGATCAATAAGATTTCCATTTTGGGGAGAGTCGCGAAATTTGAAACGTCCAAATCGGGAAATGAGATGGAAAAAATTTTTGCAGCCGGATAATAAGAGTGAAAGCGAGCAAACGCCAGCAGTGAGAGGTTTTTTCTGATTAGTTGTTTGTTTTTTTTTGTTCACAACACACACAACAAATCCGGTTTGGGTAAAACTTTAAACTTTATTAACACACGTACAAATCCTTTGGATTTCCGAACTTTACAATTTCAGCAATCTGTCATCATTCCACATAGGATAGGTTGTTGCTGCAGATCTTGGAATTATTTTGAAACTTAATGTCTTGTGAAAGTAGTGAGGAGCACCTGCACACAGAAACAGCTTCCAATGAATCACTGTGATTTGATGGTTTTTCGAAAACTGCATAATCACGCACGAAAAAGAATGACAACTCCTTTCATCTAAGAGAGTTTTCCGTGAGATCTAGACATAAGAAAAGTATAATTAACCACAAAAATTATGGAGGGTTTATTAGTCAGATTTAAATGGACAGGGAGTGCGTGAAATTTGGTGTTGGGTTACTGCGGGATCAATTGTGCCACCTGGCCATGACAAGAGGGCATATTTCTTTTGAGTTTTAGAAATCGGCCCACGTAGACCGCAGATTGGCAGCAGGCGTGGAACCCTCCTCACATGCTCGGAGTAAACCCCTGGAGGTTAAGTGAGCTTCTTCAGGCCCGCCGTCTTGGAGCGAAGTTTCTATCTAAGCCTGTTATTGATGGACTCTCTGCTTTCTGTAAGTGAATACCAGCTTCCTTAGGGTGTACCGGCGAGTTTAGCCACAGCGAAGTACCCCGATAAGTGCCATTAGATCCAGTAACGCCGGATCTCGCTCTGATCCCCACGGTTGTCACCCACTGCTGGTCTGCGAATAGGCTAAAACCGGACAATGCCAATGTCTAATACAGGAGTCTCATAATATTCCCGAATTACAATTTCGCAAGAGCACGAAGGGCAGCTGGGTAGTTACCTCGCTTCACTATACACCAGTACAACTCACGGTCGCTTAAGTATTGTCATGTAAGCAGGAGTATGAACCATAGAATGAGAGTTTGCGTGTCCACAACCGTAAACAAATGACATGGGCTCATCTACTTTCGTCTCCGTATTTATCTGTTATAGTCCTCTGCCATTCACCGTTTGGGCAAATTGATATTATTTGTCGAGTGTGTCTTCGTCTGTTCCGGACCACCACATCTTGTGACATGATAGGGACACTCCTTACGGTTCCGGTTCCCAATTAGGAAATCTATATTTAGCATTTCGGTCTTTCGCACGGCTGTACCACCCGATAATCCTAGTCACGAGGGCAGGCTTGCTCAACAAAGCAAAGTAAATATATACGAATTCCCAGCTTACTTGGTCGTATAACGGAGGCTCTGAGAGGATTAGTGAGGTCGGGGTGTCAAAGGTTTATGCGAGTAATCGACACTTGCAGAAGATGCGTGCCGACCCCGAAGAATCTTGCAGCATCAAGAGTACAAAAAATAGTTTTGTTCAAGCGCAACATGAGCAGTAGAATCCCATATGGTCGGTATAAAAAGACCGGGATCCTTGTTTTAATCGTGCAGGTTTTAGCTAATGAGAACATAGAGGATGAGTTCTCCTGTTAAATTCTCCTTGTCCAGAAGCTCCTCGTCAATGGCCCAATATCTTGCAATCGAATCCGATCTTGAGCTAGAAGAGGTTATAGATGAAAGACAGACCGGTAGTTCGATTGATTCCTCGAAAATTTTCCATGAAACGTGGACAGATTATTTGGTACCGAAATCTATTCAGGATCTTGAAGCTGAAACGTGTGTGGTGGACACCAGCACTCAAGTGAGTAATGGTTGCGATCAGCAGTTTGAACATTTGGAGCACCAAGCGTTGCCATCGGTTGCAACAGAGCGGATTTTCTTTCCATGGCGGCGTCGAGCACTTCTGTTGGCGGATGCAACCCCTTCATTTTCGTCTTTTTCCACAATCGCATGTCACGATGTTTTCCCTTCCATCCTTAAGGAAACACCGCTATGTTCGTCTGAAAGCGATCTTGAATCGATATACGATGATTCTCAGCTTATTCTTGAACATAGCGAATTTGAATATGCTGATTCTTATCAGCCAACTCCGTCACAGGAAGACGACCTCCCCCCTGAAGAGATGTTTGATCTCGAAGTGAGCACCAGTGGTAGCGCAGCAACTGGTCCAGCTATGGGCCACCGGAGAACAAAACTCCTAATACCATTTATCCCTAGTCTGGACAACTTGGCTTCTCAGCTGAAGTATATCCTGATTAGCTGGATTCCGAAGAGAAGAAGACTTTTTGTCAAGATAAGTTTTGAGCTGAACAAAGCAAAGTATAAGGACCTTGTCCGTCATTGCAACGACGAAGAATTGAGAATGGCTGCCACCTCCTCGTCGTCCTCCACGCACGCAAAGTACGTGCTGTTAGTGGAACTCAAGCAGATGCCCCAGTATGCCCAGCAAAAGATACCAATGAGGAAGTCAAACGCATTCTTGGGAACAGACTCTGCTCCAACACATCTTACCAGCTGCAGAATCAAGCCTGCCGTAAGAACCAAGAGCGACGGCGAGATTTGCATCAACAGCTCCCTCAAGGAGTTCCTGGACCTGAGAAACGATCGGTACTATTCCAGATTAAACATTTATGAGCTTCTGAAGATTTTGGGTTTGGAAGAGTACAGCATTGACTTGACCAAAGAAGTGGAGCTTAACGTGTTGGAGATGTTTAAGAACTTCTGTAATTTCAATCTTGGGTACCAGACTTGGATTAGAGACACCACCAAGGAGCATCGAGCATCATTGATTGAGAAGCTACACTCCTACACCCAAATCTTTTACCCAGAATTAGACCCCTTTCAGTTGGAAGTTATTATCAGAAGAGGCAGCTACAGCTTGATGCAAAGTAGATTAAGAAGAGAAAGACGTACAACCACAGTTGAGAGAGCAGAAAGACCAAGAGGGAAGGATCTGAAGAGATGAACACGAGATGACACGAGATGAACACCAGCTGTGGAAAGAGAATGAGTGATGGAGTCGAATCAGCAGTGGGTTACTACAGTTAATAACTACTGTCATATAGCTAGAATCATTAGCTAGAATCAAATAAGGTTGTACACTAGACGACAAACTAAACTACGATCATATAATTACAACCAAAAGAAACATACTAATCAACAATCAGGTTCTACAGCCACACCAATAATCCTAATACTAACCATCTACAACCATCCTAACTATCTACAACTATACAAATAAAGATTTAATTTGCAATCTACTACCATACCAGCACAATCTACTTCCGTAATAGCGCAATCTGCTGCCATACCAGCACAATCTACTATACTAGCACAATCTACTACCTACCACCATACTAGCACAATCTACAATCAAAATAACATACGTCTGGTTAACTTCGTCAAATAGGAGTTCTATTGCTATGTATCTGCTGGTGAGTGCATTATCTGAGTAACGAATTTCCCCAGATAACGAGTTATACACGCGACGGTAAGAACGTCGTTTCTTATGGAAGTAGTCATCAAGTGATTCAAGATGACGTGGTTTGGAACTGAAAGATGATAGGCTTCCTTGTTGCTTGCATAATAGGAAGAGTCAGCACGTCTCAAAGGAGGTCTTCTATGTTGAGCAGGGGAACTCTCCATAAAGCCTGCATTTGGAGGCTTCAAGTCGCTATTAACAGGAGGAAATTGATGAGGAATGTTATTCAACTGGCTTTGAGATGAATTGGAGGAGGACTGGGAGATCTTGTTCAACAAGACATTGTTCAAATGAGCAGGCAACTGAGGAGGCTCTGGGAGCTCATAGTCTTCTCCCTTCTTTTTGAAGTAATCATAATTTACAAACATCTCGGGAATCTCACTTGAGTATGTAAGCTTGGGTGTCTGGTGGTGGTTGTGTTGGAATGAGGAGGATGTAGAATCATTATAAGGAACATATCTATTAGAAGCGTACGAGTTTGCTTTTGAAAATGGAGGAGGAGGTCTTTCCGACTGCGGAGGATCCTGTGACTGCTGTGGGCCTGGGTTGTCGGTGTCCATGTACTCAATGTGCTCAAAGTCGGTTGACTCCTTCGATAGCTTGGACAAAAAGCTGTTGGACTTCTTGTGGATCTTTTCAACTTCGTACTTCCCAGCGCTCAAGTGCCTGTTCATCGAGGAGTTGCTGTCAAACACCTGTTGTGGAATAATATTAGCGTCGTAATCGGTCAGAGCGTTCAAGTGGTTTTGTTGGTTGGACGAATGGTTGAATAGATGTGTGTCATCAATGACTTCAAACCAGTTGAAGAAGATACCCTCTTGGTCGGTCGCCGTGGGCAATTGGTCGCTCACACGGTACTCGTTATTGATGATGTAAAGCAATTTGTGGACTCCGAGCGGGAGCGAAAGCGTCACCACAAACTCGTTGGGGTGGGTGTTTGAAGGCGAAAGTTTGATAAAGTCCCTCCAGTTGGAGAACGAGCCAATAATGGCTATCTTCTGTATCGGTTCCTTGTTCAGGTTGACCCATTTGATTTCAACAGGGATGAACTTGACACTGGCGGAGGGAGTATCGAGATTCGCAACAGGCACGACCTGAGAGAGATATGTTGTTGTGGAGGCATACGGCTGTGGGTTGTGAAACTGGTTGAGCTGCTGGTGCTGAGCGTTCTGTTGATGTTGCTCCTGCTGCACAGAGGTGCCCTGGGGAGGCAGACCCATCGACTTCGGCTGCTTTGGTGGCGCGTCTTCAGACATCTCCACGTCGTCATAGAGATTTCTCGCTATCTCCGTGGGCTCTGTCTCAATCAACCCCTGATTCAATTCGTTGAACTCGTCTTCAATCAAGTCATTGGAAAATTGGTTTGAGTAGTTGAACAACACATCTTGCGCCCCGGACTTCTGCTGTATCTGTCCCGCAGGAAACGCTGGCACACTGCTGGCCTGCTCGCGTTTGACCTGGTGTAAGATCAAATCGCTAAATTCTTCATCCAAGTTCTTCTGTTGGTTTGATTGCGTGGCTGCGGCTGCGGCAGCTGCATGAGAACCGGCCAGCAGCTTTCGTTGCCCTGCAGTGGACTTTCTAGTGGCAGCTGCACTTATATTCGTAGTAGAAGTGCTGTTGCCCATGGCTGAAAGAAGGATATAGCAATTAGTATTTTTTTTTGTTCTGTGAGATTGTTCGTTTCGGTACCACCTCCGAGGGAGAAACTCAGCGAGGGTCTTGTGTCTCCGCCTGGGGATACCGGAGACACTATGGGGAAACAGAGGGGGGCACATTAAAATAATATCGGACGGGCCGTACTTGGCTACAAGGCTACGGCTATGCGTAGCCGAAGTACGAAGAGAAATCTACGGAAAGTGGATCTTGTTGGGAGATCGACGCACATATCTAAACCAGAAACCTTAAAAACACACTGGTGAGAGCACAAACATAACGTGAACAATAGAAGTGAAACTCCCATGAAACGGATTCGACTATTTATTGGGGCAGGAATGGGATGATGTGAAGCAATGGCAAACATTGTCTTGATGACGAAGGAAATGTGTGACAAGACACAAAGAGATATTGAGGATATCTGGGGATTCTTGTTGAATAGAGGGGTGTTGAAGAAAAGAGTATTTTCCACGAGTTTGGCCAGACCTCTGCAGGCGAAGTGGACTGCAGGCGAATGGACTGCATGCGAGATATTTTGGAAATTGGCGACCTGGAGGGCGACACTTGGGAAAGGGAGATATCGGGTATTGACGGACCATAGACCACATTCACTGTCCGAGACTGTCCTCCTTCTGCCTATGACATCATGACCAGTTGACCAGACTGTGTGCGTAGTACTTTTGGTGCACCCTAGGTTGCGTGAGCACTGGGCATCGAAATGCAAGGTTACCAAACTGCTTAGGAGCATGGATCATTAGGAATCATAAGAGCCCGTGAATGCATAGCACAATGCCAACGATCGATTGTTCCATGGCGCTGCTCATACAAGAAAAAATGTAATGCCAATTTTGTGGCTTTTTCACGGTTGTCTCTCCGAGCTTCTAACTAGCCTGGCACAGGCATTCTGGGATCGGTTTAGTGGTAGTTTAGGGTGGTGTTGTCTTGTATGGGCCATACGCAGTTTCTGTTCCGGTACTGGATAATGGTGCTGTTGCATTTAGTCTGCTGCTGCTCTGCTGTTTTCTAATCTCGTGCTTTATCGCAGGTCCCGTGATCAGGGACTATGCTCGCTTTGCACAAATACGGATTATTCGGTAACTGAAACAAACAACAGTACTTGTTGGATACCAGCAATAAACGCACAGGCATGTCTTGGAATGGGCTCAAGAAGGCAATCAACCGTGCCGGGACGCAGGTGATGGTGAAAACGGGCCAGATCGAGGAGTCGCACGACGCAGAATACGAACACCAGGAACGCAGGTTCAAGCAAATGGAGAAATCCCTGATCAAGCTCCACAAGGAGTTGAGAAACTACCTTGAGTCGTTACGGATCCTCACCAACGCCCAAATGAACATTGGCGATGCGCTTGGCAGTTTCTACGGCATTCCTCGCGAGGGCGAAGAGGCCACCGGAGAGTTCAAGTACCACAACCTCAGTCACGAATACTACTCAACCATGAAGCGCTTAAATGACCGCACGTTGGAGGAATTGGAGGCGCCTTACAACAAGACCATCCTTGAACCTATAGCCAAATTTAACTCCTACTTTGTTGAGGTCAACGAAGCCATCAAGAAGCGCCACAATAAGCAGCTCGATTACGACGCCATGAAACTGAAGGTCAAGAAATTAATAGAAAAGCCCGCCACAAACGCACAGACCAGCACCACTGCTCCTGACTACGAAACAAAGCTCAAAGACCTGAAAGAGCAGCTAGAAGAGCTCGAAAAGCAGTTCGAGACGTTGAACTCGCAGTTGAAGCAGGATCTTCCAAAGTTGATCAACTTGAGAACTCCTTTCTTAGACCCTCTGTTCGAGCTGTTTGTCAAGATCCAGCTCAGGTTTTTCAACGAGAACTACAACAACTTGAACAATCTACAGGGCAAGTTGGACGCAAAGACCAGAGACGACTACGTCAACGGCCGCTTGGAAAAGAGAATAGATGATGTTTTGGGCAGAATGAAGGAGTTGAATATTACCTGATGCTGGCGTTGTAGCGTTTGGCTCTGCATTGCTTATAATATTCTATGGTCATTGGTATTGGGTTGATCTAGAATTGCTAATATATGATTTTAAAAATGGTGTAGGTGTAGTAGGGTTCATGACCATTTGCAGTTGTATGGGGATCTTTTGCGGGTCTTACCATCAGGTCTGGCCATCATTTGCGGGTTACAACCATTTGTAGTTCAGACCATTTGCATTTCTAAGTAGTAAGACCATCTGGTCAACACCGTGTGGTTTTGGCAACCTGCGAACATGCTGGCTGCGAAAATTACACGGAAGGCAGCCGAACTAGCCGGGACCACTCGTCAACGATAAGGCATTTAGGAGTCCACAAGGTGTTATTAAGGCATTCTCGGCACTGCCAATGTAGACTAACCAGATTGTTTCGTGACAGATCTGTCGATTTGAAGACCCAAAGGTCATTATGGTCAATTGGCCTGCGTGCATGTTCACGAAGGTGGCGCAAATAAGCTAGCGCATAAAGTGGACAGTTACACCAGTGATACCAGTGATCAATAAACAGTATATCCTGCTTGCCACTTCACACTGCCTGGCCGCCAGTAAGAATGGCACCTCGCCATAAGTACCTCCTCAGTCCTAGCACACTTAGCACCACCGCATGCCTATCACCTCAGCGAACACCTCCGCACTCCTATTTCGAACTGATGATCAACACTAACACCTGACTAGATGCAGCTACGAATATCCGCAATGGCCTCGTATTTGCGGTGAACCTCACCAACGCAACAGCGCCGAGCATTTTAGAAGTCACACACTCCGCTAAGCGGTAGGTGTTCCTTAATTAGAAACCTCTAAAAGAACTAATGGAACCTGGTCACACAATAGCGTAGACAGTGAGGAACCCCTTTTCAGTACATTCCTGTGCTAACGCCGATCTCCTGCCGGGGGCGATTGTGGCCCCCTTATCACCATCTCGAGGGACGCACGGCTCGGGCGCACTATCGGTGGTGGGTCGCACTCGCGCGCTAGCACTTGTCGCCCAGTAATTCAAAGTCCGCCATTGTGATCTACACGTTTCTTCTCCTCCAGCATGTTTCGAAGAGCCACCACTAAGGACACATCGCAGAAGGGCCCGCTCGACGCAGCGTTCTGGCAATTCTACCTTGACTCGTTCGATAAGTATAAACAGCTGAAAGACGCCGGAGGCGCCAAAGATAATTTGCCCTTCAATACAAACAAGTACACCTCGTCGTCTCCGGCCGTCGTCCAGATAACAAAGTGGATCGAAGCAAGGAAGGAGCAGGTTCCTCGCTTGACCATGATGGTTGCCATATTGAAGCTGCCCTTCACCAACGGCGACCCTGTCGTGGCCTACAATTTGATCAACTTCTTCCAAATGAGCTCCTTGGGCTACTTTCTCACAAACAGCCCCATCAACAAGTTGGGCCAGCCAATCGCCTTGGTTGGCGCAGAAAACTGGGAAAACGTCATGTGCTATATGGATCTGTTGTTATTCTCGATGTTTGCCAACTTGGAGTCCTTTGAGCCCATGTTGTTTATCGGCAACAAGCAGTCCAA
This sequence comes from Kodamaea jinghongensis, assembly GCA_030556895.1. Classification (NCBI taxonomy): domain Eukaryota; kingdom Fungi; phylum Ascomycota; class Pichiomycetes; order Serinales; family Debaryomycetaceae; genus Kodamaea; species Kodamaea jinghongensis. Next base: position 318,672 of record JAKTUX010000010.1, on the reverse strand, counting down.
CGACGAAAAGAACTTGTCGTGCATGTTGAGGTTGTATGTCAACTTGTTGAGAAGTGGCCAATTGATCACTACGGACTTGACCATCCAGCTCTGCGAGGTCATTCGCAGGTTGGGCTGGAAGGAATCCATGTCCCACAAGCAACAGGACTCGGCTTCCTTGTTCCAGTTCTTGACTGAAACCTTAATGATGCCGTTGCTCACCTTCAAGATTGACATCAAGCACGGCGGGAAGTTCAGCAAGGACGACGATGAAAAGTACCTGAAGGAAAGAATGTTGTTTGTCAGCATTCCCGACGAAGAAGAGTTGGAGCACGACACCGCATCGGACCCGCAGTCCAAGGCCTTGACTTCGGCCTTGGCTTCGGTCTCCGCATCTGCATCTACAACTTCCACGGGCCAAGAGCTTGAAGCATTTCCTCGCCACGAGGACTCGGAAAGTGACGAGATTCTCCTTGAAGAGTGCCTAGAGCACTACTTTAGCAACTCCATCAGCGTTCGTCGTGAGCTCGAGAGGAGAGCCACCTTGGAATCAACCCGCCGTTCAATGATGGACCTCAAAATGGAACCCACAACCGAGCACCAGGAAATGGTTTTTCCTCTGACCCCTGCGTCGACGGAGTTTGCAGGATTACCAGAGGCTCCCACACCCAAGCGTGAAAGGTCAAGATCCTCCGTGACAAAGGAGTCGCCCATCAGAGTGACTACGAGAACAAGGTCGTCAACCCTCTCTTTGTGGTCAAACAACAACACCTCGACAGACAGCAAGAAGGAGGTCAACTTGCCCGCCTGGATGTTCTTGCGGTTATTGCCCTTTTACACTGACGACCTCCTGCCTACCTCCGACACAGCCAGGACCACCGAGTTTGCCAATAGAAGACCCATCCTCCCTCTCTGTTTGAAGAGATACTCGTTCGACTCTGAAAAGCTGTCTGCGAGCCGGTCCCGCAAGAGAATCATCATCCCTCCCGTCATCAACCTTCCCGAGTTTGTAGCAGATGACGACAACGACAATGCCCCAGGCGACTTTAAGCTAATCTTAGAGAGTGCGGTGTGCCACAGGGGTACTCTGATTTCTAGTGGTCACTTTGTCTCTCTTGTCAGAAAGAGCACGGACGACGTCAGTGAAGATTTGGCCTACCACGCTACTTGGTACGTGTACGATGATACTCGCAGAAAGGGAAGGGTGGTTGAAAAGACGTTTAAGGAAGCCTTTGAAAAGGAATGGCCCTACTTGCTATTCTACAGATTGGTGTCCAATGATACTAACCCCACGAAAAAGGTGATTCCTCCCACAGGCCTGAAAAACAAGTTCTGGACGGAAGATACCATCTTGAGTCCCATTGTTTCCTCAGAAGACCAGGAGGCACTACTCCCAAACAACCCAAAGTTTATTGATGTGAGAGACAAGTACTTCTGGTACACCACCGACTTGCAAATGAACTATAGAAAAGAGGTCCCCGATGGACTTCTAGAAGGAACCGTCCGCAGAAACAGCCACTGGTCCATACTCAGCAGTAAGTTATCTGACGTTGACGCCGGTGATTCTTCCAGCTTTGAATTGAAGAAGATAATCAGCGGGAACTCCGACAAGTCAAGTCGGAACAAAAAGGCAATGTTAAAATTGGATGACAAGTCAACTGGCAGCTTGAAGAGCGAGGAACTGAGAAGTAAGCCCGACAAGCACGACGACCACAAGGTCTCCAGGCACGAAAAGCACCATGTTGAGTCTGTCGATCCCAAGGATGCTGGTCATCCTGAGACCCATAAGCATAGAGACAAGTTGAGGAGAAGAAGAAAGGAGGCCTACAAGAAGGACAAATGTGTAATGATGTAAAATAGATAATAGACTACATTGTTGTTAGTGTGCCTGTAATTGCATAATATACTACTGTAGTTTGCCTATAAATTAGATACTAGACTGCTTAGTAGTTGGTCTAGATAATAGACTACTTTGTAGTTGGCCTGTGTTAGATAATAGACTACTTTGTAGTGGCCGGTTGGAGGCTTTGGAGGCATATGACTTTTTTGCAGCCATTGCTGCATTTCTCAGTCTAAAAAGTATAACTTGCCTGTGGTACCTGCCACTACCACCCTAGAAGTGTCTAAAGGGTGGAACCGAACACACAGGACGATTCCATTGCACACTTTGACCTTTCGCACCAACTTCCCGGTCTTCCAGTCCCAGAAGAAAACAGACCCTCGAGTGTCACCACTCAACAAGATCCTTGCATCTGGTGAAAAAGCAACCTGAATACCGTATCCAGACACCTCATGCCCCTTAAAGAGCTTTTTTCTGCTGAGCTTGTACTTGCCAGAGCCTTGAAGGACTTGGATGGTGTTGTTCATGGCTTGAAGTGCCAAGTGCTTATCTTCATCCGTTGGGTTTAAAGCTGCACACGGCATCGAGTGCTGCTTGGGGTCGGAGATGCTTTTCACTGGAATGTTGATATTCCAGTCCCAAACCCTGATGGACTTGTCGTCCGAGGTCGAGATGAACCTCTTGTCGTCGAGCACCGTCAACGAGTTGATGGACCCGAGGTGGTAGCTGTATGTCTGCGAGAGATCTCCTTCAAGTGAGTAGTGCTCTATTTTGTGGTTGGCTAGGCCCACGATAAACTCTTTGTTGTTAGGGTGAAACTGGATGCAGTTGGGGATGGCCGCAACTTTGTATGTGTGTACGAACTCGCCGGCCGTGGTCCACAAAAAGACGTTCTTGTCGTACCCACAGCTCAAGAAATGGGTACCATCGGAGCTGATCACCACGTCCTTAACGGGCTTGGTGTGTCCGTGGAATATGCGGAGAAGTTTGTATGTGGATGAGTTCCATAGTTTGATCTTGTTGTCGTTCCCACAAGTGAGCAAGAGCAGCCCCTGGCCAGGCAAGAATTCGACTTTGAGGACACCCTTAGTGTGGGCGGCAGAAATGCTGTGAATCAACTTCTTTGGAGCGTACCTAAGGGTGGATTTGGACCCCCTGGCCGAAGTATCAACGGTGTAGGTGGAAACCTGCTCAGAGTGCGGAGTAGATTCGACATCCAGGTCGTCCTCACGATCCTTGCCAACATCAGCAGCCTCATTCTCGTCATCCAGCGACAGAGAGTCGTGCTTCTCGTGGTTGCTTGCCTCCGAGGAGTCCGTAGAATCCTCCAATTCTCTAGCTTCTCGCTCCTTTCTACGTCTCTTCAACTCGCGGGCCTGGTTCTTCAAGTCCAGGCTCGCAGATCGATCGCCCCTGGAATCCAATGCAAACGTAACTTCATCATAATGTGCTCTCTTGGTATTGGAGGAACTCGTAGTGGGCAATTCTGTGACCAGAGTGTGCTCTTGGTCGCTCTCGTCACTTGACGTGTACCCTTGTACCAAACTCATAGTCATCTCATCCTTTTGCACCAAAAAAAAAATCAAATCAAGCCGCCAGCAATGAAGAGAAAAGCAGATCAAGACTCCGACTCCGACATCGATGTCAGTGACACTGACTCCGAAGCCGAACAACAAGAACAACAACAGGATCAGATTGAAGAAGAAATAATCAACGTTGACTTTGATTTCTTTGACTTGAACCCAGATGTGGACTTCCACGCTACCAAGACCTTCTTGACACAATTATTTGGAGACGACGCCCAGGAGATCGACATTTCCGGGCTTGCAGACTTGGTGTTGACCAAAAATTCAGTCGGTACCACCATCAAAACAGACGGTCAGGAAAGCGATCCGTTTGCTCTCTTGACTGTTGTCAACGTCAACGAGAACATCACCAAGCCGGCCATCAAGAAGGTGGTTTCATATGTGCTTGAAAAGACCTCCAAGCTGGGTGAATTTAACATCATTTTAAGAAAATTGCTTTCTGGGGACTCGAAGTTGAAGGTTGGCTTGATTGTGTCTGAGAGAATGATCAACATGCCTGTAGAAGTAGTGCCTCCAATGTACAGAATGTTGTTTGAGGAAATGGAAAAGGCTGAAGATGCCCATGAAAAGTACGAGTTTGACTACTTCTTGGTGATCCTGAAGATCTACAAGATGGTTAGTGCCAACGTCGAAGCCGAAGAAAGTGCTTCCAAGAAGAAGAAGAGCAGCGGCGAACCCCACGAAGAGACAGACTACTTTCATTACGAGGACATGATCTTAGAGGAAAACGCAACGTACCACGGAACTTTCGACTACACTCACCACAAGCAAGACACAGATCTGAGAAGAGTGTTCACTGAGTACGGGATCGATCCAAAGTTGAGTTTGATCTTGTTGGATAAGGATGCCTTGAAGAAGCTGGTTCCTGAAATGGCCGAAAAGTTTCCACCGTTCTAAGCTGGGAGTGAATGAGATGGGCGGTTCAGCACAGGTGAGCATTGAGTCCTTTTGTATAGAGTTTTGTAGAATAGATGGCTAATGCCAATGGGAAAGAATTGTAGGTGAGCATTCTGGGACAGAAGAGAAGAATTTTTTCAGCAATCAAGCTCAATGTCCACCAAATCAGTGTGAGATATTACTCACACTAAACAAAGTGTCAATTAGTGTACTCAACTTACAACAATAACACTTATATTTACCTGGGGTTCCGGCCTACTTGTATTGAAGATTACCGTAACCTGCAATTCCTCATGCAAAGGCAACTTGTCCGAGTGGTTAAGGAGAAAGATTAGAAATCTTTTGGGCTTTGCCCGCGCAGGTTCGAATCCTGCAGTTGTCGTTATTTTTTATTTTGTAAGCTTCGCTGCCTTCACTCAAGTGTTTTGTTAAATCATGGCACTAGACGTTTAGTTTTGATGTGTCTGTGAATGTGGTTTGCATTCTCTTGAGTTTCTAGTTGTGTTGGGATTACTATAGTTTCAATTCTAGAAGATTTAATAATCAGTTGTGCAATATTTGCTAAAGTATTGGCTGAAAAACAGCCAAATGTATACAGAACTTCAGTAAATATGTTTAAAGTTGAAGTGCTCAACTTTTAAAGTCAGGTTATACCCTTATAATCAAGTTGTTGGTTCCTCATTATGTTGCACTAACTCAAATGCTAGTTCCTCTGCGTGTTTGATGGCTGCGAAAACACCAAACACGTCTTGCGGATATACATACATGACGGCAGAATGCACAAATGTCAAGCGTAATCACCCATGAGTGTACAAGACAGCTTGTTTTTGTTGCCAATATCTACAAGTACTCTTTGTCTTGAACACTTGACAATGCTTTCAGCATTTCGTGAACTCAAGTGGTTCCTCTAACAGCAGCGACGCCAAGATAGTGTCCACATTTCATTTGCTGCTGCACCGCCAGCAAGACCTATTTTGCTCTACACATACTCTACACTAAATTTCTGTTCACTCTGCTTCTGTTCATTTCGTTGCAACTGCGTTGCCAGAACCACCGACTGGTTCGATCCAGTCGCATAAAAATCAAAATAGAAAAAATTTTCACAACCAATAAGATGGCACCTCCACACAAGAACCATAACTTCCGTCCTGAGAACGTGCTCAAACGTGCCCAAGACCTCATTGCTGTTGGTCAGCAAGATGCAGCACTTGATACGCTTTATGATCTCATCACCTCCAAGCGTATTCGTTACCTTGCCGTGGAAGACCTTGAGCCTATTGGACTTCTTCTCATTGAACTTGCCGTTGACTTGAGACGTGGTAAGCTCGCCAAGGATGCACTCCACCAATATAAGAAGAACGTGCAGATGTCTGAAAACGGTCTTGACTCTGTTCAAGTGATTGTCCGTAAGTTTGTTGAGTTGGCCGAAAAGAAGTTAGACGAAGCCCAAGCCAAGGCCGACATCAAGATTGACCAAGACGAAGAAGTCGACTTGGAATCCGCCGAATCCCCAGAACTGATCTTGTTGAGTGCTGTTTCCAACACCGATTCTGCTGATAGAACAGAAAGAGAGTTAGTTACTCCATGGTTGAGATTTTTGTGGGAAGCCTTCAGAGCCGTTTTAGATATCTTGAGAAACAACTCCAAGATGGAGGTCACTTACTCTGCTATTGTCAACCAAGCATTCAAGTTCTGTCTCAACTTCAAGAGAAAGGCTGAGTTCAGAAGATTGTGTGAGTTATTGAGAGCTCACATGCAAAGTGTCACCACCCAAGTCAAGTCGGCCACTCAAAACGCCATTGATCTTAGTGAAGGGGAAACCGTCCAACGTTACTTGGAACAACGTTTTGCACAATTGAACATTTCCGTCAAGTTAGAATTGTGGCAAGAATCCTTCAGATCCGTCGACGATGTCCACACCTTGATCACCGCCAGTAAGAAGGCACCAAAGCCTCAAATGATGGCCAACTACTTCGAAAACTTGGCCAGAATTTTCGCTGTCTCTGACAACGCCTTGTTCCACGCTGCTGCCTGGAACAAGTTCTTTAACTTGTACTCACAATCTCCAAACGCTACCGACGCTGAGATTTCGCACTTTGCATCCATCTTGGTCTTGTCCACCTTGGCCATCCCTCAAAAGGCCTTGAACACCAACGAAACCGTTGTTGACGAATACAAGACCAAGAACGCCAAGTTGTCCTCCTTGTTGAACTTGAACTCTGTTCCAACCAAGCAAGGTCTTATCAACGCTATTGTTTCCAAGAACATTTTGAGCTTGGTTGACCCAGCTATCAAGCAGTTGTTTGATGTCTTGGAAAACGGTGAATTCCACCCATTGACTGTCAAGTCCAAGATTGCTACTGCCTTTGCTGCCATTGCCAACGACAAAGAATTTGCTCACTACATTCCTACATTAACTGAAGTCATCTTAATCAGAATCTTCCAACAAGTTTCCCAGGTTTACCAAACCGTCAAGTTGGACTTCTTGATCTCTTTGGGTGTTATTGATCCTTCTGCTGAATACTCACTCAGCGAATTGGAGGTTGAAGACTTGATTGTCAACGCTGTCAAAGACGGTCACTTGTCCTTGACCGTTGACCACGAAGCCGAAGTTGTCATCTTCAAGTCCTCTCCATTTGAAGAATCCTTGAACGACACCTTTGTTGACAAGTTGCAAGTTTCCCCAGCACAATTGGTCAGATCGCAGATTTCCCAATTGGCCTCTACCTTGCGTGGCACCACCAGCTTGATCCAAGGTAAGGAAGCGTTTGCCGCACACCAGACCGAGTTGCGTGACATTGCCTTGCAGCAAGCTATCCAACAGATGGTTAAGGAACAACAAGACTTGGCTGACCGTGTTGAAATCATCAAGGAAAGAAAGAGAATCGCCGAAGAGCAAAAGGCCAAGGAAGAAGAAGAAGCTGCCAAGTTGAGAGCCGAGCGTTTGGTTGAAGAAAAGAAGGCCGAGCAAGAAAGATTGGCCCAAGAGCAAGAACGTAAGAGCTTGGAGAAGTTGGAAAACGAACGTAAGGCCATCCAAGCCAAGGAAAAGAGAAAGATTGCAGAAGAAATCAACGCAAAGGGTATCATCAAGGTCGACTTGGACAACTTGGACGAATTGGACACCGCCAACTTGCAACAAATGCAATTGGATCAATTGAACAAGGACAGAAAGGAATTGGACGAAAAGCTCAAGGCATTCTCCAAGAAGTTTGACCACCTCGAAAGAGCTTACAGAAAGGCCGAACTCAAGCACTACGAGAATGACGAAGAGTTGCACAAGGAGTTGGAATTGAAGCAATATGACGCTTTCAAGCAATCCAAGATTGCTAAGTCCAAGGCTGAGTACGAAAAGGCTGTTGAATTGAAGGCTAGATTCCAAAAGTTGTTGCCATCTTACAATCTTTACAAGAGCAAGATCCAAGCTCAAAACAAGGACAAGATTGCTGAATTGCAATCCGCTGCTGCTGCCAGATTTGAGGCTGCCAAGAAGGTCCGTATCGAGCAAATCAAGCAACAACGTGTTTCTGAGTTGAGAGAAAAGCGTCAAAGAGAAGCCGAAGCTGCTGCTTCTGAAAAGAAACTTAGAGAAGAAGAAGCCAGAAGAGCTGAAGCTGAAGCTGCTCAAGCTGCCGAGGCTGCAAAGGCCGCTGAAGCCGCAAAGGCCGCTGCAGCTGCCCCTCCAAAGAAGATGAGTTATGCTGAAAAGCTTAAGTTGAGGAGATTAGAAAAGGAAGCTGCTGAAAGAGCTAGAGGCTTTTAGGATGTAATCATACTGTGGGTATAGCTAATACAAGCATTATAATAATACTATAAGTTCACAATAATACCGTAAGTTGACGATAATACTGTACGTGAACACTTAGAGTGTGATTGAGATTTTTGAGGACAAGAAGGAGTGAGCCAGTAACCAGATACTCTCCCCTCGACAGGGTAATATCTGCAGTCGTAAGGGCAAATATGAACCACCAAAAGACCACCCATCGAGTCTGAGCGTAGCTGCTATCAAGTCGTACCCCTCAAGATAGGGTTGCATTTTTGTTGCAGCCATGTTAAATTGTACATTTCGGTTTCTCTGGGGCTCGCATTGTGTAATTATGCATGGGAGGGGCTTTGTAACATGACAGCGAGGACTCTGTAGAGAGGTCACATCAAGCTTCGATTGGGTACGAGCTACACCCACCACATGTCTCGCCGTCAATTGCCCACTCTCCACTACTATCAAATAATATATTCTGTTGTCCGTGTACTTTATATGGCCAATCACTAAGTGCGTGACTCAGACCAACTTTATTTTAGAGTTAATATCCAAATACCTATTGCGGAGTACATCAGCATATGCACCTTAGAGATACGAGTGTGGCTCTTACCAGCACATGACCACGCTCATGAGCTAGTTAGAATTGACTGTCTTTGAAAAATATCCTTTTGCATCGAATCAAGCGGAATTCGTAACAGTACATTCATTTGTGCTATGTTAGAAATTCATTATTGCAAATCTAAATATGGGCACAGCGACTATGTTTACTTAGTCATGTAGCCTTAGATTGCTTTGTTTGTGGATGGAGACTGGGATTCAAAACCATTGAGAGGACGGCACAGCCTTTTCGGCTTCAAACCACTATCATTCGCAGCCACTTAGCCATCGGAACAGACCCAGGGGATTGATATGATAGCATGAGGACTAAGAGCTCAGGGATGACTCACTACTGTCTGCAGCAGTGTAGTGGGTTGATGATCTGCTTTGCAGGGCGATCCGTTGCACACAGGAGATGCTTATCCTTACGCAGGAGCGAGATCATGAATCTAAAAAAAGCCTCACAGAAACGTTGCAAGGGACGCCCTTTGCACATAATGAGGATGATGGTCCCATAACTACACGTTTCAACCTGTAAACTATTGCCTATTGTACCTAAAAACAGCAACCCCAATGCTGACGCAAACCAAAGAAACTCAACTGCTCCCTGCAGAAATTAAACTGAGTTCTTCAGAAAGTCAAGCTTTAAATCATTATTACTCTACTTCCCAGGTCTTTGGGGACCTTCACCTTATTAAACGTAGGTCTGTTAACCACAGATACTTCGCCGGGTATCGAGTCTAAGGAATTTCTCTTGAAATGTAAGCTTTCGTTCTTCTTTAACGTTAAGCAGATGCATATGTGACACAAAGAGTCATTTTTGTCTTCAACCTCAATGGTCTTGTCTTTCAACTCAAGCACCAACTTGCCGTCGACCTTGGTTTCCAAAGAATACACTCTCTTGTCCTTTTCGGAAAACTTCTTTCTCCATCCCGACCAGCTATCAAATAATGTGTACCCGTGTCTGGAGTGTAGTTCGTAAATGCGTATGGTCCCCTTGGACCTTATGACTCTATAAATAATCCCATTGAAAGAATAATCAACAACAGGTAAATGCTTGTGAAATATGGCAGTGATCTTGAACCCACCATTGAATCTGAATGTGTACCAGCCATACAATGACTTTTCCTCGCGTTTCACCAGACAATACACTTCCCCAGAGAACTTGTATCTTATAGCAACTTCGTTTTGGTTCCCCTCTTCAACCTCCAAGATTGCGTTGATCCCATTCGAGTCTGCTCTGGACCCAATTGGATATATATAATAGTGGTTACTTCTGAGCTTTCTTAACGGATACGATAACATCCTTACTTTTTGAAATTCCACATAACCTGGCACGGCTGCCTTTGTATTTATACACCAGGAGGAACATATCTGGGCGGGATCACATGATCAGCTGCAAACGGCGAACAGTTCCTTAAAGTTGCCTATTTGGTGTGGTCATTGAGAAAATTGTCTTGGTGGCGGAGGTTACATGCAGTAAGTGGCAAACTATACTGAATAAGAACAAACGGCTGACTAAGCGCCTTTTTTGCAGATGCCGTTGTGACCGTCTCTTTGCGGCGTTAGGTGGCGGACAATAAAGTTCCACTAGAGAGCCAAGCATCTGATAAGGCATCTGGTACGGATGATGCGGCATGACTGACTTGGAAGAGGTCAAGATGGAAAGTGGGGGGCATGAAAAGGATCGAGTCCGAGGATCGGTGGTGGTTACCTTTGATTCTCCTTCCGCCAATCCTTCACGTCCAGGCTTTGCAGATCGCTTTTCTTGCGTGGTTTGTGTTGCATTATGGATGTTAGCTGACTAAAGCAATCTCCTTGACTCTGGTGGAATTTTGTACTTAGAACCTACTGGAGCCAAGGAGAAATTTGTTCGTAATCCGCTTAGGGTCCGTGCCTTCACGCCTGGGGGCTCCAAATATACCCGCGCGCTGCGGATTTAAAGTCCGTACCGTTGAGAAGTCTTCTAGGCATGAGACGGCGTTAACAAAAAGCCCGAACCAGCGCGTGCCTAATATTGGTTGGTGGCGTCTACGTCCAGTGCTTTCTATTGTTTCCTTCTGCTTCTTTTGCTTGTTGATCCTTAACTGACATAGATAATATCTGACATAGATAACGTGAAAATCGTAAGAATCCCCCCAGGATTTGCCACATTTCCGGCGCCGCAAGAGTTCTGAGGCTACCCTGCGTTAGTATTCTAGACTTCTTATTTTTAGGCACTGTTGTTGTATAAGCCTCAATTCGTAAATGGTTTTCCGTAGAAGGTATTGATTATTTAGCGGGATTCATTTCCAAATTGAGATAGTTATTGTTCGGAGCTGTCGAAGCTTTCTAGCGCAGTGTCATATATGTGGCACAATTGGGGGTGGCTCTGTGTGGATCAGTTTGTCTTGGTGTTCTAAAAATGGCTCAAAACAAGGCATACATGACAATTTACCGTTTGAGGTTTGGCTTACTTCAACTGTCATTTAACAGCCTTGCGGTGGTGCCAAACGCTGTGAACGGGAAAGTGGTGCACGAATCCGTTCCAATACCAGCTCTTTAGCTTTATTAAGTGGTTTCTGGCTTTCAACCGTCCAGTTAGTGACTGTTGTTGCTCCTGTTGATGTTTGCTTGTAAGTCTGGGCATAGCCTCACACTGTAATGTATTGTGTATTTGCTATTCCTGTAGTTCTTCGATGATTTACGAGTCGAGTGGCTATGTGTTTCAACAACCTCCTCTTTTCATAAATGTAACACTAAGTCAACTAGTTGTTAGTCACAGCGGCGCAGATTCGTTAATGGCTGTGGTTGTCCAAGAAGTTGCAACATTCTTACGTAAGCGGGTAAGAGGTAAGCGATTGGGGGACGTGGGGGAGGACGTACAGCCCCCGCCCAATCAGGTAATTCAATTTTTTTCACTAGCCGCGATGAGTAATTTATTATCATCAATGCACTTCTCTTCCAGACTACTAAACAAAGCGGCCAGATTCGTACCCAAGACAGGTGTTTATCCCAAAGGCTTTGAAGTTGGAGGTCTCCACTGTGGGGTCAAAAAGGATGGAAAGTCTCTTGACCTTGCATTATTAAGAAACACGAGCGGTAACCAAGCCGTTGCTGGTGCAGTTTTCACCAAGAACAAGTTCAAGGCTGCTCCAGTTCAATTGTCGTCCAAGATCATCAAGCTGAAGGGAGGATTAGGGATCGATTCTTTGGTGATTAACAGTGGGAATGCCAACGCCGTCACAGGAGCACGAGGGCTTAAAGACGCACAAGCTATGATCGATACCACCGACAAGACTTTCGGGAATGAAAAGGACTCAACCTTAGTCATGTCTACCGGGGTCATTGGAAACAACTTGCCGATCTCCAAGATCTTAAGTGGGATCCCTGCGTTGGCAGATCAATTGGGCAATACTCACGATCACTGGATCAAGTGCGCACAAGCCATCTGTACTACCGATACCTTCCCCAAGCTTGTGACTAAGAAGTTCACCATCAACGGCACCGAGTATGCCTTGGCTGGTCTTGCAAAGGGTGCAGGTATGATCTGTCCAAACATGGCTACACTTTTGGGTTTCTTTGTCGTGGACGCTCCGATTTCGGCTTCTGCCCTTCAGAAGGCTTTGAGTTACTCTGTTGACAGATCTTTCAACAGTATTAGTGTTGACGGTGACATGTCCACCAACGATACCATTGTGGCCATTGCCAATGGTGCTGCCGGTGGGGAGCTTATTGAGGAAACCTCCTCCGATTTTGGCCTAGTCCAAGATGCTATCACTGACTTTGCCCAGCAGTTGGCACAGTTGGTGGTCAGAGATGGTGAAGGAGCAACCAAGTTCATCACTATCACCGTCAAGGATGCGTTGAGCTACGAAGACGCAAAGACAATTGCATCATCAGTCGCAAACTCCTCCTTGTTTAAGACTGCCATGTACGGTAAGGACGCAAACTGGGGTCGTATTCTTTGCGCTATTGGATATTCAGATGTGTCTGGCGACCTGGTGATTCCTTCCAAAACGAATGTATCCTTCATTCCCACCGATGGCTCTGCCGAATTGAAGTTGTTGGTCAATGGTGAACCTGAACTTGTTGATGAAGACAGAGCTTCTGAGATTTTGCAGTTGGAAGACTTGGAGATAGTCATTGATTTGGGTACTGAAGGTGGTGAGCTGACTCAGTTCTGGACTTGCGACTTGAGTCACGAGTACGTCACCATCAACGGTGACTACAGATCTTAAACAAGGAGAGTTTTCTTGTTTGTCGATGGCGTCCCTTTTGTAGTTTTACAAAAAGTTGATGAATCGGAATTCTGGGAATTCGCATCATATAGAATGTTAAGCAGACTACAAATGATCTTCGTGTAGCATTAATACTATAAGTATAAGGCTCCTCATGTAGTTTCTGGGTTGTACCGCTAGCTTCTTAGTTGGGGTCTTTTACGGATAGTTTCCCTTTCTAATGCCAAAGTAGCCGTCTGGCGCCACCTCGTTGGCGTTTAATAGCCCAGAGCCACCATCACCGTCCATGCCTTCATACATGACTGAGTTGCCCCACCAGCGTACTTGGGTGTCCCTGTACTGGACTGCAAAGAATATGATGATTCCAGCAAATGCAACGCCGGCAGTCATGGCCCCCGAAAACACATAGTTGTACTTTTCCCAGAACGAGGTATACCTTCTCTTCAAGTACAACATCGAAGCAGCAGATAGATAAAGTCCTCCAGTATAATAACTCAAATTATAAGGAGCATAGATCAAGAAACCTCCGAGCACTAATGTTGGCTGGAAGACGTTCATGTACTTTCTGGGGCCATACATTTTGATGGCCGCACACACTGGAGCAGCGAGAGCCCCAACCAAGAAGCAGTACCTTAAAATAGGGTATAGGCCACTAAATACCTTCTTAGGACCAATTACACCCCACAATACGGAGGAGTTATAAAAGACCTTGGCACCTGGACAAGTAAACTTCTGCGTCTGCGTAGTAGTACAGTAGCCTTCAATGCCGGTCAACTGGAAGTTCAATACTCCAAGACACACAAACGAAGAAAGAAGAACAGACAACATTTGGCAGCGGAACATGGCTCTTGGAGGAATCTTCAAATAGTGACCCATTTTTAAGTCAGAAATGTAGTTAGAGGCCTGCCCATCGATATTGTACCCCAACGCTTTGATGAACATCAAGGCAAGACCATTTCCAGGAAGTGCGTACCCAACAATGAGCTCCACCAAAACATTCAAACCGAACGCAAACCCAGTGGTAGAGGTGATGGTCGTCAATGGAATCAAAAACACAAAGTTCATCACAAGTGCAAAGAAGATACCCCAGACGGGAGTCTCTGTGGGGTACAATTTGACGCATAGAATCCCGAGCACAACGGAAATAACCAAAACAATTCCAAAAGCCCAGTCAGGAACTTCCTTGTATCTTGACATCATTCTTGAGTGGGGGTCATTGTAACCGTCGTAACTTGACTTATTCCAATTTCTAAACGCAGAAGCTAGGTTTTTGCAAGCAAAGAGCATACCCTCGTGATTGACCATGACCTCGTATATAAAAGCAAAGGGGTACAAAGCAAAGAAAGCGCCAAACACAACCAAGTTGGCTGCTGAGTAGTATGGAGGACCCACTTTCTCGTACTTTGTTTGGTCAAATAACGTCTTTTCATTCACTACCAGTCTCACAGAGTAGACGTGGCCCGTGTTGGTGAACAATGACGCACTGTTGATGGGAATATACGCTGTCCAGTTGGTGTTGGTGTAAAAGACTGCAACTATGCAGAAAAATGCAAGAAGCAGGCCAATATACTGGTTCACTTGGGAGTAGAAGGGGATCGTCAAAGCGGAGTTGCTATCCAAGACATTCCAATCAAATGATGGAAAAGGATTTAGTCCTAGTCCTGACTGAAACCCGGTAACAGCGGCCAAATTGTAGTTGTCTGGTTTGATCCATGCCAACCACCCAAATGAAGAGAGGGCCTGGAAGAGGTAGTTTGGGACCCAAAAGTAGCAGAAAGAAGCTGCAAAACTCAAAAAGAAAAAGTTGTATCTGGAAATGGTCCAACCGTTGATATTCTGCTTTGTCTCTGGGTTCATCAATGCTTTGTTCAAAGCCAAGGTAGGCAATAAAGTTGGCCAGATGGCTTTTGTGGGGTACACGGCAAACTTTCTCATGATACCTGCAAATCCAAATCCCATGAAATTTGTGCAAAGAATAAGCAAAACCTGGTAGCCCAAGGTAGCCCATTCGTTGTTATAGTACATTGGAAGCTTTTGCACGGTGATGTTGTAAGCAACATACGAACCGCCGGCAGAAACGGAATAAAATATGGTAGCCAACATTTGCTCTTTGAAAGTCCAGGGCCCTGGATTTAGATCCACCTCACACCCAAACAAGCTAAACTTATACTTTGGTAACATCCATTGCAACAACTTTCCGCTGGGGTAGAGGAAAATCTGGACCACTGCTGAGTTTAAGCTAATGGGAGGCTGTCTTTGAGAGAAGAACTGGTTGATAAAGGTTCCAATGGCAGTCCAAAAGATACCCAAGACATAGACTCTTAGAGTTTCACAAGGGATATGAGGGTCGTCAAAAGGCTCACAGATGGACCGGACTTCAGGATACGGGGAATAGTACGCAATTAGGGATGCTTCCAACCTGACTTGAAGAGACCAGTCGGTAACTTTCAAGTAGGTGGTGGGACCATGTTCAAGGTCCAGCCCGTCATCGGTAGTGCCGTCTTTGGCATACTTCTCGCTAGAAGAAGACTGGGCAATATTTGTGGTTTTTGAAGCCGCGCACTCGACAGGTCCCTGCACCAACTGCTCAAACAAGACATATTCTTGATGAGGAATGTTGACATCGCCATCAAATTCGGTCAATGCTTCCTTCAAGATGGTAACAGCGTCGTCAACAGGCATTTTCTCGATCTTGTCGATCATAAACGTGGCGGTTGGAGGCAAGTCCTCCAAGGAAAGTAGCCCATCCAACGACAACCTAGCCAATATTCTAAACTTCTGGCTTGAGGTTAGCGACGTTCCTACGTCCCCTATGCTGAAGGTACGGGAATTTATGGCTTGGAGGTCAAAAGAAGGTTCGTGGACATCCACCTGACTAGATACACTAGTAACAACGATGAGCTTGTCTTCAGCCATTCTTGACCGTGGAGTATGTCCTTTGAGAGTAATTTATACCATGGGTGATTGCACGGTTTAAGAACCAGAGAGGTGCTGCAAATATGCCATCCACGCCAGAAACGCAATAATTGGGCAGCACGCAAGCGAGGAATGCTGTCCAAGAAATCCATTATGCGGTGATTGGTGCGGCGGTGACAAGGAAGTGGGGCATCGCTAGCTATCCACCGTGTTGTTCACACAGAAACACAGCACGTATTACAGGCGACAACACCAAGGCGGCCATATCCAGCATGCTTTGATTATAATTCTAGTGTAGGTTGCTCGAGTTGAGCCGTGAGCACAGCAGTGAGACAGAACAGCATGCAAAACCTGTTCAAAGTCCCCACAGAAAATACTCAAATACGCAACCTCAAAGCCCCTCGCAAAACACTCGGAATCGCCAGTCAAGCCATTATAAAGCCACTCTCACCACAAAAACAGCAAATTGTGTGCTCTATGGGGTATAACAGCTGCCTCCGCTGCATGGTTCTACGCTACCTTTAGACATATTCTTGATACAGGACAAGTTAGCCAAAAGTGAGCAATAAGGTCAAAAAAAGTGCCCTAGTCTAAAGCGGCATGTGTCTAGAGTTCAAATTAATAGCACAGCTCAGTTATTAGAACAACATGTGTGATTAGTTGTGTGTTGAAACAATAGCCATTACCACCATACATCAACTGAAAAATCCAAACATTGAAATTTTTGCACTATAAAAAAAAAGTCCGGGGAAATAAAAATTTACCCGCAAACACTCAACACCCACATTTGCTATGGCCAACACAATTACAGTTATTGGAAGCTTGAACTACGATTTAGTTACGTTCACGGACCGAGTTCCCGACGGAGGAGAGACGATCCAGGCCAACTCTTTTGAGAATCACCTCGGAGGAAAAGGGCTCAACGAGGGCATTGCTTGTGCGCAGTTGAGTTCCAAGACCGCTGTCCGCATGGTGGGCAATGTTGGAGACGACAATTTCGGCAAAGAACTCAAGGGAGCATTGGAAAAGCACGGTGTTGACACCACCTATGTCCGGGTTATTGAGGGGCAGAGCTCTGGGGTTGCTGTTATTTTGGTGGAGTCAGACGGAGAGAACCGAATCTTGATCACCGCTGGGGCGAACGGCGACTTGAAGCCTACGCCCGGACAGTACGAAGAGTATTTCCCCAAGGAACTGGGATCAGGCAAGGACAACCACTACGTTTTGGTGCAGAACGAGTATCCCGACACCTTGAAGACGGTGAGATGGATACACCAACACCGGCCGGAGATCAACATCTGCTACAACCCTTCGCCATTCCAGCCCCACTTGATCGAAGAGGGCATCCTTTCGAACATCGACTTGTTGATTGTCAATGAAGGGGAAGCCATCCAGGTGGCCAAAACGCTCTTGAAGGAAGAGATTGAACAGGGCGGGGACCGCGTGGAACAGTTCCAAAAGGTGTGCGGAAAGCTTCAGAAGCTCCTCAACCAGTCAAACATTTCTACAGTGATCATTACAATGGGGTCAATTGGGTGTGTTTTCCAATCTAAAGATAGTTCTAGTAAGTTTCATAAATCACAAAAGGTGGAGAAGGTTGTTGATACTACCGGAGCAGGTGATACGTTTTTCGGGGGAGTGGTTCTGCACCTTGTGGAAGGGTATAAATTAGAAGAATCCATTGGCTTTGCAACACTTGCGAGCAGCCTTGTGATTCAAAAGAAAGGTGCAGCCGAGTCCATTCCTGCGTTGGAAGAGGTGATGCGCATCATGCACTAGAGGGAGCACCAGAGCGATTTTTCGCGGAAATCAGCCCCCACCAAAACGAGAGAGAAAGAGCGATTAGGCCTTTCTGGAACGCAAGTTGCCTGATTCTTCCTTCAAGTCTGAGCCAGAAACGTGGACGTACTCGTTGACCTGGGCAGCAACACCACCCTTGACGGACTTGACGATCTTGGACTTCTTGGAAGACTTTCTTCTGTAGACATCGATATAGAATGCAATGAACAAGACCAAGTAGGAGGACAAGATAGCACAGCCAGAGTAGGCAGCCACCATGCTACCGGCGCAGTCGCCGCAGAAAGGCAAGGTGCCGATCAAGTGTCTGAAGTGGACGTACAAGATCTTTTGGTAGGTAGCAAAGTAGACAAAGCCCAAGTCCAAGACGAACTGGATGATTTGGAATCTGGTGACCCATTCCTTCCACCAGACTCTGATGCCTCTAGCGGCCAAGAAGTAGTACCAGTACATAACAACGTGGACGCCCAAGTTGAGGAGGATAGGCACCCATGAGATTGGGGTGGTACCGATCAACTGGGTGTAGCAGAGGAGCGCGGTGGCACCGTGGTGGTAGGTGTGCAAGAACGTCAACTTCTTTTGCTTAACGACAAGGAAAACGGTGTCGATGAACTCGCAGAACTTGGTGAGGTAGTTCAAGTAGTAGAGACAGACAAGTTCTTGGGTCCAGGCACCCTTGTTGCAGATGGCATAGAAGATCCCCTTGTGGTAGATGATGGGGATCAACTGCTCGAGCATCAAGGTAAACAAGGTCAACGAGAGCAACGTCAAGAACAAGTTGTGGAGCTGGAACAACCCGTTGAGCACAAGCGGCTTGATCTGGAACTTCTTGAAGATGTAGTCTCCGCCAAAGATCACGGTGTAGTAGGTGACAATTGCAATAGCAACCGGGGGAAACGTGGAGAGAGGGAGCTCACCTTCGACAAACTCAAACTTCGATGGAACAAACGCTCCGTTAGTGGCCTTGGTCACGGCGCAGTCAAAGTATGACCAGAGATAGACACCAAAGGGGGTGTCGAACGTGGGAATGAAGGACATGCTTGAAAAGAAAGATGAAGGTTGATGAAAGATTTTTGTCGAAAAGAAATTCTTGTAAACAACGCGAAAAATCATAAATTCATGCACCGATGACCGACTCTGACGAGAGTGATTATGAGTCTTCTAGTGCCAGCGAGGAGTCATATGACTCGCACGACGACGAGGTCTTGGCTCCTGTGTTTGTTAGGAAGCAGCCTACGGACAAACCTACTACAGGCACTGCCAGTCTGGCCCGTACGTCCCGCGTTGATCTCGAGCGGTTTGTGCAAAGCGACTCGCTCCCACAGCACGAGGAGTTGCTAGACGACACCGACGACCTAGATCCTGAGGCCGAGTACCTTGCCTGGAAGCAGCGCGAGAGGGCTCGCTACGATCGGGACATGGCCGCTATGAAGGAACGGGCCCAGGAGCGCGAGAACCTGCTCTCCTCCAGACCCTCGTCCTAGCGGTGTCCCTCGGTTTTCGCGTTTGTGTTTGTTAGTGGAGAACATGTGAAAGATGAGCAGCCGAATGGGAGAGGGGGGACGAACCACTATCTCAAATGGGGGGTTGAGGCACCGCAACTGATATGGGGGACCAGGTTGGTGATGGCTGGTGCACCTGAGTGTGTCAACCGCCATGCTTCTCACCTTTTTCGGCGCCTTCCAACCTCCGCCCTCCTCCCAGCACCCTCGCACTACAACTTTCCTCACCCCCCTCACTTAGATGAAAATTTCAACCACTACTGTATGGCTCCACTCATTGTTCCTGCTGGATCAGCCGAGTTCTTGCGACCCTACTTGCCTGTGGCAACCGAAACGGACGTGTTTGTGACGTTGACGTATGCCCAGTCGCTTGATTCCAAGATTGCAGCAAGTCCGGGGGTCCAGACGAAAATCAGCCATGAGGAAACAAAGGCTATCACGCACTACCTCAGGTCCAGGCATGATGCTATCTTGGTGGGGATCGGAACCGTCTTGGCCGACAACCCCAAGTTGAACTGTCGTGTGGGAGATAAGATGATCCGGCCCGTAATTTTGGACCCCAGACGCCGTTTCTCCTACGAGGGCTCCAAGCTCGAGGAAATGGCCACAACGGGGCAGGGCTTGCCGCCATTGGTGCTTATCGATGAGGAATATGTGGCTAAAAGCGACACTGATGTGGCTATAACAGATAACGAGGTGGCTACCACTGCACCACCTGCTAGCGCAAAGTATATTCCGCTTCCTCTCTTGAGTAACCGGGCGCACAACTGGCCTCTCATTTTGAACGCGTTGAAGAAGGAAGGTATTGCCTCCGTCATGGTCGAGGGTGGGGCGGTGATCATCAACGAGTTATTACGCCTGAAAGAGTTGGTGAACAGCGTCATTATCACCGTTGGACCGGTGTTTTTGGGCAGCAAGGGCGTCTCTGTGAGCCCGCTTCTGGAGGTAAGATTAGGTAATGTGGCCTGGTGGACAGGCAAAACCGACGTTGTCATGGCGGGTTTAATAGATAGTGTTCAAGAGTAGTGGAGTAGTGGTTAGCTTTGTCTATTGGTGTGTAGTTGAGGTGTTTGGGCCAAATTGGAGTGGACCTATTGTACTCGGTGATGCCAATGCTTAATGTGGTGCCAATTGTACAATGATGATGCCAATTACCAACTGGAGTTATTCCACTTGTGCTAACTTGAATGGTAACAACTCAGTTTGGTGTTGACAATTGTGTCTGGCGTTGACAATCGTGTCTGGTGTTGACAATCGTGTCTGGTGTTGTCAATGCTTGCTGTTGCCGAGTTTAATAGTGTTGATACACAATGATTAATGATTACGAATAGATTTGTAGGAGCAGACTTAAGTCCAATACAACCCAAATGGCTGACGATAGTCGACCTTGCTCGAAAGGACCTCAACCAGCAAAACAGATATGTAAGGTCGTACATGCAATACCTAAATATACCACCACTACACCTACAACTGCCAATTCATTCCTATATTACAAACAGATTCTATACGAAGCGTACCTACCCGAAGTTTCTGATCTTCTGACGATCTTAACCACCTCACCTCTCTTCAAGCCCAAGTATCTAGCGACCGGGTCCTCTCTTTGGATTCTTGGCAATTGAGATTCCTTCAATCTGTATCTTTCCAATAACTCCTTCTTTTCTCCTCTGGATAACTTCATATGCTTTGGAACCAACTCGTGGTGGGTGATGTTGACAACTAAATCACTTTCTTGGAAAGTTTCTATGCTGGCTGGTGAAACAGTTGGAATCAACTTGTTGGCACTTGGGGTGATGCTGTTTTGGTAAATGAAGATCCCGGTGCTGAAGTTCTTGTCACTTATATGAATACAAAATGCTCTCATGGTCTTGATCCCAACACTTGCTTCGTCACAGAACTCGACCCAGAGCGACCCCATTTCAGGGAACTTTTCCAACGATTCGGCGGATGGCGATGCTTGGAAGCACATCAATTTTCTCTGAGGGTTACCCATGGAATCACACACCTTGCTTCTGAATTCATCCAATGTCATGTCGATTTCTTCCTGAGTGATGTAGTACCCTCTGTCCCTCACCATCTCCTTGGTGGTCTTATAGGCTCTGAACAAACGAGAGAGCACCCTATTATTGTCTTCCATGGTGTTGGTGTTGAACTTGTTTTTTTCGATGAGTGAAATTTTTGATGAGTTCCCGAGAGTCACGTGTCTCCCGCTGGCTGCAACAGCTTACAATATCGCAGCAATAACAGTGTATGAGCACAGTAATCTGCTCATAATTTGTTCTACGCAAAATCCAGATCCAGACTGTGTATGCTTTTAGTTGTCAAATACATGCTGATTAAATCAACTTCATCAACATATCAACTACATCAACATATCAACTACATTAACATATCAACTACATCAACTTACAAAGTTTGGTATTTGGCATATAGATCTCTCTCTCCTAGTCAAACTTTCTTCTAAAAGTCAACTCTATATCCAGGTTGCTCTTCCAGTACTTGGTCTTTATAGTTTGCAAAGTCATGGTAGGAGGAATTTCAACATCTCTACATAATAATACCAACCAGTCTTCAGGTTGCTTTGTCTTGTCCTTCATTTCCAGCGTCTTGCTTTCAAACTTCTCAGTGAGGTAGCCAAGAATCTTTGCTGAACGCAACATATTGTGAGAAGTCAACTTGATGCTGACCTCGGTGACAGGAAGCTTCTTGATCTTCTTTCCAGACTTTCCTCCTATCTTGATTTTAGGGTCCAACTTCAGGTAGTCCACTTCGGCCAAGATGAAAGTGAGTCTTGGCGACTCCTTGGGCGGAAGCTTGTTGTAGAGCAATGGTAGGCCAATCCAGCGTGGAACCTGCTTACGGATCTGATTGACCAAATGGAAGTTGTTGGAGAGGTCGTTCAAGTCGCTGAGCTGCAACACAAACAAGTCTCTTCCGTTCCCCAAGTCAGGTGAGTACTCGAAAATGGTGATTTGAAGGTTTTCAGGAACCTGGATCAAAGGTGGACGCTTGGGGTCATGCTGGGTGAAAAGTGACTCCAAGTCTTTGGTCTTGTTCTTGAGCCTCTCAAGGTAGAACTTCTTGTTCGTAACAAGGAGCTTCAAGATGGAGTTGTCGTACTTGGGAGGAAAGTTTTCTTCGGTGTACGCCATAAAGTCACTGACCTCGGTAACAGTCGTACTACGAGAGAGAGCGGGACTGACTGGCTCCTTCCGGTCCGAGGACTTTCTGAACAAACGCTTGAGGTTAGTTTCCGAGTCTATTCTCTTGAGGCGGATCTCCAGCATCACCATCTCGTCAAAGTCAAGCTCGTATGTATAGTACTTTGCGAGGATGGAGTGAAGCAATATAGTCCCTATGTAGAAGCGGTCGTCCTTGTCGCACTGCTGCTGCTGCTGCTTGATGTAGGGATAGTCCCTCAACAAGTCGTCGTAGTATATCTCAACGTTCATGAAGCTGGTTTCCTTCATTGTCACAAGCAACTTTCCGGCCTTGATTTCCACCTCGCACCAGTTGTTGAGGATTTCATCCGTCTGGTATTTTTCATAGATGGTTTCCATGTCCTTGTGACGCTGGTCGATGCTGGCCTCCGAGCCCGCGGAAAACGTCTTGACTTCGCGGCATGAGAGAACGTCCCAGATGGTGATGTCACCGTTGGAGTAGAGCACCAACATGCGCCGCTTGTTGTTGAAGAACTGCTTGGAGATGATGCTTTTGTTGGTGATGGAGCTGGAGAAGATGGGTTTCAAGTTGTAGGGAACCAAGGTGATCTGGCTGGAGGTGATTGGGTTGAGGAGAATCTCGACTGGGATGGTCGTAATGTACTCGTCGTCGGCCTTGAGAGGTTGGCCATCCTTATATGTGTTGATGAACTCTTTGGACGGACTGCCTGCTCCCATGACATCCAAGAATATGGAGGTGTACTCCTCGCCGTCGTTGATGGACTCTGAATCGTCAGTGTCGTGCTCCAAGTCGTCAATCAGCACCAAGTCCTCGTGGTGCACACCTGCGGTATCTACAGACAAATGCGATATCAAGTCATAAAAGCCCAGGTGGAGATCATCGTTCTGGTTGTTGATGGTGCTGTTGCTGTCGCTCTCATGGTTGTCTGTATACTCGTACACCGACTTGAAGTACTGGTACTTCAGCAAGTTTGTGGTTTCTGGGACAATATGCTCGTTGAGGGCGTCATAGTTGGAACTGAATAACGTTCCGTGCTGGGTCTCACACAAGCTGAGCACTGGCGAGTTGCCCTGGGCCACAATGGTCGAGACACCCAATGCTTCGTTTCTCCAGTCCTCTCCATGACCCAAGTCTGTTTTCACTATCTTTCCTGACCGGTCTCCCGAGTAGAACGTCAGAAAGTCGTTGCTGACGCTCAACGAGTAGACAGGACAGTCGTGGACATAGATGTTCTTGGCCACCTTGAAGTTTCTGGCGTCCCAGATCTTGATGCTTGCGTCCGAGGATCCAGAGACTATCTGGTAGTTGTCGTTCATGTCGAGACATCTGATGTTGTCGCGGTGACCAATGAGTTTTCTCAAGAGCTGGTTGGATCTCTTGTCAAACAAGTTGATGGTGTTGCTGGGCCCGCCCGTGGCAATCAAGTTCAGAGAGTGTGCAAGCGAGTAGATTGAGTTGGGCAAGTTGGTCAGCAAGACGTTCAGAAGCTCTTGCTTTGGGCGCAACTTCTGCATGTCCCACACAACTATCTTCCCGTCTAGGCCAGCACTGACCAATTCGTCGCTAATGCCTGGTGTGAATGCTAATTTGTTAATGTAATCGGTGTGTATGTTGGGGAATTGGGTGATCGAGGTGGTGTCCTTGTTTATCAATCTGATCGACAAGTCCAGCGAGCACGTTACCAAGTACTCGTCGCTGACCAATTTCATGTCGTTGATCCAGTCAAAGTGTACATTGTACGTGTGGTTGATGGTGTATGCGGTGGGGCGGACAGCGTTCAACGAGTGAGTGATCGGCTTCAGCGAAATAAACGTCTCAAGCTTGAGTATCCTTTCGTCTAGGTCGTCGATGTCGTCGAAATCCTCATGAAGACTGTTGTCCATGCGAGTATGAGGCCCACTGTCCTCACCTTGCGGAGTAGCCAACCATCTCTTGACGGTCCCGTCTCTCCCCGCCGTGAACAACTCGTTATCTCGGTACTGGATGGTATTTATAGGTAGAATGTGGTTCTCGGTTTCTAAACTCTCTCCGAGCACATAAGACAACCCCTTTCGGGCATTGGCTACCGTCATTTTCTGCTCAATGGTGGGTTTTTGGGCTTTGCATAAACTTTCCCATTAAAAATTAAAAATGGACCGCTCAATCACGTGTGCACAGCATTCCCAGAAAAAGATAGGGGAAGCTACAATCTTTGGGTATCCGTTACTATGTCAAAGCAGGACACCGAAGCACAACTTAAGTCCGTGGTTTATCTTATGGTGGCGCAGATGGTTGAAGAGCAGATCCAGCAGCTCAACTCCGAAAATAGCACCGACATCCTGGCCTCTCCTGTGTTTGTCGCATCCTTGGTGGAGTTGGCCTACAACCAATTGGTCAACTTGGGTCAAGATTTAGAGCTATTTGCCAACCACGCTGGAAGGGACATTGTCAATGCCTCAGATATGTTGATGTGTGTAAGAAACAACCCTACGTTGATGGCGTACATGAAGGAGGTGGAGAGTCTGTTGAAGGATGCATCAACGCAAGTAAGTCCCCAGGGTGCATGAAACTATAAAGCAAGTTTCCGTAAGTTTACACTGGTAGCTTTCTAGGTGATATGCTTATGTACTGGAGATTTAATATAAGGACTGGCTGGTTGGTTCAATGCATCACCGGTGGACCTTTACTCAAGAACAACGCGTATGGATTGGGTACCTCCACACCACGACTTTTCTCTCTCAAAGCAGAAGAGCTCATGTGATGGTGGTGTGTTGAAGGTCACTAGCATAGAAACCACCAGTTAGGATCCACCACCCCTTCCAGGAGCGCACTATAGGCTTGGAGGTACGCGTCAGCCAGCAGGATTTCAGTGCGCGCAAAACGCGTCTCCACTGATTTTCGTCTCTCGGGTTTTTCTATATATACCATCCCATCTCAGGAAATTCATAACGTTTCATCCAGCACAAATATGAAAGTGTTAGCTAGTCATTCTGCAAACACAACGCCATTGTCGACACCTAAGAAGAGGACTAGAGATAATGAGCAATTGCTCACACCACAACCATCGCCCAAGAAACTCAAACTCACTGGGCTCTTCCAAGAATCAATCTACACGCGAGCCAAGTCGTTATTCCAAAGAAGCTCGAGTCA
This sequence comes from Kodamaea jinghongensis, assembly GCA_030556895.1. NCBI lineage: Eukaryota > Fungi > Ascomycota > Pichiomycetes > Serinales > Debaryomycetaceae > Kodamaea > Kodamaea jinghongensis. The sequence continues at coordinate 293,269 of JAKTUX010000010.1, read as the reverse complement.
GCACCATGATGGACCATGCTTGGTGGGAAGAGAAGAAGAGGGTAACAGTCTCAACACTTTCATCCACAAGTCAGTTCTACAGAAAGACGTCGGCGACAGTCTCTACATTGCAGGACCTCCAGGAACTGGAAAGTCCGAGCAAATTAACTTGAGTTTGTCCAGAATGAGCAACAAGTACGTCAAAAACGTCAAGATCAATTGCATGATAGTGAACAACCCACACCATATATTCCACGAGATTTACTGTGACTTGATCGAGCAGCCCTCAACCATGTTCCACAAGAAGAAAACTTCAAGCGACTTGAAGTTACTCTTGAAGGAAGGAGTCCCACCTTCTTCAGCATCTGCATCTTACACTTCTGCAGTGGTGGTCTTGGACGAAATGGATTGCTTGATCACTAGAAATCAGGAAATCTTGTTTGAATTGTTTTCCTTGAGTAACTTGGCTGGTACCAAGATTAAATTTATCCTCATTGGGATCTCCAATTCTCTTGATTTCACCAACAAGTTTTTACCACGTTTGAAGAGAAACGGGGTGAATCCTCAGTTGATTCAATTCTTGCCGTATACCTTTGAGCAGATTAAGTGCATCATCACCAGCAAGCTCGACACGTTGGCAGATGAAGACAAGGAAAACGAAGAGTTCGAATCCTCTTCTTTGTTCCACCCAGCAGCACTTCAGTTATGTTGTAAAAAGTCTGCCTCCATAACCGGGGATCTCAGAAACGCCTTTGATCTCTGCTACAAGTCGATCGAAATCGTGGAAAACTCGTTGAAGAACTTGGGCAAAGACATGGCGGGCTATAACCTCAGCAACTGTCCCAAGGTCTTGTTGCCTCACGTTGCTAAGGTGTGTTCACAATCATTTAGTTCTCAAGGTAGACAATCTAATAACAGTTTGGCGAGCTTGAACTTATTACAGAGAACTGTCTTGTGCTATTTGTTCAACTATCTGATCAACAACTTGGGACAACTCTGTACTATAAATGCATTTTATGATTATTACACTGTCAACGATCATAAATTGGTGGCTACGGTGAAGAAGGGGGAGTTTTTGGAGATTGTGCAGGCATTGGAGGCTTCCTCATGTGTCTTGTTGACTAATAACAAGAAACTTAATTTGAATGATTTGGGAAACAAAATGGTTAAGCTCAACATTACCTATGATGACTTGGTTAAATCTATAGGTCATGTTGGTGTCTTGAACAAGATAATTAATAGAAACTAATAGACGTAATAATATCATATACTGGACGTTTGTAGCGCAAAGAATTGGGATATTGCGGTGATTCTCAGGAGGGTATAATAGTTCCGTGACTTTGGGCATTCAGTCTTGCAGTATCTTACTTACAAGCAATTGTCTTTGGAGGTATCCACTATGTGGCTCTCTTTCAATCAAAAGCACAGGGACATCTTACATAAAAGTACAGGGACATCTACCATGGTTTCAGAAATGATTTCAGTATCGCTGCTCGTTCCGTCTTCCCCCATTTTGCCGTCCATCCCTGAGACGAAAATATGCTGTAGGCCATGCTGTTGCACAAACATGTACAATTAGCGCTAGAGCACTGCCTTTAATATCGTAGGAGCTGGTATGTACTGCAGATGCGTCCCCAACCACTGTTTGCATCGATTTTCGCTTCCCTCATGGCAGTTCGTACACTTCATCGTTCGTGGTACAATAACCGTGACCTACCACACCTATGTTTTCCATCCCAAAAATAACACATTCTTCTATAAATTATCTCCATGGGCTACATTTCGACATCACTCAATGATATTAGACGTTGCATATACGATTTTAGAGCCATATTTGGTCTATTGCCAGTGTCACTTAGCTCTCCCACCTTTTGGTTGCAGTGCTACTTTTGAGTCCATCCTGCACTTAACCCATGATAAAAAAAAAACATAAAATTTTATCATACGAAAATTCCTAAGGAGACAACGAATAAGAATTCACAAGTTTAACGATCTAGAAAGCACCAGAGAGACCTGTCTAAATAAATCATCGTTATAAAGATAATATACAGCACACAGAATGTCATCGACGGGCAACTCGCGAGGCGGGGCCCCGCCAGGCAGATATAACGATAGAAGCGAGTATACTGACTACGGCAAGTCACGAAGAAAGAATTTTTACTCCCTTAATCCTAATTCCAGTATGGGAGGAGGAAACGGAGAAGGGTCAGCGTCGAATGACTTATCACGTCGAGATTATAAGTCTAGTGGACCAGGGTCTGGCTCCTTATCCCATTCCAAGCTTCCGCCTAAGAAGGACGGGTCCTACAATGGGCGCTCATACTCAAGTGGAGGCAAGTCCTACGGCTCATACTACTCCAACTACAACAATTATTCCAAGGGCAGTCAAGACTTCTATGGTTCTAGTAGCTGGAGGAAACCCAGTTTCAATGGGGAGGCCAGGTCTCTTCTGAGTGGGCTGAACAAGTACCCACCCTCAGGCTCCAGTTCCTCCCTGTACAGAGCCAATGGAAGCTCTTCAGACTCTTCCCAGGCCACATCATCACAGACATCTAGCTATAATCCAAATAAAGTTCCACTTTCATCAAATAGAGGGTCACTTTCAAGTTCACGATATATCAACAAGCCTAGAATGAAGCCTCTGCTTTATGGTAGCGGTGGAGGAGCCAAGAGGATCAGCTCTGCTGGAAGTCTTTCTTCTCAAGGCTCAGGCGATACTTACTTTCCCTCGAGAGACAGATTTCATAAAAGATTTGATTACAAGAATAGAAACTACAACTCAAGTTATTACCCTCGGGATAGAGTGGATAGGTATGACAGAGAAGACGACAACGATACTGGTAATGAAAACGAAAATGAGAATGATAATGACAACGATAATGAAGATGATAATGATAATGAAGGTTTGCTGAACATGCTGAGAGAAGAGTTCGACAAGGAAGAAGACGCAGAAGACAGAGTTGACCGCGAAGGAGGCGTTGAAAATGATGAAGAGGAAGCAGAAGAAGAGGAAGATGACGACGATGATGATGATGATTTGGAGGACGAAGAAGACTTGGGCGAAGGCGAGGAAGAGGATGTTTCTGAGATCCAGGATGCAGAGACCCAGCACGATTCACAAGTTCCAATTTCTACACAATCACAGTCACTCATACTGCCAGTATCGCAACCCTCCCTACAACCCAACATCACGGGCAGCGTTTCCTACGAAGGTGGCTGCAATTTCCCTTTGAATAAGATGGATGCCGAATTCGCTAAACTCCAAGAAGAGTTTTCCAGTAAATCTAAACATGAAAACGGGAACTATCTCAAATACTCATTGGCATCCCCAGTGTCGAACTTCAAGGATTATGCATTTTACAGGAAAAACATTCAGTCGTATAGCACCAAGAGAGAGACTTTATTGCCATTTTTGAAGAGGAACCATCAAAACTTGTTATCCAAGACCGTACAGTTGTGGGACCAATACCAAAAGGGCCTCAAGGTATGGGCTAAGGAAGGGTTGATGATGGATCAACAGTTACGTATTTTGCATCCACCTGACGATGAAATGCGCCGTGAGATTGACCTGGGAGACTTTAAGAAGAGTGCTTCTTACACCCCAGTGGGACTGTTCCCATCGCAACCGAGCGCAGCAGTACCCGCTGAACCAGTTGTGGACCATATTGATACCCCAGACAGAAGTTCAGGACGTCGTGGAAGAAGACACGGAGACTTGGTTACCACCGAAGCTGAGTTTCAAGAGATTCTAGAATCTTTAGGCAAAGAGCTGGAAGAAGATCCATTGATAAAGGCAGAAAGATTAGCAGCCAAGATCCCAGACTTGATTTTGGATCCAATCGAGATAGAAAAGTTTAAGTTTATGGAGCTGAACAACATTGTTCATGATAAAGAAAGTTGGGCCCACCGTGTGAAAACGGACTTTATTAACAACTTCCTGCCAAGGGAGCACGAGTTGTTCTGTGAAGGATTCTGTCTAGCACCCAAGAGGTTTGGAGCCATTTCAAGACATATGGGTGGTTTAAGAACTGCTCGTGAATGTGTAATTCACTACTATATCACCAAGAAGGACGTCAACTACAAGCAATTGTTGGCACAGCACAAGAAGAAGGCCAGCAGAAAACAGGGTAAACGTAAGAGTGCTGCGTCTCGGTCGAGAAATGTTCTGCAATCTCATACTCCTACCGAAGAGGTGCTACAACCACAGCTTGAAATTCCTAAGCAATTGCCAGAGAAAGTGATGCACATCGAAGTAAACGAAGGAATTGTTGCAGCTCCTCCTGCTATTGCTGTTGAGGAACTCAAGAGGACCAACTCTGACAAGGATGTTTCCGCTAAGGTTGAGGAATCACTTGTTCTCGAAGAGGCACGTAAGAGGCTGGTCGAAATGGCGGAGGAGCCACCCAAGAAGAAGGTCAAAAAGGGTAAGGATGAGGAGCAAGAGGTGCATATTTTGAGCTTCCCAGTGGGTCCACCTGCAGAAGTGGCCGAAGTAGCCAAGGTAGAGCCCGAAGTGAACGGAACCGCTACTGCATCTTCGTCTTCGAATGGTACACAAATCACTTTTGACTACGAAATCAAAGAACGCCGTAAGGCCATCTCCAGCTATTGGTCCATAACGGAAGTCAACATGTTCCCAGAGCTTTTGGAGCAGTATGGCACCAAGTGGAACTTGATAGCAGACAAGTTGACTACCAAGACTGCTACCATGGTGAGAAACTACTACCAGCGTAATGCCGAGAAAAACGGATGGACCCAAATCCAGCCCAAGGAAGACGCCAGTGACGCCAAGCATGGTCTTGACCTGTATGATCAGTTAAAGACAGAGCCTCCTGCAGAAGCAGAAGGATCTGCTACAACACCGGTGAACCAGGAACACAAGGTGAACGGCATGATGGATCCTCCAAAGTCTGCGCCGGTTGAGATCACGGCTGCTCCGCAAGAAGGTGCTCCTGCGTTTGTTTCCATTGCACCACCTCAGGTACTGGCCAACGCAGCAACCACCGTCACCCACCACGGAGTTGCTCCACCCTCCAGGTCTTCGATCATGAGCCTTCTTAACTCGGAATCTTCCCCTGCCAAGTCCGCTCCTCCATCTAGAAGTGCCCCTCCAATGTCGCTTCTGGGTATCCTTAACTCTCCTTCGACGAACAAGGTGAATACAGATGAAAAGGTTAAAACAGAGAAGCCACACTCAGCTAATCGGATCTCCAGTTTACTTTCGCCAACCCCAGGTAACAATTAATTGTTTAGTTCTCTATTGTATTATATATATGCTAGTACGTACTTTATAGAGCATTAGCGGTGTAGAGCAGCTGAAGCTGCCAGTGAACGGTATTAGGCAGATAACCTGGTATAGCTTACTGCTGGAGCATACGGTTCGTTGCAGCCGGTTTGCTAGTTGGTGTGAGCTTACGTAATCAGCTATGTTCAAAAAAAAAATTGAGTGAAAAAATTCACCAACCAAAGCATGTTTAGTCGTCCTGGGATAAGCTTCCGCAGGAGCTTTTCGATTGGGCGTGCCCTTTTGCAGCAGCAAGCCGAGAGACCGGAGATCCCGCTTTCGGTCAAGGCGCTGGTGGCCAAGCTTGGATACGACATTCCAGCCAGAGTGGCACTTGGGCGTTTGACGGACCCAGAGATGGAGAGATTGAGAGTTGTGCCAGCTTTAAAGACTTTTTTCACAGGATCACCAGTCCATGAGAACAACATCAACGAGTTGAACCGTGTTTTGAGAAAGTACGTCAACTTGCCCACCAGAGTGTTGAGTGACGCCGAACTTAAAGCGTCCAAGTTTATCTCGTTTGAAAAGTACAGAGAAATGACCCAATCTGGGACCAGAGTCAAGGGCTTGCACTTCAAAGAATTGACCAGTATTTTGCATAGACTTAGAACTATCGATCCACAGTTGATGCCAGAGGAAGTCACCGATATTTTGGCCAAGTACACACACGTTGTGAACGAATCTGCTGTGATAGAGGCCAAGGTCAAGACTGTGGACGAGTTCGGTAGAGCCCACGGAAAGGCCAAGAGAAAGGCATCGCGCGCCGAGGCTTGGGTGTCGCGTGGTGATGGTGAGACTCTCATCAATGGCAGACTGATTGTCGACTACTTTCCTAGAGACACCGACCGCCGCAAGATTGTGTATCCATTCCAAGTCATTAGCCAGGAGGGTCAGTACAACATCTTTGCTACTGTATCTGGAGGAGGTGTTTCCGGTCAAGTGGAGGCTGTCATGTATGCCATTGCCAAGGCTTTGATTGTAGCAAATCCTTTGTGGAAGCCTAGATTAAGAAAGGCTGGCTTGATGACCAGCGACGCCAGAATTGTCGAGAGAAAGAAGCCTGGTAAGGTTAAGGCTAGAAAGGCTCCTACCTGGGTTAAACGTTAGGTTCTTGTATATATCATTAAAGAAATATCTAAGATGTGTAATTCCCGTAAGTGGAACAAGTGTGGAGTATATCGATCGAAAATCAGCAATTGTAGAGAAAGTCGTGCAGTACAGTTTCTAAGCGGATAACTGTAAAAGACGTAACTCGAGTGTCTCGAGGGAATCACAAAGTGTCTATCAGTGAAGGTTTGGGAGAAGTAGGTTTATAGGAGTGAGAAGTCGATGAATGGAACGGATTGATCTAATCGCACTCATTTAAATACTTCAACACCTCGTCCAATTCGCCCTTCCCGTACTTCTCAATCTTCCCTTGGAAGTTTGCGCCCTTACCGCCGCCCTTCAAGTTCTGAATCTTCAGCTTCAATTCCTTTTGGATTTCTTCGGCAGCTGGACCCATCACCTTGACCATCCCTCCGGTGGGGTACTCACCGTTGACGAGAACAAGCGTGTTCTTATCCAAGCTGATTTCCGGATTGTCTGACTTATTGATGAGAGTAGTGAGTTCCTTTTGGACAAACAAAAGGAAGTCTGCACTGTTGTCTGCTCTGTAGACGGATCCGATTTTCTTTCCCTTGCTGAACTCGTTGTAGATTCTAGAGGCCTCGACAGAAGCTATTTCCTTGAGGAGATTGTTTTCACGAGATTGGGTCTTTCTATAGTTGGTGTGGAGTTGGTCAACCTTCTCAACAACCTCTTCGATCTGACACAGGAGGTGGGAGCCAGCAACATCCTTAAGGAGCGTGTGTGTTTGTCTCAAGTACTTTGCAACACGAGACCCGCAGGTAAAGTACACACGGGAGTGACCCCCACGCACACCCACCTGGTGCAAGATAGAAACGGCCTGGATCTCACTGGTGCTCAGCAAGTGGGTTCCACAGCATGGGTTGTAATCAATGTCCCCAATGCACACTACACGGAAGATCCCCTGTGAAAAGTCGTAATCGTCCGGCAACTTAGACTTGTCAAAGTCCCCCAGGTTGATGTCTGGGGTCAGTGCAACAATCTTCAAATTGTCAACAATGTACTGCTGGACCTTTTCGCCGACTTCTTCCAAGATCTTCTCGTCCACCTTGGTTGGTAATTCGACGTAATTGAGAACCTCTCCCATGCTCCAACTAAGACTTGGCAAATCGTACTGGTCAAAAACAGCGGAAACCAAGTGCTGTCCGGTGTGCTGTTGCATGTGGTCGTAGCGTCTAGCCCAGTCGAGCTCGATCTTCACCGGGGTCCCCTCTGGGATCGCAGTCTCAGTCACATGGACCGCTTGCAATTGGTCTCTCAACACCTGCGTAACTCTAACTTCTTTGTTGTCAAAGTAGAGCTTCCCTTGGTCGTACGGCTGACCTCCTCCTTCTGGGAATAACACGGTATCCGAAAGCTCTACTGCTTGGACAACGTTAGCCTTCTTATCTTGTTTCTTCTTATTCTTCTCTTGCTTATCTTTCGATGTCATTGGAAGTGTGTACTCATAGCTTTTTACAACAGTAGCATTGAGTGTCTTGAGGTACGAGTTCTTTTGGCACGCAAGCGCCCCGACAATCGTGGATGTCATGGTTTTGGTGGCTTTAAGTGTTGGATTTTTTTTGGAAAGTTCTGGGCTCTATCTATTTTTCGCTTCTTATATGTTGCGATATGACTCTATCAGCGCTCTCAAGGAACCATATGGAACTCCATAGAACTTTACATGACTCACGTGTATGGGAACAGATAAGGTTAAGGAAAACTGAGTCATAAGATCGATGCTTTGGCGGCCATGGGGCCACTTGATTTCAATCTGTTGCGTTTCCGTAACCTTGAATCCTACATAATGCTAGAAATCCCACTTAATAGTAGTTTTATTCCTGCCATGGAAATTCCACATAATGCTAGTTTTCCTTCCATGGAGATCCCACTTAATAGTTTTCGTGCAATGCCTGGCTTACTTACATATCAAAAGTCTAGTAATTAATAAGTTATTATGTATATTCACAAAAGATCTCAAGGTACAGCATCGCTACTGAACATATACTCTTATACCACACGAGATTTTAGCATAACACATGCTTAACCCTACTTTCTAAAGGCAAAAGCAACAATTGCAATGGAAGCTATGACACCCAAAGCACCTCCGATGACTATCTCATTGGCAAAACCAGGAATGATTTCGTTGGAAACGGCGCCTCTTCCTCTTTGCGCAGTTACTGGAGCAGGTTCATGTGCATTGTGGATGTACAAGTCGGACTTGTCGTTCTTCAACTTCTGGTTAATACGGATGCACTCGATTAAGTCGCTGTCACTGGTGATCGACACAATATCGCCTTCATCGTCGATGTAACTGATGGCGTACTCTTCTTCAGTAGACTCTTCCGAGGCACTTTCTGCTGGAGCAGGCACTTGCAATGCTATAAAATCCTTTGACGACAACTTCTCGTTGATCAATGTTCTCAACCTTGCAGTACCCTCGCTAGGTTTGACGGCAATACGGTGGACCCTTCCTTCTACGGCAGGAGATTTGAACTTGAAAGTGAACGGGATGTCTGCGGCCAACGAGTCAACGTTGCTGCCGTAGCCAGACCCTTCGGCAACGCCAGAAAAGGTCAACAGCGCTCTTCTGTTGGGGCCGGTTTGCATGTTCACATGAGAAATCGAGTCAGAGGGCTTGATTCCATCAATGTTGAATGCGTGGAACTCGGAAGGTGTCACGTCTGGTGCACCACTGCCGGTGATAGAATCCGAGTGAGCAGACTCACTATCTTCGTTATCCAAAGACGTCCAGAACTTGTTCCAGGCAGGGCCTTCATTTGGGGAGTATGGATCTTGCGAAAGTTGAGGTTCTTGTTGGGACACACCTTCTGCGGTGCTCGACTCAATCTGCTTGATTTGATTTAAGGTGGCATACGTCAACTTCAACACATCTACAATTCCAACAATTTCTTGTTCATCGCCTACCACTGGGAGATTCAAATAGTGTCCTTCAAACATCTGTCTCAAGGCCAGTTGGATTGGTAAGGAAATGGAGGCCACGTCGGGCTGTGGGGTCATGACGCGCACAATCGAGCAGTTCTTAGGATCCAAACCTGTGGCAATGACACGAAGAACAACGTCCTTGGAGGTGAAAATCCCCGTAACTTCACCGTTGTTGTCCTTAACTAAAACCGCGGTGGTTCTATTTTCTTTCATCAATACGGTAGCCTCAAAAACAGAAGCCTTGACGTTGGTATAGATTGGAATGGTGGATGCGTCTAACACATCTTCCAAAGTTGGACCGTTCATTTTACTTTTCAAGTCCTCAAAGTACTGGAAAACATGCTGGGGTTGTTGTTGAGGGCCCCCCATTTCCAGGTGAACAGAGTCGAGAGCTTCGTACAACTTCTTGGACGACGAATGCATTCTTTCCAACTTCTCCATCTGTTGCGCATAGCACTTTGTAATGTCCAAGACTCCTACAATCTGGTTGTTGTCGTCAAGAACTGGTAGATGTCTAAATCCACGCTCGACCATTAAGGTCAATGCATCCAGGGCAGGAGACAGGGCATTGGCACATAACGGAGAAGGCGTCATGATCTGATCAATGGTCACTGCGTTAGCCTTTAATCCCAGCCCAACAATTCTGAATGCAAGATCCTTTGCAGTAAAGATCCCCAAGAGCTCTCCAGCTTCATTGACTACCAAAACACAGTTTTCCCTCTTTGCAGTCATTAATTGGGATACCTCGTATACAGTGGCGGTAGTCTTGCAAATAATTGGCTCAGATGGTCTGAGAGCAAGTACTGTACCAGGGGCAGCCTTTCTATGCTTTGTGGTTCTAGCGCCCTCCTTCTTTCTCTTGCTCAAATCATTCTCGATCTTCCTTCTGATAGCATCGTCTCGTTTCGATTGTCTCCTTCTAGAGTCATTGCTGGCTGCCGATCCGGAAGATGCAAGATCGGAGGCTCCACTAGCACCAGAAATGCTGCTGTTGGCCTTTCTAGGTTTTAACGACGACATTAAACGGTGGACTCGGTCGTTAAGTGCGTCCTTGTGGTTAAAATGGAACTTTGTTATTTTGGCTGGTGAGGAAATCAAAATATTCGCCTATCCTCGCGGGGCAACGGAAACCGTCGAGATGTTATATACTTGTGAGAAGATCAGCCCACTTTGGGGTCCGCTCATCTAAAAAGAAAGACTACTGGCTGGATGTAAGGCACGTAGCGAATAGCAGGACCCACATTTGCGATGTAAGATCATAAAGGTCACCAGATTAGATCTACAGCAAGTATTTTGTTGCCTCGAAAAAAAAGTTAAAAGTCATGTTTGAGTTAACGCCGGCCCTAATTGATTACATCAAGAATTCCTCTATACCTCCAGCGACCGTTGAGAAGTTGGTGCAGGGACCTGCAATCACCAATGACAATTTGATAAAGGTTTACAAGGTTTCAAGACCACAGGACTGCTGCAAGTTTACGGATTTCATCAAATTGGTCAACACAAGATTGTATGTCGCCCCCCAGGAGAAGCCCACTGAGAAGCCCAAAACGAAGGAATTCATCGAGTCCATGGCTCAATTGCGTAAAAAGCAGAAAGAGGAAGAGTACCAAAGGTTGATTAATCCATCCCCACAATATACCACATTGTATGAAGAAGATCTCACTGAGAAGATCACTCCACAACAGGCAACCAAAGAAGTTAAGAGTCATATCACCACAATATTTAATATATTCATAAGCGTGGCGAGTGTCATGTATGCTATTTGGTACTGGACTAGGTCTCTGTGGGGGTTGCCAGATAGCCATCGTGTTTTATTGTCCTTGTTCTTCGGAATTTTGGTCTTGATGGCGGAAGTGGTGGTTTATTTGGGTTACTTGAATAAGGTAGAGGACGCTAAAAAGAGAGAAAGAAAGAAGAAAGAAGTCAGAAAGGTTTTGAAAACATATGATTTGAGTTCTATGAAAAAAGATGATTGAGTGGTGTGATATTCATTGAAGGTACAACGGTGCAGCAAGCAAATATTAAGTCAAGCAACCCATACACAGTAATATGTTTGGCATACGCTTGAAGCATTGGTTTGGTTCATAGATTGGAAATAGTAATTGAATTCTTCATTTGTATGCTTCTGTCGTAGCCCTTCCGAGAGAACACCACAGCATCTGCAAAATCAATCTCGCCATTTTGTTTGCCAAAAAAAGATTTTGCAGCCAAAATACAATAAGTTTATAGCAATGGCAAAACAACAATTAGGATACACAGCAGGTAAAAGAAGAGTTGTTAGGGCTTTACTTGAGCTTCCAATACTTAGCTGGATTGTTTCATATGTTAAGCTTGGAGTTATTTCGGTCTTGGCGGCAGGACCAATACCTCGACACATGGCGTTTATTATGGACGGTAATAGAACCTATGCTAAACAAAAGCATATCTTGCCCAACGAAGGACACAACATAGGAGCTGAATCCTTAGGCGAAGTGAGTATTACGCATTTACTTCTTGTTTCGATAAGTACTAACCGTTGCAGGTGTTGGAATTGGCATACGGACTAGGAGTAGAACATGTCACCGTGTACGCCTTTTCCATTGAAAACTTTAACAGACCTAAAGAAGAAGTAGAAGCATTATTCAGTCTTTTGAGGGACAGGTTGAGGATCCTCTCTGATAACGACTGCGCATTTAGTTTTATTAATGAAATTAAAGTCAGGGTCATTGGAAATAGGAGAATGATTCCAATTGAAATCTTGAGAGACCTCGAAGAAATTGAAAAAAAGTCTAGCCAGTGCCCGAGCAACAGAATTCTTAATGTCTGCTTTCCGTACACTAATCGGGATGAAATCACTCATTCAATACAGCAAGTCACTGAAAAGGTAAAGTCAGGTGAGATATCTTCTGACCAAATCGATCTTGAAACACTTAATAAGCACATGTATTTTGGAGACGATACTCCACCATTAGATATTTTGGTGCGTACTAGTGGCCAAACTCGGTTAAGCGATTTCATGATGTGGCAATGTTCCGCATCTTGTTCCATTGTGTTTGTCAAAACGCTTTGGCCAGATTTCAGATTTGTCGAAGCTGCTCTAGTTATTTTCAATTGGAGCTACAACAAAACCTTGCAACTCCAGCATGAAGCGGAAATTGGAGAGTATCCAACTGCAGAGAGATTACGAAACTTGTTATCAGAGCTTCCTCCGCCCCCTCATTTAGCAAGCGTATCAGACTAATCAAGCACATTCTGCTAGCATTAAGACTTTACAAGTCTGTAATAATACCTGCTTGCCAGTCTCCGAAACACAAAACATTGCTACAAAAAAATGAATCTATTCCGTTGTGTCTTACTATATACAAGATTAAAAGGCATCCTTTGCCTTCTCCACGAGCTCCTTAAACAACTTTTCTTGTTGCTTCTTTGGTAATTCTTCATTTAAGTAGATGTTTCCAGCCTCAGCAAAGTCATCTGACCTCAAAACAATACCATTTGGATTTCTTTCACTAACCCATCTAGTGCCAACTACCTTATTCAACTCCAAGTATAATGTGTCCAAGGTATGGGACTTACTCAAGATGTAATCGTTAATATCAAAACCTAAGTTCTTCTGTAAAAGTTTTGCAAACTCAAATCTAAAAGCTAAATCGTGCAAATCAACGTTGTTGTAAGTTTCGAAGGAAATGGCTTTTCCAGTCAAAGACTCGTAAGTTGTGTTGAGTACTTGCGACAACTTTTCACTATCATATGCAGATTCAATATTCTTCTTGTTTAATTGATTGTCCTTCCACTGAGCAACTTTGAAACCAGCTAAATCGACTTCAGGGTCGAATGCTGGGCGGTCAGGGCTGTTTTCTTCGGTCAAGAAGACAATATCCTTTTCAGTATCTTCCTCAAAATCATCTTGCTTTTCAATGATATCTTGTCTTCTCTTAAGGTCCTTCTTTCCAAAGAAGTCGAGAATGGCTCTAGTAGTGGAAGTGCTACTGAATGACCTTATAGGCTGTCTTGCAACTCTGAACATTGTATCCTATACTGAAAATTTTTGGTGAATTTTTTTTGAAGCGTTTTGGTAGCGCGCAAGCTATTTAGGTTTTGGTAGCGCATCTTAAAAAGCATAGCGCGAGTTGAGGAATATAGCCTTCGTCGCTGCGAGGCTATGGAGCCAGTACCTACAAGGTCTAAGTCAAAGCTTAGAGAAATTGAGCAACTGTTATGCGCTACCTTTTATCTAGGCTAATTTTGAAGCGCTAATATGAATACAAACCTACAATTTGGAGAAGTACCTCTACTATTTTTTTTGCAACCATTGCTCCCTTTTCCATAAGTAAGTTAACGGAAACAATAATATCAACATCATCAAGTCTAACGCAAGATTATAGCTATACCCTTTCAAGTATCGAGGAGCATCTTCAGTTTTCCACACAAACAATGGTACCCATACTGAAAAGGTGTTACCTAGAGTGTTCATTGTTGACAATGTAAGTGCTCTTTCGGTAGAGTTCTCGGAACATATAATATTTGCCCAAGAATAAAGAACAGCAGCTATTCCGTCAGCTATTCCAGAAAGGCAAAAAGCAGCTAATATTCCTCCATTGTTTACATTCCATATCACCAAGATAATACACGCAACCGCATTGATCACGGCAGTAACGGCGATGCAATAAGGATGAAGAGTAGACCAAGTGTCCACTATAATACCGTTAATGAGGGACGCTACTATAGTTATTGCAGGGATAATAGTTGTAATGGTGTTTGTCTTACCTACTGAGTAATAGTTATCCTTTAGCCAGATTGGCAAGCCGTTGTAGGAGGAAACACCATCAGCCTGACTGAAAAAGATTGCAAATAGAACAAGCATGGGAAACTTCCAATTCCAGATTGTTTTCTTAATAATGACCCAGTCAAGCTTATCATTTGCACTCCTACCCTCCTTTTTCATTCTAAGTTGAGCCAATTTGATTTCCCTGGGAGTAAGTAACTTTGATTTGCAAGTCTCGGGCAAATTTGGAAGCACAAGTATCCCGTATGAACAAACGGGTACGGTAAGAACGAAAGCTATAATGTACAACCACCTCCAGCCCTCGATACCATACCTTCCATTTAAGTGCTTGTATGCTCCAGCCTGGATGTAACCTCCGCACATGGATCCTGCTTGTGACGCCACAAAATATAGAGCGGATCTCTTGGTAAGTTCGGACTTTCGATACCACGACCCCAAATACCAATTGGCAACTGGAAAGTAGAAAGACCCCATTAAGCCAATGCAAAATCTGAGCGCATAAAGCTGGTGGTAGTTTTGTATTTTAAACATTCCCAAAGTAAAGAGAGACCATATTGTGTCCATCACAGGCAAGTACCATCTTATTGGAAGTTTGGTAGCCAAAATAGTTAGCGGAATTTGTCCAAAGATAAAACCTGCCATGTACACAGAACCTTGGTAAGTCAACTGGTTGCCAAACATTCCCAAGTCTTCCTTCATGCCACTGATATACGAGTATGTAATTGCAGATGAGTCCAAGGTCTTAACGAACGAAGAGAGAAATAAATAGAGCCAAACCATCAAGTCGAGTTTGGCTATGAGCACTCTTTCTTCTCTAGTGTCTGTTGGAGAGAACCATTGGTACCACTTCTGGGGAACGTCCACACGCTTGAGAAACTCCAAGTCTTCCTCGGTATATTCAATTGAAGCATCTTCGGTAGCCAGGAGCACTTCCTCTACCACCTTTTCACCTTTCTCGCACATGCTGCGCTTCAAAAAGAAGAGGAAAAGTGTCTACTTATACGACAAGGTCACTTGAGATTACGGAACACTTACAATGATATGAAAATTAGAAATTACGGAACTCAAGAGCGATGTCGGAGCCACACCCGTGGTTGCAAAAAAATAATTTTTTATTATCTGAAAATGAGCTCTACACAGTCAATGAATGAAGCTATCTCGCTCGCATTAAGTTCCGATTAAAGGCATTCAATTCATATGATAAACAAACATGTTAAGCATCCTTTCCACTACCAGCACCGACAATTCCAGCGCAGTTAGGGCCAAAGTCGCGCATGGTGCAGCAAAGTGAGTCACCATAAAAAGTACAATGAGGGATTGGGTTTCCAGGTGGGAAGATGTAAAGATGCGGGTGATCTTCCAGTAGTGGAGTTTCCCAAGGAAGTTCCTTGTTCTGGTACTTTTCTGAAGTTTGTGCTCGTTTAGATTGGGCGGCCATTGAGTCCATTTGGATGGCATTATGAGTACTGACATGGGTGGAGGTATCCAACAAGGCATTCAAGTTACTTTCCTTTTTCCGACTAAATATCTTTTTTGCGGCTGAACCACCAGACGTATTTGATCTCACTTGCACGCAGTACCAGCAAAAGCAGATCAGATACTCCAGCTGGTACTTCAGCTTGTACATTTCGGCAGTAGCTTGGAATGAATCGTCGATTCTTGCTTCTTCAATCTTGTCATCATGGTCAACGACCCCTCCGCCTCCGTTTGAAAGGCATGTATTGAAGTAGTAATAATTAGACAACTGGTGTGTGTGCCACACCAAGTCAATATCCAAAGTAGGAACAAGCATTTTCCTTTGATCGTGTGAAAAAAGCAAATTAAGGAATCTGGAATATCTCAAGATACTCTCCTTAATGCTGCTTTCAACTTGTGGATGGAATAGCCATTTTATTTTGCCCATTTTTTGAACAAATCTCTCTTGACGAAGAACGCAGCCCACGAGATCAATTGGGATCTCGATTATGGGAAACAAAGGGGAATGCACCGTAGTTTGGATTAAGTTCATTTCGGGATACCTGCGGCAGAGTAATTGTACTCGAGGACCATGTACCCTACTCCTGGCAGCTCTCTTGATGATGCTATCCAAATCTTCTTCTGTGTGCGTGAGAGCGGTCTCGAAGGCTTTTTTGATGTAACCATCAATCAGGAGAGTCTGTGTGTATCTGAAATTGCTGTCTGAGATGACGGTAGACAAAAATTCGTAGAGTGCAGGGAGCGGGACAGTGCTGTTGATGTCATTAATTAACTGTCTCTTCCGTAGTTCCTCGTGTGTGATGTTATTAGTTAATTCAGTACACTTGCAACCACCTTTGGACATGTGTTGGAAGTGATTGTCAGCAAATCCGGTGTTGGAATGATTGGTGAGAGGTACATCAATTAAACAGATTTCATTGCAATTGGGGCATTTGACATCAACCAAAGGCTCCGACGTCGAGAAGTTCGAATTGTCAAAACGGTTCAAGTCCCAAATCTGGTTTGGCGAGTTCCCGCTCGAGAATCGTTCGATGATTCGAAAGTATGCCAATTGCAACTTTTCGTCTGGGTTATACGAAAAGGTGGAATTATCAATTGCATCAGAAATACGCTTTAAAGGCAAAGGGTAGCTTGCAAATTCAAGGAAGTTATTTCTAACAAATGCATCATAATAGGCATGCGGATTGAGAAGGAAGGCATGCCATACAAGAACAACGTCCAACGGAGGTAAGAAACTATCAAACACTTTGATGAATTTGGCATCTCTTGAATAACCTGCCTTGTACACATCTTTTTCCTTGAGGCGGAGGTCCAATGGGGCCGACTTCTTCAAGGATTCTCTCAATGAGCTCACGATAATGATGAACCTTCGAACTGCATTGGTAACATAGACTTGCCACTTCTTTTCTATATCCAAGGGATCTTTTGAGGGACGGACAACTCGGTTCTTCAAGACTTCAAAAGCCTTCAACAACTTCAAGTGAGCAATTGTGTCTGCAACACTGGGTTGCTCGATTTTGACCTTCGCATTAGAGTATTGGTAACTGGCGAAATCGGATGGCTTAGCCGACATCAAAATCGTGGAGAAAGCGTTGGAGTGATGCGCGTTGGAAGGCACTGCGCTACTGGGCCCTTCTTCAAATGGGGGAGGCTCCTCAAAAGTATCATATCCTGGTGGTGCTTGTTCTGCCATTGGCGGAGTTTATTAGCAAGAGAGCGTTAACCAGTGTTTGGTATGGGTTACCCAGAATATATATTTGTTTTTGCAAATCCGCTTTCAAAAACGAGGCGCAGGAAATTACGAGGCTCGTAAAATGAGGGTGGACGTGGGGTAGGGTCCCCATATGTTCTCCAAGTGCCGAGATTACTCAGCGCGAAGCGGATTATGTTGCATGTGCCGCCAAGAGGTTCCATAGAGATCATTCTGAGGGGCAGTGGCAAAGAGGAAGAAGTAGATAGTGTCGTGACGTCATGGTGTCAGAGTCATTTTGATGATGGGACATGCACGTCAAATTTGAGTGAAGAACAACTGGTGACTGCACCGTTTCTCTGTCTACAGGTATGTTACCATATGTCATTTATTCATCTATTCATTTCCTGTACTTTTTCATATAACAATACGTGAGCAACCCTATGATTAAATAAAATCCAACTCCGACATTCAGATGTTCTACAAACTCTGCCCTGGCAACTTGACGTTTGAGACCTCCATTAGTAGAGCCGAGACCACCAATGTTTTTAGTGGTGGTGGGAGAAGGTGAAGCGGTTGTAATAGTTGGAGTGCCGTTTTGAGTGGTAATTGAGGCCAAGATGTCTGTTGGTTGAGACGATGCTGGGGAGGTAGACAGAGCGCCTGAGTCGACGCTAACTTGACCAATATCACACCATCCATGGACAGGGATACAGTTGATGTACTTGCACCATTTGCACCTGTTATCATTGACAGGGTGATCAACAAAGAAGTCCTTTGTCAAAAGCACAAAGTAAACTATGATGAGGGCCAAGGCGACCAAACGAACGTGACACCAGATAATAAAACGGGTCAATATTTTGTCCGAGTGGTTGGGGACTGGATTCCAGTGGTTTATAAACTTTTGCCATTGCAGCTGTTTCTTCGGAGGAGTGGTAATTACCCCGTCAACATATATCCAGAATGGGTCTGGAAGAAATAACAAGGACGTTAAAATTCCCATTGCAAAGCCACCAATGTGGCTGAAGTTGTCCAAGCCCGGAAGCAAGCCTAGCACAAAAGAGACGATGATCTCTCCTATCATGATTGCAATGAAGGAAGCGTAGTGCCTCGTTCCATACAAGTTTGTATTCTTTCTACCGCTGTAGACAAACATGATCATGTTAGAGGCGACAACGCCGAACAAGGCTCCTGAGGCGCCGGTGGAAGCGATTCCGTCTGGAGTGTAATTTGCACCCAAAAGAAAGCCACCGATACCACTAATAAGATAGATTAGAGCGTATTTGATTATCCCTATGGATCTCTCGATTGGTGGGCCCATAACTAGCTGTAGTAATAAGTTGAAAATAATGTGGAGGAATCCAGCATGCAAGAACATTGGCGTTATGAGACGGTACCATTGGTTTGGGATCCATGCACCATTTACTTGCTGGATAGGATTGAGACCACACAACTGACTCAAGCTGCAAACGTTGGTATCAATACTGGTTGAGTTAGCACATGGGAACATGATGGAGGTGTCATCAGTTAAGTTGACAACCTGGTGCATGCAAGGAACGTAACGAGCACCCATGTTAATGAGCAAGTAAGTCAGCGGGCCCAACATCGGGTTAAAGTAGGGTTTTGTTTGGAAGGCGGAGCCCGTAAGACTTGCCATCTTGGCCAACTCAACTATGAATACAACCACCTGTATCAACGTTATGGTTAATGTGAAGTAGGCGAGACGGGTCCAGTGGTATCTTGAAACTTTTTTGCCCGTGGGAGGAGGAGGAAGAGCGCTTTCTTTGGGCTCATCAAAAGGATTGATGCCCTTATTCTCTCTTATAGTATTGAATCTTACCGGATAGTAGTCGTTTTTTGGACCGTACGAGTTTCCTGCATCGTCCAAGTTGGATTGTGCCCGTGTACGTTGGTAAGGATTATCGAATTTATTGTCGTCGTCAAAGGTCGTTTTGAAAGGATTGGCCGGAGGATGTGCAGTGGCTTCATTTACAAATGGGTTTGTGGTGGGGGTGTCTTTAGGGGGAGGCCTAGGTACGCTAGTCATTTCGTAATCGTTCACCTGTTTGGGCATCTCTGGCAAGCCCTTATTGTAATGTGGAGTTCTGCTATTCGTGTTTGTGTTGTAGCTGCTGTTGTTGTTATTGTTGTAGTTGTTGTTGTTGTCATTGCCTTGATAGCCGTTAAACTGAAAGTTGTCGGAACTGGTATCTTGCACTATCATCCCCCCTCTAGAGGCAGCCCTCCGAGGTGGTCTATATTGTTCGGTTGGCATCACCCCTTCGTCTTCATCATCTTCTAACAATTCTTCAACCGGGTATGGCTGTTGGACATTTGTTCGGTAGTAACTTTCATGTCTGAGAGTGCTCGGTGTATCGGGCTGTGGTGTATTCGATACAAACTCCCTCCTTAGTCTGCTGGGAGCATATGGGTTGTTCATTATTGAGCGAATGGAACTTGAAACAACTGTTCAATTATTCTATTTTATGGAAGGAGTTTTGATCTAAAAACGAGGTGTCTGCAAAAGAGGGAAAAAAAATAAATAATAAAGTACTCAAATGCCTTTACCCGAGCCAAGTATATTTTTGGCAGTGTAATTGTGGTATGGCAGTGCCCCCGACTCGATAGGGAGTAGTAGCGCACGATGATGACGTCGATTATTATATTGTTGTGCAACAGATGTTATGAGGGTGCCAATAAAAGGAGTGGGATAGGTTATGAAGATTGTTCCTGTCGGCCCCCTGTGTCATTTTCGCGTCTCACAAAGGAATGGCAAAAAGCACAAGATTGCCTTATAACTGAATAGGCAACGATTGTTCACGAGATGAACAATCAGGTGAGAGAACAAGCGTGCTCGGTAGAAGAGAAGAAGAGAACAGGAACAAGAGGAAGCAGAATGCTACCTTTGCAACACTTTTGGGGTAACGTGTATTTCCGCGTGTAAAAATGGAAAGTCGACACGAAACAAGAAGACTAGTGCGCTGTTTGTTGCTGCAGAGTTGTGTGTCTAGACGACAAAAAGTAGGTGAAAAATCTTTCATGGGTGTGTCACTGCAAGATTTAACGATAAAGCGTAGCTCAATACGAACTGCTAGAAAAGTTACATCTTACATGGGCAAGTTTAATCTCCACAAAAGGTTAAGTTTGGGCTTTACAATTTAGTTCAAAAACGGTAAATCACGATGTTTTATTTTTGTTCCCATACATAAAATTAATCTTTAAACAAAGCATCGTTGGATAATGGGTCAGCAGCCAAAATTTGAAGTCTCTTCTTCAACTTTCTCTCCGCGGCAGCTTGAGATCTTGCTCTTGCTTGCTTGGCTTGCTCCTCTTTCAATTGGGCTCTGACAACGTTTGGAGAGACGTACTGCTTGTTTTCATAGATCTTTGGACCACCAAAAGAGCCTTCCAAGATGGTGATTATAGTGAGAACAAGTCTAGGACCTATTTCGACCAAGTTCAAGTCATCGATTTCCAACTTCTTCTCTGCTTCCTTGGCGTCCAAGGACTCGTTGATCTGGTAGGTTCTGACCCAAATCTTGTCATCAACGATAGAGAATGTCATCACGTGATCGACAAACGGCTTGGACTTTCTGGCATTTGGAGGAACACCAAAGGTGTGAGTAAACATTTCTTTAACTAAACGGTGGTGGTCGGCGTCTTGGAAGGACTTGTCAAATGACAAGATAGGTCTGGATCCCTTCAAGCAGTTTCCAGTGAAGTTTAATTCGTTTAAAGTATGCAAGTTTTGAACATGGAACTTAATAGTTGGTCCATTAGGTGGTTTGGTCATCCACAAATATAAGTCTTGGTGCTTTCTGCATTCAAAGAAGAAGATGTTGTTACAATTGTACAATTCTGCAACTTCGTTTAATTGATACAAGTTCTTCTTGGAATCAAACTTGGGTTCTTTTCTCGCATGTGGTAAAAGTGCTAATAAGTCGGAAATCAAGTGACGGTGTCTGTAAGTAACCCCTCTGGATGATATCACCAAAAGCCTCTGTCTATTTATATGCTTGGTCTTGTCTGCTGTGTCCTTACTGGACTTGCTTTGAAGTGCTTTGTAAATGGCTGACATGACTTGAAGATGAAAAAAATATATCTCATCTCATCTGAACAAAAGGGACTCTGAAACTGTGCGCGCGGTGACAACCAAAGAGCATAAATTTAAAGATATTATATATAGGATTTAGGTTCGAGCTATCGGGCTCCATGCCTGTCGGGGAAACTGTATGGACCACAGTCAGACAGAATGGACATCCAGCCTACAAATTATATTACCCTTTTAACATCTATTTCTCATACATATATAGTTTAATGCTTTTGGTGCTTGGACAAGTACTCCTTAACATACTTTTCTTCTTCTGGAGAAGCAGCGTTGATTGGTGGAGTGCTTGGGGCAGCAGTACCAGACCATGGCTTTGGAGAAACAAGCACAGTGACGAGACCCAAAGTAGCAATGGCCAAGTGGTGTGGAGGAACAGATCTACCCAAGATAGTGTAAGCGGCACCCATTGTATAGTATTCTAAATATGGTTTGACTGTGTGATTTTTTTAAAACTTTTCAAAAATTCTCGGTTGCTAGTGTGCGAGCTGTGATTGGTTGATAAACGGTCACGGGAGTTAAGTCACGTTGGGTTGATCTTGTTCCGTGAAGCTCCATTTTTTTGCAGCAATTGACGCCATATGTATAGTATTGCAATCAATCCTGACAGAATAAGTGCCTTTGGGGAGGATGAGCATCTCGATGATTTCTATTTTAAGGAAACAAATAACACCTCCGGCAATCTGGGTGGCGTTTTTATTGAGATAATTCGAGATGCTAGCGTCAATACAATTCATGAGAGTTTACCCTCTTCACGCCACGGCCGAGCTCAACAACATGAATTAGGCGTGAACGGTCCTAAGCCAAAGAGAAGTGATTATATTACTAAACTTCTTGAAAAACCAAGGAAGTTGGCGAGTATATTTAGAAAATTTAAATCTTCTATGAGAAATCGAAAAGGTCCCAAGCCTTTGGAACTGCACGTAGTGGCTGACAATTCTTCAAAAGAGAGCACAATTGTTGCAACGTCATTTCTCAATTCCCTTTTCCCAATCAAGGGGAGACTTCTGTTTCAAATAAAGTCAGATTCGAAACTAGAGATTTGGCTTGCGCGGTCAACTGCACACATGCGGCACCATTCAATTCGAAAACCGTCTAAGGCAGGTTCCCCCAGCGATACTCAAAGTTTGTTGCAAGCAATCTCAAATGTTAATAGCTCCCAAGGACATCCACTAGCTGGAATAGACTTGTCTTCCTCCGAGTGTGAAACAGTTGTGCATAGGGACAATCAACGACAAATGCCTAGATCAATTTCTTCAGAAAGTTGCAAAAATTTACAAAATGTTAGTCACGTCCCTTTCAGCTCTGAATCAGATGGAGACTCTTGGAGAACTTACTATAGCTATAGCAAGTCTCCAATTGGCATTATTTTCTCAAGTTCGAGTCATCTCACCGAAAGGAGATAATAGTTTCCAGTTTTGTTGTAGAATGCACTCTGTAATTTGCGTGGTCACTGGTAGCACATAGTATAAAAGAGAAGTTATAAGATCTCAGCTTTCTTTGATAATGCTTAAAGTAGCCCTGGGCTTGGCTTGGGTTGAATGTTTCACGTTTGCAGCTTTCTCAGCGTACACCGCGCTACCAAAATGATACCTCATCAAGGCATTTTTTCTTTAAAAAAATAGGCTACCACTCTATGATTGCCACCAGAAAGAGATTATCTGATGGTTTGACCGTCACTTCTAAGGTATTTGTTAGGTCAAACAACGGTGGAGCACTCAAGGTTGTCAGAGAGCATTATTTAAGAAACGATATTCCATGTTACTCCCAAGCGTGCGAGAAATGTCAAGATATTACTAAAGCAGATTCAAACGGAGAGTTACCAATATTCATTCTTTCGCTGAAACCAGCTAAAACCAAGTCTGGAAAACGTCATTACATTGTTTTGGATACAAATATTGTATTGCATGCCATTGATCTATTAGAAAACCAAGAATGTTTCTACGACGTCATTGTTCCGCAAACAGTCCTTGATGAGGTCAAGAATAGATCGAATCCAATTTACCAGAGATTAAGAAATTTAGTCAAAGCTGAAGACAAGAGGTTTGTAGTATTCCATAATGATTTCTTTGAGGAAACCTACATTACCCGTGAAAAGAAAGAATCCATAAACGATAGAAATGACCGTGCTATTAGAAAGCTTGCCAGTTGGTACCACAAGCACTTAAACGAAGATCAACTGAAAAGCATTAAGATTATATTTGTTTGTAATGATTCCAATAATCGTGAAAAGGCAAAGTCTGAAGGTATTGATGCCAGATCTTTGATCGAATATATTGAAGATCTTCCTAATGCTGATGACGTGAGAGAACTCATTCCAAACGACTACAACAACTTTGAAGGTGCACAGAATGCCAATGAAACCACTTTTGCAGAGTATTACTCCAACGCCAGAATTATGGCTGGGTTAAAAAATGGGACGTTATATCAAGGTATGTTGAACATCTCTCCATATAACTTATTGCAAGGTACAGTTCAAGTTCCCACATTTAGAAAGCCATTGCTAGTTGTTGGGTCGAAGCACTTGAACCGTGCCTTCAATAGCGACTCAGTTGTGGTAGAATTATTGCCTAAGGACAAGTGGAGGGAGCCATCGTCCACGATTATTGAAGAATCAGCCATTGATGCAGACGACAATGCAGACGACGGTGACGACGAAGACGAAGGTGCTGGCTCTACTTCCAGCAATAACATTATTTCTGACAAGGAGAGAATGTTGTTAGCACAAGAAGCGCACAAGGAGACTTCATCCGGCACAAGTGAAAAAAGACTTCAACCCACAGCAAAGATTGTAGGTATTGTCAGAAGATCGTGGAGATATTATGTTGGTCAAATTGCTCCAACATCCGTGAGTGAGTCTGATTCCGGTAATTCGTCAAAGAGCTGCTTTGTGCTTTTGATGGACAAGGTTTTACCCAAAATTAGAATCAGAACTAGAAAGGCAAAGGAGTTATTGGGGCAAAGAATAGTTGTTGTTGTTGACTCTTGGCCAGAAAACTCACGCTATCCGAACGGTCATTTTGTAAGAGCATTGGGGCAAGCAGAGAGTGCCGAAGCAGAAACGGAAGCTTTGCTTTTGGAGCACGATGTGGAATACAGGCCATTTTCCAAAAATGTTTTGGATTGTTTGCCAACGGAAGGCGACAATTGGGTTGTCCCAGACCTTGTTAATACCGAGGACCCTCAATTAAAGAAGAGAAGAGATTTAAGGGATAAGCTCGTTTGCTCTATTGATCCTCCAGGATGTGTAGATATTGATGATGCTTTGCATGCTAAGCAATTGCCTAATGGGAACTATGAGGTTGGGGTTCATATTGCCGATGTGACACACTTTGTGAAGCCTAATACAGCATTAGATCAAGAAGGTGCTCTGAGAGGTACCTCCGTGTATCTTGTGGATAAGAGAATCGATATGTTGCCAATGTTGTTGGGTACCAATTTGTGTTCTCTTAAGCCATATGTTGATAGATTTGCATTTTCTGTAATTTGGGAGTTGGATGAGGACGCCAACATTGTTAACATTGACTATATGAAGTCAGTTATCAAATCGCGTGAAGCTTTTTCTTATGAACAGGCACAGAACAGAATCGATGATGCTCTGCAACAGGATGAGCTCACCCAATCGATGAGAATTTTATTGAAGTTGTCGAAGAAGTTGAAGCAAGGTAGAATTGATGCTGGTGCTTTGAACTTAGCGTCGCCAGAAGTGAAGGTGCACATGGATTCCGAAACATCTGATCCGAATGAAGTTGAAGTTAAGAAGTTACTTGAGACCAACTCGTTGGTTGAAGAATTCATGTTGTTTGCTAACATCTCAGTTGCTCGTAAAATTTACGATGCATTCCCGCAAACGGCCATGTTAAGAAGGCACGGCCAACCCAGCCCAACCAATTTTGAGAAGTTGAATGATATGTTACAGTCTAGAAAGGGGTTGTCGCTCTCCTTGGAATCCTCTAAAGCACTTGCCGACTCGTTGGACAGATGTGTCGATGAGACAGATCCATACTTTAACAGTTTGGTTCGTATCATGTCTACCAGATGTATGATGGCTGCTGAGTACTTTGCCAGTGGGTCCTACGGATACCCTGAATTTAGACATTACGGGTTAGCAGTTGATATCTACACCCACTTCACCTCGCCAATTAGAAGATACTGTGATGTTGTAGCGCACAGACAGTTGGCAGGTGCCATTGGATACGAAAACTTGGACTTGAGCCACAGAGACAAGAGCAAGATGGAGATGATTGTGAAGAATATCAACAGACGTCATAGAAACGCGCAGTTTGCGGGCCGTGCCAGTATCGAATACTATGTGGGTCAAGTGATGCGCAACAATGAAGCGGTCCACGAAGGATATGTGATCCAATGCTTCAACAATGGTATTGTTGTGCTTGTGCCAAAGTTTGGGATTGAAGGGTTGATCCACTTGGAGATGATGGGAGATGCCAACAGTGCCGAGTTCGATGAAGAGAAGTGTGAGTTGAAGTTCAAGGATAAAAACGACAAGCAGAGAGTGATTGCAGTGTTTGACAAAGTGGAGGTTGATGTGAAATCCGTCAAGGATGAGGTCAGTGGAAAGAGGAAGGCACAGCTTTACTTGAAGTGATTTGGCATTACATAAAAGCTAATGTACATTAGGAAATAAATATATTATCGTTAGAAAAATCATGATATATACAATGTTGTATTTGTAGGATGTTTTAAGTTCAAATGTAAGAAATTGGACAAAGAATGATGACAAGCATAAAAATGTAAAAAAATCTATCAAAATCAGGCATCAATATATTCAACCAACTGTTTAATGTTAATTATCTTAACATTATGCTTCTTGGAGAATTCAACACAGTCATCTAATCTCAGCATCAAACCATCTTCGTCTCTCACCAATTCACCGATGACGGCTGCAGGCTGCAAACCTGTCAACTCACAGAGGTGGACACCTGCTTCAGTGTGACCTCTTCTTGCCTTCAACAAACCTGGAACAGCCCTCAAAGGAACGATGTGACCTGGTCGCATAAAGTCATCTCCAGAGACATCTTGGGAAGCCAACATCCTGGCAGTCAACCCACGGTCATGTGCCGAGATACCGGTCGTGGTGCCGTGGATGAAATCACATGTGACGGTGTAAGCAGTGCCATGTCTATCAGTTCTATTTGGAACCATAGGAGGTAAGTTCAACTTGTCAGCGCGTTCAGTCAGCAAAGGTACACACACGTACCCCGAGGAATGGCGGACCAAAAACGCCATCTTTTCTTGCGTACAGTGTTCTGCGGCGATGATCAAGTCACCTTCGTTCTCACGGTCTTCGTCGTCCATAACAATAAGGAACTCTCCTTTCTTAAATGCTTCTAATGCTTCGGAAATAGGTGTGAATGTAGTCATCATTGGATGTTTGTATGCTGTAGTCAAAAAAAAATGAAAACGTAGGTTCGAGGTTGGTGACTATATACTGAAAAGTTCTGGTGACGCAATTTGTAATTTTTGATTTTCCAATTACTAAAGTTTTATATATGAATTAGGTAATTGGATTGGATTAAGTAAGACATTTGTAAATAGAGATGAGGTCACGATAAGGAAAGAAGTAGGCTCTTTTTGAGCCGTGCCATAGCCAGCTTTGCATTTGTAAGGCTGAAGTGCGTGCACCACGTATCGAGAGACTCTTTATAAGTGGTCGGTGATATTGTGAACCGTTGAGTTTCGATCACCTGACCTCCTACGTTGACTACTCCGCATCGGCTGGAATTTGTTAAGGAACGGCCCAGGAAGTTTAACCAGAGAACCATTTTGGTCATGTCTGGGTGTGAAAAGGGGGCCCGAGGAGGGGTTTCTTGATTTCCCACATGTACTTCTGAGAGGTTGGAGCCGTTACCTGCAGCTATTTCTTGCAGCCACTGGCGGTCCAGTAATCATGCAACAACCGTGAATTGAGCACTCGTAAATGAGTCATGTACAGTCATGGGTCGTGTCCGACAAGGTACATGGCGGTAATAAATTGGAGATAATCGTATGATCCCAGTTACGTCAACAATGACTTGACTAGTTTCTTTTATCTTTCAGAAAAGTTGAAGAAAGAAGTGGCAGACCTGTTTTGGTTCTGCCTGCAAGTCACATGACGCTTTGAACGTTAGTTTTATATCTCGACTTCTGAGAATGGACACAAGGAATACAGGCGACAGGATAACGAGCGACTTCAACTGCTCAGCCAGCGGGCTTTCAAAGCTGTTGAACGTCAAGTTTAAGTCTGATGACTTCGTGTTCCATAAAATAGAGTCACCTGAGAGGATAATTCTTAACATCCATATCAATGACATAATAGACACCACTTTCGAAATTCCAATAAGCACAAGAGCAGCCGTGGGCAATCAGGTGAGATACAATGATTTTGGAGACGAAGAAGAATATGTGCCCGATAACCTGGTAGAACCAAAACTCATTGTTGGAAACCATAAGAACTTGAAGGTAGCGGTAGTTGCACAGCAGGTTGGTAAGTTAATGAACTCATCTGGCGAACCCAAGGACATTATATTATCATTAGGATCCAAGTGGTTTGGAAAGCCAGAGGAGGTAAAGGATGAGGATTTTGAAAAGTTGATGTTTGTTTTAGAAAACGTTAAGAAGCTTGAGCTCTGAGAGCAATTGAGCAGACCTACGCTATCCACTGCTGCGTATTAATCTACAGCGAGAAGTTGGATCCCCACACCGCTAACGACAAGTCAGCACTTCGCCTACACATTCTTGTTATTAATAGCATCAAAAAGAAAGCTTATCAATTCATAACGAATTCTATTCTCTGTATAATGTTGTCTAAACAACAGTTCTCCTAAACTATCACGGAAGGTAATTTCCCTGACTTACTTTGCCTCTTTCACCTTGACAGGAACCAATCTTTCCTTCTTACCCCAGACCAATTTGTGCGGGGTCATGAACTTCTTGACTACTTCATCATTGACCTTTGCTCTTCTCTCTTGATAGTCACCAACAAACTTCTGCAAAAGCGAAATACATTCTTTCTTCATCTCACCAGACAAAAGCTCACCAGTCTTGTAGTTATCATGCAACCTTTGCAACTTCTCATCGTCGTGCTCAAAGAAGGAAAGATATTGGTAAGCGACATCCACTTCTGGAATACCACCCAACTTTCTGTGCTCTTCAACATTCATTCTACCACCGCTGAAAGCATGCTTGTTAATCTTGTTCTTGATTTGACTTGGAGTGTCCCCCATAAAGATAGAAGTATTTGTGTCACTAGCGGACATTTTGGTCAGAGCTCCTTGTAAAGCAGGGAAGAACTTGGCATGAATTAAAGCTGGCTTTCCAAACTTCAACTTTTCTGCAACATCTCTACAAACTCTAAAGTAAGGATCTTGGTCGATAGCACAAGGGATCAAACATGGGGTCTTTGGAGGCAACCCTAAAACGTCTGGGAAAGAAGATGGGAATGCCGTGGCAATTTGAATACTTGCAAAATGGACTCTACCAATGTTGTCAGAGTCTTGGAATCCAAAGACAGCTCTAGCAGTAGATGTGGTGATTTGTCTTGAAGTTCTAACAACATTTTCGTAGAATGCACCTCCCATGTACTCCAAATCGGAGAAAATGAAAGTGCTTTCTGGATTGAAACCAACAGCAATGATATCTTTACAGTTCTCCTTACTGAACTTCTTGACGTCATCAATGGTCAACTTGTGCTTAAACAAAAACTTTTCATCATCTGTTAATTCAATAACCAAAGGAACATCAAAAACATCTTGCAACCACTTGGTGAACACAAATGGCACCATATGACCCAAATGCATAGAGTCAGATGATGGGCCTCTACCCGTATACAAGAAGAATGGCTTTCCTTCTTCATACAAGGTCAAAATCTTCGACAAGTCTCTTTCGGAAAAGAAGACACCTCTTTTTAAGAAAGGGTGCGGTTCAACTCCAGTGACTTCTTTAAATCTTAACAATGTTTCCTTGTTGATTGGTTTGGTACCAAATTGTTGAATCAACTTATCGTAATCAATACCGACCGACTTACCATCCACAACTGCACCTTCAACTTCCCATGGTGTAACAATTTGTTCACCTTGAGTGGCTGGTGCTGGTGAGTTAACATCCAACTTCTTAATGTCTTGTTCAATTCCAGTAGACATGTTTGTTTTCTATTAAGGTTATGACTAACTTGTCGTATCTATACAACCACCCCAAAAAAAAACAGGCAGTATGATTACATAACGCATTACTTAACAAGTAAATTTTTCAAGCGAAGAGGGAGAGAAAGAGGGGGGGATGGTCCATGCTCTGGTATTGATGCTTGCAGTAGACCAGTGATAATTAGCTAGTCAGAATTGTCAAAGTAATGTGATATTACGCTATGACACTTAAAAGCAAGACGAGCAACTACACTACATGAATGAATACTTCACCATTCCATTTTTTATTTGTCTTATCCTTTTACGTTTATTAATTCAAATACAGGAACCTTCTTAAAAGTGCAACTTTTGGAAGAACCACTTGTTCTTACCAGCTTGGTGCTTTTCTTCCAAGGCCTTTCTAACAACCTTTCTAGCTTCAGTCTTTTGAGAAGTTTCAGTCAAAGATTCGGAAGTGACAGCAGCCTTGAATGGTTCGACATCAAAAGAGTATCTGGTAGGCATGATGTGGTTGTAGTTGACCAACTTGATGAATGGCTTCAACTTGATTCTGTTGGCAATCTTCTTTTCGGACAAGTCCTTGTGAACCTTCAAAGGAGCAGATTCAATACCAACAACAACGGCGTGTGGGAATGGGTGAGCCTTGGTACCATCGTCGTATGGCTTGACAATGACAACCTTCTTACCGGCGTGACGACCTCTGACGATAACAGCTAAAGTACGTTAGTATTAAAATCCTTCAATTACGATTTTTTAAGTGCTTTCCAATCAATCATAGGAATGTGTCTTCAATCACACGATCTATCCACTTCAAAATTCCCAACAATTCAACGTCTAACTTCCTATTAATTCCAAAGATTCGGTTGCACCTTGCATATCTTCACGTCATTATTGCTATACATACCAACTTTACCAGACTTGATGAACTTAGCCATTTTGCAATATGTGTTGAATAAGAAAGAACAAGAATGAAAATTTTTATTAAGCTTGTTTTTCCCTGTTGGTGCGAGACGAAAATTTTTTCCACAAAGGACGCAAAAAGAGGGGCCACACTCGCATCGCGGACGCTACCAAACACCATATTCAATTTGTTCGGTGTGCATGTAGCTAGGGCAAAAGCCCTAAAACACATAGAAAAAATATAAAACACGTGACACAGTCACATTTTGATCCAACTACCTGTGCTTTTAGCTTTTTTTGTGGGGTACATCTACAGAATTCGAGTTTATGGACTGAAGTGGGCCACCCGCCGACGCAGCATTTGCTGTGCAAGGCCACACAATTCATCTGTCAACAGGATATGCAATCTTCCAGTAAATACATCAATCTGTATTCATGGTCTTCATTTCTATAAACTTACTTATTTCTCTGACTACGTGCCAAGAGCTTAGAATTTTTCGAAGTTACACCATTCGAATTTGAAATCTTAACGGTAAGTAAGGGAAGCTTATTTTCCTTAGTAAAACTAGATCTTCTATTGTTGGTTGTAGCTGTGTGCTGCCCTTGCGAAACTGCAAGAATTGCTGCATGAAGTGTTGCATCAACTCCATCGTTAGCATTCGATGCCAAACCAGTCAGCATATTGAGCGCATTAGGGCTCATAGGAGAAGTCTGAGATGCTCCTCCTAGTTGAGGTGATGGTGGAGGTTTCCTTCTTGAAGAGTTCGTACGGTACTTGAACTTTGTAGCCATCATTGACAGTCCCCCACCACTGACTGAAGAAGACGAGCCAGGCTCTCTTGGCGATTGGGCCAGTGACATTTCCTTCGGGCTTTCTCTTGTTGAATGTCTTAGTTCAGTTGACGATGCACTTCTTTCACTTGACCTCATTATAACTGGCAGCTCAGCTAGAGCTGGAGAAGATGGTACTCTAGAAGGTGGTTTTGGCGGAGTGGATCCTAACGGTGTTATGTTTCCTTCTCTTGCCAACCTCTCTCTTTCTAGCTGATTCAATTTTGCCTTGGCCAACGCCTCAGTCCACAATGATACCTCGTACTTCTCCACTTCAAATACCAAGGATGTCTCTGTAGATTCAATTGAAAAGACTCCTGTTGTAGGTACAGTCTTCTGAAATTTAGAATTGCTTCCAACCAACTCCTTGAATTGAACAAATGGGAAGCTAACCTTGATTTCACATGTCAATTTAAAGCTCTGCTCAGCATCGTCGTCGTCCGTTCTCAACAAGATAAGTACTCGACCATGTGTTGTAACTATCAAAGTGCATGCTCTTTGTTTTTCTAACGGATGCTTTAACTTCTCTTGTGACTTCTCAGAGGAATCCTTGTCGCTCAGGGGAGTACCGTTAGTAGACAATCTCAATTTCTTCAAAATGGAACGATGTTTGGTTGGTGCACCATTGTTTGACGATGATGAAGTAGATGCACTATTAGCAGCATTTATCTCTATTCCTCCGTAATCAAAAATTGCATCACTCTCGTCTCCTTTCTCAATTTCAACGCTGCTTGCAAATCCACGTAATCCAGACGATGAACCATTCACAACCTGCGACAAGAGAGTATTGGAACTTCTCAGAGAACTACCACTAACTCCATTTGCACCATATTGTTGTAATTTTGCCGCAAGACCAAGTGGAGAATTAAATAGCAATCCTTTATGCTTCTTCTCAAATGCCTCTGTTCCTTCCTTATGAACATAAACTGCACCCAATCTTATAATTCTTTCATCTGGGTGGGTCAAGTAATCTCCCCAGGCAAGTTCTAAAGTCGAAATAGGAGTAACTTCAAGCACCTTTGGTTTTGGACGACTTTGGGATTTCTTTTTAGGAACTGATGGTCTTGAAAAAGCACGCGTATTGACTGTGGGCCTTAATATGTTCGTGCCTGGAATGTAATCAGGCGTGCTGGTCCCAGAATTATTTTGTATCGATGATCTAGACTGAGCCCTAGAGGAGGGGTTAGTTGGAGTAGTTGAAGCGGAAATAACTTGATCTTCACTGCCATCTTCTGGTCCATCAGTTGCAGATTTTAACACAAATGCCGCAACACTTGCTGCATTAACATTCACCTTTTGAGTTGGTGTAGATACCTTTGATGATGGAGGTTGTGGAGTTGAAGATTTCTTCATTGGCTTTCTCACAGGAGGTGGTGTTGCGGTTTTTGATTCAGGTACTTTCAACATAGATTTTGCACTCATCTTATAAGGACTCAACTCTGGAGGTTTCGAGTTCCAAATCAGATCAAAGTCGTTGAAGTTAACTTCTTCAAAAAAGTAATGCTTTTGAATTTGAGGGATCTTTAATCTCTTAGAAGGTTGCAAAACCAAAATCTGCTTTATCAAATCCCGCACAATGTTTGGGAATCCAGCACTGTAAGCATATTGAAGTTTTGCAATCTTTTGAAAAGTAAGATATTCATTGGTTGCCTGAAATGGAGGCTTACCAGCTATCATTTGATATATCAAACACCCGAAGGCCCATATATCGGCAGGCTTTCCACAGTACTTATGCTCTAAAAGTTCAGGAGATACGTATTCAGCAGTTCCAACAAAAGATTTAGCCCTTACATCTAAAGGATAAGAATCCTCGTCATCTTCAGGCTTTCTTCTTGATTTCTCCAATAGTCTTGCGGTTCCAAAATCAGTGATTTGAATTCTAAGCTTTTCATCTAATAAAATATTTTCAGGTTTGATATCTCTGTGGATAACACCATTATCATGCATATACTTAATAGCGTCTAAAATTTGTGCCCCAAAGTGTCTCACACAATCTTCATTCAAAGTACCATACTTCTTAATGAGGGAGAGGAGCTCCCCATGCAGAGCATAGCTCAACACAAAGTACAAGGACTCCTCGTCCTGAAATGTAAAAAATAGTTGAATGATACCCATCCTGTCTGCCAAACGATTTAATGCATTCTTTTCTATGTTAACATATCTCACTTTCTTTTCCTTTGTAATGTGACGTTTGTTTAAAATTTTCACTGCATAGTTTATCAGGGTGTGTTTATCTTTCCCTAGCACAACAGTTGAATATGCACCTTCACCCAAGTTTCTACCGAAGATGAAATCATCAACGCCTCTGCGTACAACTCTGGTAGTCTCTCCAACAGTTATCGTTTTAAGGGCTGCCCCTTTCTCGTTCCACTGTTTCTCTTTCTCCTTTGCAGCACCTACTAGTTCAATACCATCGCTATCATCATCAACTTCTAATACTTCATCGTCTTCAGTCAATTTGTTTAAAGCAGGCGTTTTCGAAAGGTCAACAGCCGAATGTAAGTTTGAGTTAGAATGCGACCATGAGTTAGTAGTTTCGGAGTCTCCGGTTTCATTTCCGCTATCAATCAAAACTCTCAACAGAGAGTTTGTAACGCCTGGATTCTTAGAAATTTGGAAATCCAATGAATTTGTACTCGAAACTGAAGAGGAACCCTGTGAGATCCCAAGACCCAGTGTCGTACCCGCACCACCGGGGAAACTACTGGCAGGATCTAACAATGGCAGCTGTCTAGCTTTCTTATGCTTCTGATTTTGCAAATGCATGCGATACACTGGTGCTGGTGGAGCTTGATCCCGTTCAGAATCTAATGTATCAACGCTATCATTATTATGGTTGTAAGTCTTGTAAATATGGTCCAATTCATCAGCTAAATCGGTGAATTGGGTAGGACTGTGGGGAGTCAAATGAGATTTCCCATGTCCTCTACCGCCATCATCTACGTTTGTCATGTTTCACTTCAAAACAAACTAGATGATATCTTGAAAAGGAATGGATGTTTTTTGTTAAATTTCAGAGCAATTCCTGGACCAAAAAAACACTGTTGCTATATTTAAAAGACACGGTGGTTTGCAACTAGGTATCAAAGTTCCGGGATTTCTTTCCTCTTAACAATCGTAGCGTAGTATTTGCAATGATCAAATTTGTATGATGTAAGAACTTGCCAGAAATCTCGTTTGTATTGGTTGGTAATACGTTATCAGAAATCACTCTAGTGAAGGATAAGGGGGTACATTTCAAGGTGTATCACGTGTCTAAGGTTAGATCATTAAATAGGAGTGCGCTTACTTTTGAAACGAAACAGTACGATACCACAACCAAAGGAATAGAAAGGAAAAAAAACATGAAATGGCATTTCCCCTAGATAACGGTACTCTAATAGAGAATCTTCGAGGGATTTATCTTTCGACAACAGATGATAATGGGTATAACTCTGGTGTGATTCCGAAATGTACGGATGGTCTCTCCGAGTCTCCACCAATAGCATTTCAGGTGGCTAGGCATGTCCAGAAGTCAATGAACTCCAATTTACGTGTTAAGAGGCAGGAGAAGAAACGCGAGAAAAAAGCCAAATTTAAGGAGCCAAGTTTACATGGCTCACCTCAAGAATTGTTTTCTGATTTTCAAGATGAATACATAGCGGAGGAAATTGGGGAGATTAGCGATGTAATCAATGAGTCGGATAGTATGGGAAAAGGGAAGAAAGACAGCGAAGGGTCTACCTTTGGCTTGTCGTATACGAAAACAATTAGAGGACATGGAAAGAAACGATCTTCTAATTTCAGATTCTTCAGCAAAAATGACTCAGACTCTGACGGTTCTATCAAGACGTTATCACCGACAAAGGAATTGAATCTAATTGAAGAGAATGAAGCACAAGATAAAGATAAAAGCCACGATGAGCTTACAGATGATGGAGATATCACGGAGACAGAGTCTTCTCTGGTAATACGTAAGTCAAAGTTCCTGCACCCTGCCGACACTAGTGATGTAATTACCATTGATAGTGACTTTGGAGTTCCAGTAAATGCAAACGGGCAAGTGATTCACAACTACCAAGAGCAGGATTCATCATTTAATGCCTACGAAGATGATGAGGAAGAAGACCAAGAAGAAGGGACAGAAAATGGGTATAGCAAGGACAGCGAATTGGCCAGTAGTGACTTCCTTGAAGACAACACAGATGATGATATGGACCTCAGTGACGCATCTTCTACTGATTCAGCTTTTACAGACATCGAGACTGATTCAATTTTGGATCTGTCTATGATATTAGATTCATTTGAAGACTCGAACACGAGCAGCTATTTTGATCGTGAGACAGTTGAAGGTTATAAGAATGAAAAGAAAAGAAGAAAGAAGAGAATTAATTACTTTGATAGTGTTCCGAAAAGCCAACAACAACAGAGCTCGCAAAACCTGCTGCACAGCCAGCAACAACAATCTCAAACACCTGCTCCGGAGAGCTCTCTTAAGACGCAAAAGCCACATGCCACCAACACGGGTTTTGGACCTGGGCGTAGACCCTCATTAACATTTGAAAAGATATCTGTTAACGCTATTCCCTGCAAAGTGCAATCTTCACTCTCCCTGATAATTGAACAGAAATTTAAGTCCAGCAAAGTCAACCCGTTGGCCTACTATACTTATGTTGAGCCAAGATTCAGCGATTCAAAGGTGTTTGTTAAC
Organism: Kodamaea jinghongensis; assembly: GCA_030556895.1. NCBI lineage: Eukaryota > Fungi > Ascomycota > Pichiomycetes > Serinales > Debaryomycetaceae > Kodamaea > Kodamaea jinghongensis. Next base: position 257,358 of record JAKTUX010000010.1, on the reverse strand, counting down.
GTGTTTATTCCACCTAGCCGGAAGGCATCTTTAAAAAGGTTGGCCGTTAACGATAGTGTTCCAGTTGTGGACTTTATTGGATACGTTTTATATGAGTTGGCAAATAACCCAGATGTCTCGTTGGATGGTGAATCTATATACAATCCAAACCATTGGAGAATTGAGCTTGTTGATGAAGATGGAGAAAACTATGGATCGTTTGGAATATTGGATCGGACTAGACTATTGAGCTCGTATAACAGTCCACAAGATTTGGCACTTTGTCATGTTTCGAATGAAGATGAAAGATCAAAATATGAAATACTCACTCCATTGCCATTGGAATTCAAACAGGGAATTGAAACTTTGAATAGGAAGCGTGACAGTATCGATCAAATCTTAGGAGGTATAAACAAGATAAATGGAAGTGAATCTTCTGGAAAGATTAAGCTTGTTATTCAAATGATAGGACCAGCAGAAACCTCATCTTTTACGTATTTTACATCTTCAACACATACCGTTGGTCAAGTTCTCAAGGAATTCTGCATACAACACGGATTACCAACTTCAAAGTACAGATTCAAGGAAGTTTTACTGAAGAGAATGACTGACCTATCTAGCACACCATCTGGAGTAGCCCCTGGAACATACACTAAACTATTGAAGGAAACGGACAAGATTCTGAACGTCCAGCTTGGTCAACTTCTTTTAGTGCCGAAAGATCCTCGCCTCAATGGCACGTTTGGCCTGGAAGGGCTGGAAATTGGTGCTAACATTACTCCCGCAGAATCCACATTTGCAGTCACGCCAGATCAGTCGAATTTAGAATCAAATTTGATGGCTTTGGCATTAGACCCACTGGCAGCGTCCCATAGGGACTCCACGAAGAAAAAATCGGATTCACAAAGCACGTCAACAGAGAACAAGATTAGCTCAAAGAAGGTACTTGCACATTCTAAGAAGACAGAGCTCACCAATATCAAGTACTTGGATGATATAATGACAGGTAAAAATCCTCAATTGCCAGCCAATCTAAACACTATCTATTTTAGATGGAAGGTATATCGTAAGAAGGCAACTATTTTGAACAAGATTGAAAAGTCATTGGTCTTGGATGGGGATTACATTCATTTGACTCCTTCGGATGATATTGTTTTCAAGGGAGTCCCAGGCGATTCTCCAATAGTTGACAGCGTACAACACCACCATCATTTATACCATTACAATTACAACAACTACTATAAGGAGCTGATGATGAAAACGTCTTCATTTCACATTACACAAATAACAAAACTTAAGCAGTACAAGAATACAAAAAACCCCACACATTTTAAAATTGTTATCAACAAGCTGACTGGTGGGATATCAACAAATCCCAAAGAGCCCATAAAGAAGAAATACGACTTGGAGGCTGTTAACGTAGCTGAATGTGAGGAAATTATAGAGAAATTAAAGTGGGTTTTACAGGTTTACACGATCTCGGGCATGAATAACTAGGTATATACTGTATTTAAGTATTAATGAAATATTATGGGTAAGAACATTCGTGTATCACATGACTTATAAAATTAGATATTGATGAGCCTATCACTGAATTGGAAAGAACTCGAAAAGAAGATTAAGACTGGAAAAGTAAAAAAGCCGCAAGTTAACAACAAGGCTAAGAACTTTAAACCGTATTCTAAATTAAAAAATGACAAAAGAGATGAACTTAAAGGAAGCAGTTCATCAAATGTATCCGTCTTTGAAGAGATACTTTGGAATTCAAAATTCTTGAATGAGTCAACTATAAAGAATGTACAGGCGAGGAAGTTAAAGAATCCACAAGATCCAAAGAAGCTAGAAAGGGGAAAGTTCCTAGCTATTGACTGTGAATTTGTGGGAGTGGGTCCGAGTGGAAAGAAATCTGCATTAGCAAAAGTTTCTATTGTTAATTATTATGGTTGTGTCATATATAATTCGTATGTTCGCCCAACGGAGAGAGTTACAGATTGGAGGACATGGGTTTCTGGAGTGCATCCAGGGCACATGAAGGAAGCAGTTACCTTTCTTGACGCTCAAAAGAGAGTCAGTGAAATAATTCAAAATGATGTCATTCTCGTAGGGCATGCGATACATAATGACTTGAGAGCTTTGCATTTTTCTCATCCAAAAAGACAAATACGAGATACATCCTTGTTGGAAAGATTCAAACAACTTTCTAAGGGAAGAATCGGACTAAAAAAGTTGGTGGAATATTATATGAATATACCCGGCTTCCAAACGCAATCTCATTGCTCCATTGAAGATGCAAGAGCCACGATGGTCTTGTACCGAGCATTTAAAAGCGAATTTGAATCTCAAGCCGCAAGAGGTTAACTACATCTAGTATATAACTCGTCATTCATAAAATATACACAATAGACAGAGGAGTTAGTCTTCCAATTGAAGTCCCTCCATATACATGCATGCACTTCTATAAGCCATGATTTGTAAAATTCTCACATTCCTAGAGATTTCGTGCCTTGGAGTTCTTTCAGCAGGATCCATGGTCTCTGCACGTACAAGGATTCTGATAGAATTCCTAGTTAAAACGTCATCAATTTCTAGCTTGCATTCTTCTTCAGATCTTTCCCCTTCTTGCGTAACGTTAGCCCAAACTTCTGAAATTAGTTCTATAATTTCGGTGTTCGAAGATGTAATCAACTCTTGTTGTAAAGCTGATTTCAACAAATGCAATACTAGCAATGCAATTCTTGGTGCTTCAATTAACAACTGGTTGTAAACGTTCAAGAACTTGACTTTGAATGTAGTGTCCGTATTGTCAGAGATAAAGAAGTATGCACCCAAAGTCAAGGTGAGGATTGCTCCGTCATTCTCTTTCTTCAAGTACTGCATAACAGGACCGGGAATCAACGTAGTACAACCTTTAACACTATTCTCAGGTATTCCCAATTCATCCATAAATTCGTGGAAAGCTGTACCATCCAGACTCAAATATATGAACACCAAATACGCCGTGAAAGGATGAAGTGCAGCATCTAGCTTTGACGTATCCAGTGCAGTCTTTTCAAAAGCTTGGTATCTAAGCTTAAAGTATTGCTTCAAGTAGTTCAAAGATGAATGCTTAAAGTGCAGAACTTTCAAGCCTCTGTTCAAAATAAAGAATATATGCATTCCCAAGTTTTCCTTCGTTATATTTAATTTCTGCGATTTTTCAAATTCAGTCATGTATGGTTCCATGAAAGGCCGTTGTTCAAATGCTAAGTCTATGAAATCGTCCCCTTGTTCATGTAGCTTCTCAATTGTATTCATTAAGCATAAAACGGCAGATTGGTATAAGTTTGAATAATTTAACAACCCGTAGCAAATTTGAGGCCAAAACAATATCGCATGGATATTTGAATTAAAGGGTAACCCTGACAACATGCGGGCAGTTGCAAAGCTTGCGGAAGTGAGATATTCGATATTCGCAGAATCATTCTTTGCAAGCAATTTAAGACAATTAGCAACAGTTGACTGATTGATGCCTTGTTTTGCAAGTATACCAACAACCAAAATCGCTCTGCTTTGGAAAACCAGTTCACTCAGAAAGGCGACGTCGATAGCATTCAGGCACCAGCGCAGGCGCCAATTGGATTTGTCGTCTGATTCCCCTAATTTGTAGATAAATTCATTTAAGTAATCACATAACACTTCAAAATTGCTTGCCCTATTGTAAAGTTGGACGGAGTACATACTTGAGCTTGATATGTCCCTAGTTAAGCCAAACAACATCTTGGCCCTTTGATCTGTGAAATATTCAATTGTAGCATCAACGACATCATTTTCTTCACTAGTTAAGTCAGGTTTATGCAAGAAAGACTGAATCAAGTTTATAAACAACTTCTGAAGATCCTCGCCAAAATCCAAGTACACATTGTCAATAAAAAGTGTAGCTAGGAAGAAAATATCGGCCAAATACAACCGTGCAAAAACGTATGAGTTAAAGAAAAGTGAAGAACAAATTTTCACTAACACTTTGATTTCAAACAAATTGCTCTGTTCAGCAATTGTCGAGTCGTTCTTGCGAGTTCTGTTCACACAAGAAATTAACCTGGAAATTACTTCTCCACAGACTTCAACAGATGGGGATATAACCAGAATTATAAATGACCAGTCTGGGCCATCATTCTTGTTATCAATTGCAAACGCGACCACCTCATCAACCAAAATTGGAATAATACGAGGTTCTTGGAATAGTTTCTTCCAGATATAATCATTCAAAAACGCAATCTGATCTTTATTCATGGAAGACATTCGGCAGAACTGACGGACTAATTCAGCAACTCTCTCAGGGCCCTTTTCTTCGTTTTCCAAGTAAATATTCTCATATATATTGTCTACCCAAGGACTTAAGTAGTTTGCACTGGATAACTTACTCTCAATGGGCAACTTATCAAAATTATCAAAAAATGCCTTAAAAAACCTGTAAGACATCGATGGGAAACGACTTGCTAGATGCTTCGAGACACTGACAACAAAATCAGTCGTATTCGCAGGGAACGCAATATTCTTTGCGTGGCTAGTTTTGATTCCAAAATCGATTGAAAAATACGTTGACAATGACCCAAAAAGCAAGGCTGACGCTTGTTTGACTTCGCTGTCGTTCGATAGTAAACCTTGAAAAACGATGTTATATAAACGCCCAAACCAAGGCATGGTGTGCTCGCCTTCCAATTCCTTGTCCTCTTGATAGTTTTGTTTTTGTAATCGAGAAATTGAAAAATATAAAAATCTTAAGATTTCTTGTCTCTCTGAGGATCTCATTGTAACAGTGTAACCAGAATTAAGAATTATGGTAAACTCATCATTGTGTTCAGTTACGTGCGATATCTCACATTTTGAAACTTCTGAGAGTTTGTACACATCAACTAAATTAAATTCTTGTTGATCAATGTACTTGGTTGACTGTTCACAGCATATTTGTATCCACTTCCGACCCATTCTGAGTGATACAGGAATGAAGTTCTCCTTTTCTGCGTCATATAGTTGCACATTATCAAATTCAGCTCTCGTATCATTTGTTATTGCAATGGTCAGTGGATCTAAGCAAAGGCTTTTGACAATATCTGGTGGTGAGACTTGAGAATAGCATGACACAGTTAACGAGGTAAAAAGGTTATAGCTCCTCATAACACTCAAAGTATAAAAAACTGCTGCGCATTGAGAGAGAGGTATGTTGAAGTAGTAGATCCTTGTGCAATTGTTGAATAGTTGCTTTGGTGAGTTGATTCGGATAAGTTCTAGGTACATTTTACCCATTTCCTCTGTATACATGAACTCTGTAAAATCAAAAACAATGTAGAACTTGTTGTCCCAGACTTGGCAAGCCGTTTCAAATAATTTGAAAACAAAGTATTGAACGTCGTCATCAACGAGCTTTAATTTTTTAAAGTTTATAACCACCACCGGTGTTCCATCATGAAAGATTGAACTTGTAACTAGGTTGATATCATCCTTCTCGACATATGCCAAAGACATTTTAGTCATGAAGTCATTGTACTGGTTGTTGTCAGTCATATTGCTGTTGGCGTCAGATGCTTTAAATGGCAGTGACAATTGAAGTTGAACAGATGGCTTTGGTAATCCCATAATCTGAACCACTTTGTCAAATCTTCTATATACTTCAACACGACTGTTCAAATCAACTGAATTTGATAAGTTTTCATTCAAAATAAATTGTGATTTAATTGACGGAAGGTACGTGTATATGTACTTGTGCAAGTACTTGTACTCGGAAACAGGCTTCACATTTGTTTTTTCAAACGGATAACTTGAAATATCTCCGTTAGAGATTTTCTTAAGGAAGTCTGAGATTTTCAAATTGGCTGTGCTCAACTCCTCAAGCTGTCCAGACAAACCTGGCCATTTAATTAGTGCCAAGGATCCATTTGCCATATTCTGCAACACCTTCACTAGTTGCATTAACGTACGTTTAACCTTTGGGTTGTCTACCTCGATTTTGAAAAATGCTTCCGGGGAGATAATGGCTGGACAAAGAAATCTCAAAAATATGAAGGATCCTACCGCTACTAATGCGGAACCTTCAAATCTAACTCTCACCAATTTGTAGATCTCACTGGAGATAAACTTAAACAGTAGAGGAATCTGATCTGCAGAATTGCAAATTCCATCTACCAACTTTGTCAAATACTTCATGTACATCTCGGTATCCAGTTGATCCCTCTCTGTGACCCTTTCAACTTCAACAGTAACTTTATTATTTATAATTTCCAACAATATTGGCTTAAGAGTTGATTCAAGGTATTCTTTCCCGTAATCATTTGCAAAATTCAGAAGAAGCTTTGTCAAAGTGGAGTTGCGGCGGAACATATCAGAAGAACGTGTGATTTTGTTGATTTCATGTGCCATTAGCAGAGCAAAAAGTCTATCCAACATTTCAGTGAATCCAAAAATTCCAAATAATGCTGTAGCAAGCAAATTATGTTCAGTCAGACTCGCCACATCAGCCATTGCACCAACAATGGGGATCTTTGAGGAAACTAGAACATTCGTTAACTCAAATATAAGTTGTTCAGGAAATTCTTCTCTCTTGTCTGCAAGATCCCTCAGCGTCAACATATTGGAGAAAACGTTGATAAACAAAGACCGTATTTTCTTATTCTCATGATATCCTAGTAGAAGAACAAATTGCATTCCAATATCAGTATCATATTGTAAAATATTGGACATGCACCGTAAGACATTGTCAATTATTAGATTCATCTTATTTCTCAGCTTCAGAACTAGAGCTCCGCTTGTGAACTTTTGGATAATCTTGTAAAATAAGGAAAAATAATTGCCAAAGGCCAAGTCCTTGTACTTCTTCAATTCTGAATCCTTTGTACCGTCAGGTACTTCAAGTTTTAATTCTTCGAGCTGCAAGGATAGTGCCTTCGATGATTGTGCAGCTAAGTCAAGGTTCAAAAATACTAGTTCTTGTTCTTTTGAAGACTTGACAGATGGCCTAGAAGAAGACATGGTTGACGTCTCATCTTGCAAATTGCTCTCGTAAAATACAGCCAGTTCCAACCACTCACATACTGACTTTGATAAAAAGTTACGAACCTTGTAACTTCCCCTAATTGCATGTCTTTCCTTTTCTGATTCAATTATTTCAACTAATTTACAAAAACGAAGCTTTAATCTCAAGGTGTCCACTGGGTTTTCAATTTGGTTAACGTAGCGAACAAAAACATGTGCAACGCTGGGAACTTGTGAAACCAATACAAAAGAACCATCATGAGGACCAGATACCATTCCTGTTATGATGATGATGAGTTGTTCAATTAGCATTACCTGCTCTTCGGATATAAATAACTTTTCCGAATACACACCAATCAAATGTGTCATTTTAGTTGTGATCAAGTGGTACACGCTTGGGTGTGATTCATTCAGAAGTGAATCCTTAATCACAACTCTCATGACTAAATCTGTCGATGCAAGTAGACTAAGACATTTATCAAAAAATTCGGAAACTACGTTGTATGCCTTGGTTTTCTGTTCTCCGTCATCTTGGGCAAACTGATCGGTAAAGAAGCAACCTGAAGTTGATACCAAAAATCCAGTGTAATGCCTGAAAATCATATTTTCATCACTCAATGATCTTAATTCTAACATGGAAGACCACCGACCATATATGATGAGCCAAACTTGAAAGAGTGATTTCGTTGGTTGAGCTTCTCGTAAAATGTTCCTGAATTTCTTGTGAAGTGAAGCAAATCCCGTGAAAACCGAGGCATCATTTATAACCATTTCAAAAGTGGTAATTAAGTTCTCGTCTGTCTTTATTTCCCGGTTTCTTTGATCGTTAACATACCATTGCATCGTCGTTTTTGCAGTATTGTAGAATTGGATATCGTGCGTACATAATGACAAAAGCAACACTTTTTCTATTGCATGAGAGGCCCCTGCACCAAAATCAATGTATTTTCTTGTTCTAGGGTCCAGTATCAAAGTGTTGCTGCGAATAATAGTCATGAATTGGTCACGACCTTGAAGGAAATTTTTGATCAAAACAAAGCAGGCTTTGAAGTGGGCATTGGTTAGCGACAATTGCATGCATGCATCGCATATTGACTGAATAACAAGGTTTGAAATTGTATAATTAGCTAGTACGGACAAGGTAGTGTAATTTTTTGCAATTTGCAGTTCAGCATCAACGAATATTGATGACAATGCACAAGCTGCATCAAACAAGTCACTGCTCTTCGTGTGGACTGCCTTTGCTTTAAAAGCAAAACGTATCGGTATAGCAATTTCTCTTGCGAAGTGGACAATTGTGGTTACGTTCGTCTCAAAGGACTTGAATTTCATGTTCTCCTCACCCATTGTTTCGGAATCATTAAAGTAATATTCTGGAGCAGCTAGAAATATCTTGAAAATGTCCGTTAACATTTCTTCCGTATTAGAGGCTAGTTCGTAACGTCTTAAAGATGATGAGTAGCTGTTATCATCAAATTCGTTGATGTAATGGTCAATTCCCGTCGCTGGAAGTAGACCTATTTGTTCAGCTCCAGCCAACAGAGTCAGATCACTTTGATAATCTGAATAAATTGATGCTGTCAGAGACTCCAGATTTGCATTGGCTATTGTTTGTTGGTATAATTCATAGTGCCTCAATATCTTGACCAGACCAAATACTAGCAACTTCAACTGAATTGACAACTTTTCAATGATCTTTTGGAATACTTCTTGTCCTATTGGAGACTCGCTTACGGATCGTATCACCTTGATAAAAAGTCTGACTTCCCTTATGTTTGTGCAGCTCTCGTTGAAATTCTTGCAGATAACATCAACGTACTTTGTAGTATTGATCATAAGTGCTGCCGTATAGAAGTTGATATAAAGTAAATCAAATTTGTTACTTAAAACCGGATCATCAAACTTGTTTTTGGAGGAGAATTTTATCAAACTGCTATGGGTCTTGTCTAAGTACTTCTGTGAAAACACGACTACCAAATGATCCTTAAAGTCCGAATCTAAAAGTCGAGCCCCTAAGTGAAAAATTTTGATAAGAGAATCAAATGTTTCTAAATTCGATCCCTTTTCTGAGTCTTTGAGAATATATTGTAGGTATTTTCCCCCCTTGTACTTTGGACTTTTGCTGTGGTGATCAAGTACATCGAGAAAGTCCTCTAAACACAACAGGATAAGCCAACTCAAAACAAATGCAGAACAATCACTGTTTAATATAGAATTGTCAAAAGCCTCACTTGCAGTGATAAACAAGTCTCTGCATTTCTTTTGGAAATCAGGGTTATCATGACTGATAATGCAATTATAGTCTTCAGGTCTAGAAAATGCTTGATCTTGGATCAGCAGGGTTGCAAATATCAAAAAAGCTCGTTTCCAAGTGTTCAGCTTGAGATGCGTAGTTACATTCAAATAATCTATAGCGTTGGCGTAACCATTTTCCTCCACGTAAAACATGTACTTGACTAAAGGAACATAACGTTTCAAGGTTTCGAGTGTCACCAGGGGTACATTGGAACTGAAGTGAGAAAATAAGTGGGTGTGCAAATACGAGGAATACTCCGTAGGGCAAGCCAGTGCAATATAACGGATGATAAAACCAACATTGTCATCGATTTGGTCCAAATATCTAGAGATTTCATCCTCGTCTTCTGAGTTGGTAGTCGTTCGGGTCAAGTGTGATGCCGATGAAGAATGATTCGAAGAATTGGATGATTGTAAATTTTGAGTATTTCCAGTGGTCGAGATCGATTGTGTGTTAGCAAAGTTAGTTGAACTTACCATGTCTATTATTCTTCTAATTACTCTAGGAGATAGTAAATCCACATAAACATCGATTAGTTGGGTAAATATCTCTTTGCTCATCGGTTCTGGCTTATCAAAGTGATGAAACTGCGAGTAATTTGCTATGAATTCGCCGGTGGATGAATAACTGCCAGGACCTCGAACATTCTCTCTATTCCATTGTAATTTCAAGATTCCAGCAAGCAATTTACAAATTATTAAAGTCAGTGTAACCAGTTGTTCATCTCTATCTTGTAGTTGTGGTGTGATTGCCTCTCGATTGATTTCTTGTAAGATGTTGGTTAAGCTAAGTAATATATGAGCAATGGTTTTTGGTAATTTTCTCTGATGATCATTGATGATTTTAGTAGTGAGGACAAATTGAGGATCAATCTCAACTTCTTCAATAGTTCGTCCTGTCCGACTAGGTAAAAACAGAAGAATTCTTTTAGACAAGGTATCGATGAACTCCACCGTTGCGTTATCTGTTTCCATGACGGCTCGAGAATGACGGCGAAAGAAGATGGTTCGTTGGCAGGGTAATATTGTACTATGAAGAATATAAGTCAGTTCTTGATGATGGTTATTGGTATCACGAAGGTATGTTCTATTAAAATCCGTTATCTTCGTAAAAGGTTTATTGTTAGGAAAAAGTTTGGTACCACCGTTTTAACGAAAACAAGATTTGAGAAAAATTTAGTGAGGAGCGAGAACAAGGAAAAAAAAAATAAGATTAATGGAACCGAGTATTTTTAGTGAGGAGGAGAAATGTATCAAAACGGGCAGATCCTGGTAGGGGCTACATAAGCATAGAGCCACCAATTGATATAGCGATCACTTTGGGGAAAATGTGGGGTACACATTAACTCATGGATTAGTGTTCTTGCTATAATACATGCAATATCGTTAGGGCATTTTAGTGGCATGTCTCTCACGATTCTTGAGCGTTAAATTTTAGAGATAACAGATTGCGGGTTTTCCATATTCCACTGGATTACGGCCGAAACTTTTGCAACAACCTGCTGCCTCGTATTTTCGTATCCGAGCCCAGCAAAAAATGTGGTTCTTGAGCACACCAGAAGACTAGAAGCATTTACCCAATAGGGCAATATTACTAATTTCAAGTAACCTTTTGAAATGCACCGTTTGTGAGATTTGTGGCAACGTGGATACTGTTGAAACGGTCGAAAAAAAAAAAGCAATTTTACTTCAATTAGCCAATTGACATGGGGAAGTGGAGAAAAAGGATGATCAGCTGTGGAAACAGGTGGACATATAATAGGTGTACGCAGTTTAGTACCCTCAAGGGACCTTCAAAACAGTAAAGCGCAAAAGCAATGCATCTTGAAGACGTTTGTGATACTATGCGCTAGGATTAATTGTGCGTTTGTCCTATGTGAATTGTGTTTGACAATTGTGCTCTTTATATACAAAGTTTGCTTGAACCCCTAGGGTTTTGAGCGCTTCGGTAGCATTGGAGTTGCTCGCGTCAACGTCAACTGATCATAGTAGCAAAAAGAGGCAGAAAGAATAGCCGACGCAAGTACAAGCCCTTGTATCTATTAAGGTAGATTGTTGTGTCAAAAGCACTTCCAAAAAAATGGGGCATACTGGGAATTGAACCCAGGGCCTCTCGCATACTCGGAAACCCAAAGCGAGAATCATACCACTAGACCACACGCCCGTTTTTTAAAAGAAAGGCAAGGCTAATTTCTTTGTCTTAACAAATTATCAACAGCGTCTTTACGCGAATTTTTATGTATTGTACAGCACCGATCATCAACGTAATCAGGGTTAGCAACATGTAATATCTGGTACTCTAGCAATATTAGTAAGCTTAAAGAATTTTTCGAAATGTCATCAGCTAGTCACCTATTGTTGCTAATGCAGATCACCTGTTGATTCACGTGCACGACGTCACCTGAATTTATTGCAAGTTTTAGAATCCAAAAGGTGCTTCAATAGATTTGCAACAATGTTACTAAAAATTCGATCTCGCAAATGCTCTCTAAGTTGAATTGAGCTTTAAGTTGGCTGTCTAAGAATGGTGCTCGTTTGCAAAGCTCGTTTGCATCGTTTGATGAATTTCCAGGAGTGTTTTCATGCAACTGATTCCTTAATCACGACAATTTATAGATCACACGTACTATCAACATGCTTCTATCCGACTAGTGAAATCTTAGAATTCGTTTGTTACCGAATCGATTGATTTTTTTTGTAGGTTGTCTTCCCCTGTTGTCTTTCCCCTGAATGAGAGGCAAAAATTCCTGTACAAAAAATCACTTTAACAGCGTCTCACATTAAATGGAGAGCACTCAAGAAACAGGAGCTTATGATAGAGAGTTTAATTCGACCAGTGCCATGAATAGCAACCTGAATAATAGCAGCAATTCAAATCTGCCTGAATATAAGAATGCAGAAATTGAGAACAGTGGTCCTACAAACAATTTTGTGCTGTCTGCTACTCTGTCTGACAATGAAGAGGATGAAGGATCATTATTAAGGTTATCGCAACAAGCTAGGCAAAGACACGTAAACAGATTCTACGACGCCAATAGTGATAACGAAGACTTTTATAGCTTCCACGATGATGAAGACGAGCCGGCGGAAGATGATGAAACCTATCACAATGAGGAAGGGGAGGAAGAAAGAGGTGGCGACATGGTAAATCATGATGAGGTTGACGAAGTTGAAGATGAAGACGTTGACGACGAAGATGATGTTATGAGCAGTGTGATAGGCGCAGACACTTCCAATTTCTTGAGACAAATTTTAGAGGCAGGAAGAAGAAGACGAATACAAGAGAATGACGTAGATGAAGATGAACGCAATACCAGTGGAAGTGAAGCTGGAGACGACGACGAGGAAGATGAAGGAGTTGACGACGAAAATGAGAACGAGTTTTTCCGTTCCAATGACCCTAGAGCATTGTTAAGGGCAATTGGATTCCTTGGGAATTCGAACCTGAGTTCCAATTCAAGTACGGGGGATTCTGCTGCGAGTTTATTTATGAACTTCGTGGGTTCAGGGTCATTATTAAATGGTGGAGGTGGAGGATTTAACCAAGTTACTAATGAATTCCAAGGAATTTTAGCTAATTTGAATCAGAGGGAAGATACATACTTGATTATGGAAACTCTTAATGAGCTCTCCGAGAGATTGTTGATGATGAACGCCATTACTGCAGAACGCATTATTCCGTCAAGCTCGTTAGCAAAGTCTTTATGTACAATTATGGTTGATTCTTCTCTAACTGAAGACTTGGAGTTACAACTCGTAGCTTGCAGATGTCTTTACAATTTTATGGAAGTCAATCTTGATTTTATTCATGATGCTTTAAGTCATGGAGCTGTTGAAATCATTGGAGAAAAATTGATGGAAGTAAGTTACATTGATCTAACTGAACAAGCATTGCAGTCCTTAGAGATGATTTCTCGCGATCCAAGTACCCATTCACGCTTAATTTCCAATCCTGGTCTTAAGGCAGTATTACAATATTTGGACTTTTTAACAATTCATGCACAGAGGAAATGCTTTCTAATTGTTTCGAAATCTTGTACGAACGTTTCAGTTTCTAGTTTTGATAAGATAAAGTCTATTTTTGAAGATATATCGGAAGTGGTTCGAAACCATAATGATTCTGTGGTAGTTGAAAACGCATGGTTAGCTATTTCAAGAATTATTACCAGTTTTAAGCTGAAGCCAGAACTCCTCGATGAGTTATTCGTTCATAAGAATTCTTTGCTCAAAGAATTAACGGAAATAATTGTTCTTAGTAGCAACAGCCTTCAAAGTTCAGATTCTTCGAAAGTAACTTTAAACTATAGCTCATGCCTAAGTTTGTTAGAGTCCCTCATTATATTAGTGTCAGTCAGCATGGAGGCTTCGAGAACACTATTATCTGAATGCGAAGTTGGGGGAATTATAGTACAGTCTTTGAAGAACTTCTCGAAAACAAAATCCGAACACTTATCCATTGAAACTTTGATGGCAGCCCCGAAAGAATTTTTGTCTCAGTTTCTAAGTTTGATTGGGTACTTACTTCCCATATCTTATAATTCTAAATCTACCCCATTTTTACGAGATGATCACAAGGACTTTCCAGAAAGAGAAGCGATTAATGAATTGAGAGTTGACTTGTGCAGAAACGTAATTCCTCAAGATTACTGGAAGTTCATAGATACAATTTGGATACTATTATTGAATAGTTTTCTGGCCACAATGGATTATGAAATCCGTAGAAAAGTTTTTATTTTGCTTTTCAGAATAGTCTCATTTGCTGTCGATGGGGTGGAACTTGAAAGAATAAATGGTTTCAGGCTAATTAGCAATGTATTGGCATCGGTTACCAATCAAAATGTGCAACAAGTGGTTGTTGACTTTGCTGATTCGCTAGGGCCAGTCAATGAAGATGTTGAGATGACTGAAGAGGATACTTCTAACGAAGAACGAAGCGCAGGCATATTGGATGAGGAGGTAGGGTTAGGTTCTGAGATTCGCAAGGAAGTCACTTCAATCTCAAAATTAGAAAATGAGGTGCAATACCAGCGCAAGCACCAGAATAATGAAAAACCTAGCCAACATTATCTACAGTCTATCCTCTTGCTCGTGAGTGCGCTTACAATTGCAAAAAATTTGATGAAGAAAGCACCAGCATCTATTATACAAGATTTGGAGAAAGAAGGATTTATTAGCGATGCTGTCACAATAATGGAAAGTATTAAGACCAAATCCATCCACCTCGATGACAACTCAAGTCAACTGCATAATAAATTCTATCACGTTATGCCAAGTTTCTCAAGCAAATACTTGGATACTGAGTTTACAAATGAATACACTTACAAATTGAACTACAAGAAGATACTATCGCAAGTCTTGCAATCGAGTTTTGACATTGAAAATTTTTACAAGGAATCTAAATCTACCATCAATGAAAACAATGTGGAAGGTTTCATTAAGCTACTGGCAATCAGTGAACTATTGAACTGCTCAGATCAAAACGAGAGTATGGAATTTTGGTTAAGTTTGTGGAGAAAATTGAAAGCCACTCTAGAATCCAATAACATTTCAAGTTTTGAATTAGTCTCATCCAAAATTATTGAGACTTTGACTACTGTTTTAACGCAAAAGCTGAATTCTGGCCCAGAATTAAGTACACTTTGTAAAGCTTTTGTGAATGTTTTCTTTCTTGGTGAAATCGGTCCAATTACGTTTTTAATTGAGAAGTTGCAAGAAGCATTGACACGTTCAGAATCTTTTGAAATAGTTTCTTCTGGTATCGGATTACCTAGTGGAGCAAATTTGCAAAATGAGTACGCTCAAACTTCAATTATGGCTAAACAGGTCAAGCTTCGCTTGAGCTCTGATAGGAATGAAGACGAACTCCCAGATTCTATACTTTCTGATTTCAACCATATTATTTTGTCTGTTCACGCTATAGCTACTTTTAAGTCAGTTGACACTTTTTTAAAACAAAAGTTGCGATTTATGAAGGAAGTTAAAAACATTGCTTCGAGTGATTTAAGTTCAATTGGAAATAGTTTGGACGAGTCGTCGGATCAAGAAATCGAATACTTAATTAATGGTGAAGTAATTCCTACTGAAATCACGATCTACGGTGCTGTTTACCGTTCCTTGCAGACAAAACCTGATGAGACGATTGAGCCATCTCGTATTTGGTCAAATATTCATAGTGTAAGCTACAGGTTGGTGAGTAAATCACAAATTAAGGAAAGTAAAATTATTCCACTACAGGTTAATACCGAGAGTGAACAAGACATTTACAACCCAACAACACTTAGCTCACTTAAGCTACTTAAAGTCTTATTTGAAATGAACGCTGTCGTTAACGACAGCGCTCGGACATCCTGTTCTATCTCCGATGCGAAATTTATGAATTGGAAATTAACAGTAAAGTTGAATCGTCAGTTGGAAGAACCACTAATTGTTGCAAGTGGAACGTTACCAGGGTGGTCAATTTATACATCAAAACAATTTCCATTCATTTTTCCGCTTGAGACTAGATTATTCTTTTTGCAATCTACTTCTTTTGGGTACTCCAGGTTGATCCATCACTGGCAATTACGTACTAATCAAGCTGAAGAAGACAATAACAACAATCAGCATTCCAGCATAAACCAGCTTCGCCCTCAGCTTGGTCGCCCTACAAGACATAAGGTAAGATTGTCTCGGAAGATGATGTTACAAAGCGCCATAAAGGTACTAGGACTTTATGGCTCAACTCCTGGAATTTTAGAAATTGAGTACTATGATGAAGTTGGAACTGGATTGGGGCCTACACTAGAATTTTATGCAACCGTTTCTAAAGAATTTTCTAAGAAGAAGCTAATGTTGTGGAGAGACATGGATCTTGACCTGACTCTTAGCGATGAAGAGGCTTATGTTTGCAACAGCTTTGGACTATTTCCGATGCCTTTTGATGATCATCAGATTGCTAGTGATAATGGCCGTAAAGTTCTACACTTTTTCTCTTCTTTGGGTAAGTTTATTGCTCGAGCATTGCTTGATTCACGTATTATTGATTTCAACTTTAGTCCTGTGTTTTTAAAATTAGTTCAGTTCTTGAACCATCAGTCGCTTCATCATAATAACTTGCACATTGGATCGAAGGACTTCAAAAAGATTGCAAATGTATCTAGCTTGCGTCAACTTGATCCAAAACTTGCTGATTCAGTTGAACATCTCTTACGGTACGTTGAGAAGTTTAAGAATTCCGAAAAATCAAAATGGGAGTCTATCTTAATTGATGGAGCTACAATTCAAGACTTGTCACTTTATTTCGTACTTCCAGGGTACCCTGAATATCAATTGATACCAAATGGTAATGATATTCAGGTGACAGCGCTGAACTTGGAAAATTATATCGAAAGCGTTGTTGAGGCAAGCTTGTACTCTGGAGTTATCCACCAAACACAGGCATTTATGGACGGTTTTTCAAAGGTTTTTCCGATCAATTCTCTCATTCTATTTACACCTAGTGAATTGGTTGAATTATTTGGGAACTCTGAGGAAGATTGGTCTATCGGTACCTTGACTAGTGCGATCCATGCAAACCATGGATTTACGAAAGATTCTGAAGCCATTAAACTGCTCATCAAAATTTTAGTGGGATTTACTTCAGAGGAAAAGCGAACATTTTTGCAATTCTTAACTGGGTCACCTAAGTTGCCAATTGGAGGTTTCAAGTCGCTCAGACCAGAGTTAACGGTCGTGCGCAAACACCCGGAGCCTGGGCATGTTGCTGATGCATACTTACCTAGTGTTATGACTTGTGCAAATTACTTAAAGTTACCTAATTATTCTTCGGAAGAGATAATGAAAAAGCGGATTTTGCAAGCAATTAATGAAGGCGCTGGAGCTTTCCTCTTGTCATAGTTTCATTGATATATATGAAGTAATTTGTCGTCTGTCACGTGATGACATTGTATAGATTTTGAAGGATTTTGGTATGTAGCGAGGAGGAAAAAACGAATAACTGTTCGCTTTGTAAATACAATATGGCATTGCAATTGAACAACATTGTTGACTCCTTGGTTAAGTCTTCTCCTCCTGGCGAGTATGAGGCAATCTCTAAGGATTTAAATGCCTTGTTGGGAAACAAGAACTCAAAGACGGTAGAATCATCAATTGAATCTTATATTAAAGAGACGGGAGCTGTTTTCTCCTCGACCTACATTGCTTCAAAATGGAATAAGGATCTGAATTCTTCTAAATACATCGACTACAAGAAAAAGAAAGCCTTTAATGTTGATATCTCTTCTCAAACAGTCATTGACATTGAGGATTTTGATACTAGTCTGATTAATTTTCCTACATACTACGAAGCTTTAGTGAGTTCGTTGGAGGAGTATGGCAATGATCATTACCCATCGAGCTTTGCTTTCAGTGTAGCTCCACAGCTAAACGGTGAATTGTACATTGTGATTATTGGACAAAGGATAAACCATGACAATTTCTTCACTGGTCAATGGAAGTCAATTTACCGTATTTCTGGTTCATCAGTAACCGCTCAAGTATCCTTGGATATACACTATTTTGAAGCTGGAAATGTGAGATTGAACTTTGATGAAGAAATTGACAAGAAAGACCTTGCTGAAGTCGATGCTCGCAGTATTGTTAATTACATCAATTCTTCCGAGACTGATATTTCCTTGAAGATCATTGATAACTTTAATGAATTGAATCAGAAGTATTTTAAAAACCTAAGAAGATTATTGCCTGTGACCAGATCTAAGATTAACTGGGGCAGTGCTATTGGAAATTACAGATTGGGTTCTGATGTAGTCAATAAGGTTTAATTTATCCCGCAAGGATCAAAATTGACAACACAGTAATACCAGAAAGATTTTGGTTTTTGAGGCCAGTATCAAATACATAGAAATATATCAAATGCAAAAACAAGTCTTCGAAATTTACCTAAGTTTATATAATGTCCATATTATAAAGAATCCTAATAAAATTATGCCCACTATCTTTGTGAGACTGGCATTTCTTTGCATAACCCCTCTTAATTCGCCGCTGGTTCTCTTGAGCAGGTCCATGAGTTGACCAAAGTTGTCATTAAGCGAATCCAAGATCAGTTGTTCCTGTTGAACGTAACCATGTATGTCATTATTGACTGTATTCCTGAATTGGTGTAGTGTTTGAGCAAGGTCGTCAAATCTTTGGTTGTTTTGTTGTTCTCTATGAGAATATAAGTTGTCGCCCATCTCGCCTCTGGTCAAGGTATAATACAGAAGAAAAAGGTTCAGAAGCAATTCTGACTTTCATTTTGTCGATCGAAAGAACCACCCAAGTTAAAAAAAATGCGAATTCTGTGGATCGAACACAGGACCTTCAGATTAACTGTGACTAAATTTCTTCAGTCTGACGCTCTCCCAACTGAGCTAAATCCGCGAAACCCACGCCGGGAGTCGAACCCGGAATCTTTTGATTAGAAGTCAAA
This sequence comes from Kodamaea jinghongensis, assembly GCA_030556895.1. Taxonomy (NCBI): domain Eukaryota; kingdom Fungi; phylum Ascomycota; class Pichiomycetes; order Serinales; family Debaryomycetaceae; genus Kodamaea; species Kodamaea jinghongensis. The sequence goes on along the minus strand of JAKTUX010000010.1, from coordinate 238,634 downwards.
CGCGTTAACCATTACGCTACGCAGGCTATTCAAAGTTCTAAATGCTTGAATAATTACTTGAAGTTTTCAAAAATGTATGCGGTTTCCAACTTGTGGTCAGTTATTTAGATCCTAGAAAATTAAAAATCCAAATCAAATACTGAAATCTTATAATGTTTCCTTGCATAGGGTACAAAAGTTGCATTTTAGCAGAAAGGTCTATTAACTAATATTACTAGCGTCTTAATTAATTTGTAGTTCGGAAACCTGAACATAGCGCATCTGGTAAATCACATGGAGCAACTCTCCGCTACAGGAATCTACAAAGTTAGACTTGACTATAACTCTATGAACCAATTGGTTTGTTCCCCGACAGAACAGTTATTTTCATGCACCAATGTTTTCCTCAAAATTTGCAAAAAATGACAAAAAAAAACTTTAACCTATCTCAGCTAAGTTCGATCACTTTCCTATTCTTGGCCCCATTAACGAAGATTCATGATGAAGCTGCAAACTTAGCAAACCAGTTAAACGAAGAATATAGAAAGACTTGTCATAATCGAAATTTTACATATATTTGATATAGTATGCACTACTACTGAAGACTATTAATAGTTGGGAAGTGGTTGATGTTCAGGAACTGTTGGTCATTGCTGAGAGGAGCCTGGCCCCCCTGATATTGCAGCAGCAGTTGTGAATTTCCAAACCCAGAGCTAGTAGGTTGTTGCTGTAGTTGTCCATATTGAGCATTTGCCCGAGAATAGTACGAGTTTTCAGGAGCGTAAGAAGGATAAGGAAGTCCAGCGTTATTAATTGGACGTGATTGAGCTCTTTGAGAAATCAGCTTCTCCATGAGCTCATTGTAGATCTTTAACTCAGAATTTAAGTGCGTGTTCAATGACAGCAATTCCTCTTTACGGACACTATATTTGTCAATAAACTTTCCCAATTGTGGTCTCAAAGGTATAATTTCATTAAAAAGTTGAGTAACTTCATCCTCGTTCAACTCGTTCGGGTTAACTGTTGTTAAGAGCAGCAATAACTTATCAATTTTCTTCAGATCTTGAAATAGCATTCGTTCCTCAACTGCCAACTCCCTGGCGATTTCTTGAGGGGATTGGTTTACAATAGGAGTTACGTAGTTTAAAGGAAATATGCCCATCGTTCCGTCAGCCAAACTTCCCCTCCACCAGTCTCTATATACTGATTCAATCACTGTTATCACATCCCCTTTTCTAAAGGACAATTCATCAGGTTCATAAGATATTAAGTCGTATAGAGCTCGAACTTTGGAAACTGTGGCAATGGTTTGTTCTGCCGTTTTCTGCTCCTTTAATTGTGGTGTATCATCACTCTGTTGCGTTTGAGGCTGAGTAGTGTGTTGTATTTTGCCAACTTCTGGTAACGGTTTATTCTTCAAATATGTCTTCATACTTTGCTCCCTCTCATACTCATTCAACGACAATTTTAGCACACGCTGTAACTCATCTTCTTCTTTGGCTTTATCTTCTTCCGAGATTTGCTTTTTCGAGGGTTTGTCGGGCCCAGAGGATGAGTTAATCTTAAAGAGCTGAGGATGACTTGCTTTGATTTGATTATACGCATCGGTCATAGGCTTCAACGAGGGATCGTCTTTAAAAGTGTCTTGCAATTGCTGTATAACCTCGGCAATTCTCACTTTAACGGTGATATGTAACTTTTTATCATTTAACCGTTTGATGATAGTTTCTTTCAAGAACAGCTTCGACGCAATTTCTTGTTTAACACGAGATCCACAATTCTCAGCAACAGCAACAAGTAATGATAATGTCCTTAAGATGACATTAGCATCGCCAGAGGTTAATCTTGATGAGATTTGCTTAATTGCAGGCTTTGTTGTGTCCTCAGGGTTTGAAGAGATCCTGTCACATACTTCAAGGATGTATTCCCAATTATCTGCAGTCAAAGCTGCGTCAGTAGCTTTATTAATAAGATTCTCAATTGTCATTGTTGTAAAAAGAGAATGATTTGGTATCCTATACCTTCAAAAAGTTACGCCCCTTTCAAGTTGTGGCAAAGATTTTCACGTGAATTACATCACGATCAAAAAGTTGATTATTACATAATCATACAGGACCCCGGATTTCACGGAAAGCGGCAAACATGACATCAGTTGATTAAGTGGTTATGGAGAAATTGTAGTAATGGTTTACCTTTTCCTATTTCGTACGTGGGTATGTTAGCGTGAGCTCAGTTAGCTCAAAATTGCTAATGTAGTAGATTGCATAAAGTGGACTATAAATATTTGCTTGCCGACCTCACTTTTTTAAACTCTCTACTATCTACAGCAGAATACTCGTAAAATATTGCTGCTAAAATCTTGAAGAAAGAACACTGCAATCTTGTGCAAAAAACTGCAACAACCAATTATTGACTTTGATTTAGAATTCAGCTGGTGCCATAATGCCTGTGGGAGAATTTAAGAGGTCTCAACTCGAGGAATCTGGAGTGCGAGATACAGATTCGTTTTTGAAGGTTCCAGGTATACCTGGAGATCTGACAAGAGCCCTGGGTTCTGGTTCCGACCTGTCTTCAGGGATCTTCCAGCGTCGCCGAGGTTCGTCTGTCGGTAACATCAACGTTGGTGATACCTCACCATCGTTGTCAACAATGAATACCTCAAAGTTGCAAAGACAGAGATCTGAATCCAGAATTAAAGAGCTTAATAAGGAATCGAAGTCAGACGCAGCAATTCTTAGGAAGCTCATCATTGGTTTTAATGAATTGACGTACAGACACACATGGATCTACCCATTTATTGTGTTGTCTAGTGCACTTTCGACATACTATTTATCGAATCCTGGTTCCAAGACTCACACTTTGTTAGAAGAAATGATTTTCCCATCTCACAAGATTGAGGGTACTGATCAATATGGCAAAGGAAAATTTGACTTTTACTTTGTTGGGTTCTATGCGTTATTCTTCACTTTCTTCAGAGAATTCATGATGTGTTGCGTATTGAGGCCTTTGGCAGGTGTATGCGGAGTTAGGAAGGAAGCAAAAGTGAAGAGGTTTATGGAGCAAACTTATTCTATTGTGTACTATGGTACTACCGGTCCACTTGGATTGTATATCATGAAGAGCTTACCAATCTGGTACTTTCAGACCACTCCAATGTATGAAACGTATCCACACAAGACTCATGATTTGCTCTTTAAAGTGTACTACCTTGGACAGGCCGCATTCTGGGTTCAGCAATCTGTCGTATTAATTTTGCAATTGGAAAAGCCTCGTAAAGATTTTGTGGAATTGGTATTACATCACATTATCACCATTGCTCTCATCTGGTGTTCTTACAGGTTTCACTTTACTTGGATGGGCTTAATGATATTTGTTACTATGGACATCTCAGACGTAGTTTTGGCGACATCCAAGACGTTGAACTACATTGATTCTCCTCTCACAGGTCCTTTCCTAGTGTTCTTTTTTATTGTCTGGATCTATCTTAGACACTACATCAACTTGAAGATTTTGTGGTCCGTGCTCACTGAGTTTAAGACCGTTGGTGAATGGGAACTCAATTGGGTTACCCAGCAATACAAGTGCTATATCTCTCAGCCCATTGTATTTGTTCTTATTGGAGCCTTGCAGATTGTTAATCTTTACTGGTTATTCTTGATATTTAGAATTTTGGCAAGATATGTGTTTGGCGGAGTAACAGAAGATGAAAGAAGTGACGACGAAGGCGACGACCATGTTGAATCCGACAACTTCTCGCAATAGCATTGACAGATTAGTTGAATTCTGCTGCAACAAACTTCAAACGATTACACAGACGCTACAACAATAAAGGTTTTCCAGATTTCACTGAAGTCTAAACTTCCTAGTTGGGTAATTCGAATTGAAACAGCACGCGTACTGTAAAAATTAGGGTTACAGCTTGTGTTGTATGACTCAGCAAACCAAGGATTGGTTAGCGAACAAGCACTAACGCTTAGATCTATGGCAAGATTTGCTTGATTTACTGAGTGAATTCCATTGATTTCTTTCTTACACTTACCCCTATTTCGCGCTATTCATTCTCTGTTCGCGTTGCTGAAGTATTTTTTATAACGGAGCACAAAATTATTGCAAACAACTCTCGACGAATCAAAGGTCAAGTTGGGCAAAGTTTGGTATACTTCACATCTACAAATATTATACCAAATAGAACACACATGGTACAAGGAAAGAAGGACGGACAATCAGCACCGCACATTGTTGGTGGGCAGCCTGTGAATGCTGACTTGGTTCATTTGGAAGTTCCAAATAAAAGTTCAAGTCTGACAACAACAGGTTCTTCATCTAGATCTGCACCTGGGGAACAGAAAGCTCATCGTCGCCGAGGTTCGTCTGTCGGTAACATCAACGTTGGTGATACCTCACCATCGTTGTCAACAATGAATACCTCAAAGTTGCAAAGACAGAGATCTGAATCCAGAATTAAAGAGCTTAATAAGGAATCGAAGTCAGACGCAGCAATTCTTAGGAAGCTCATCATTGGTTTTAATGAATTGACGTACAGACACACATGGATCTACCCATTTATTGTGTTGTCTAGTGCACTTTCGACATACTATTTATCGAATCCTGGTTCCAAGACTCACACTTTGTTAGAAGAAATGATTTTCCCATCTCACAAGATTGAGGGTACTGATCAATATGGCAAAGGAAAATTTGACTTTTACTTTGTTGGGTTCTATGCGTTATTCTTCACTTTCTTCAGAGAATTCATGATGTGTTGCGTATTGAGGCCTTTGGCAGGTGTATGCGGAGTTAGGAAGGAAGCAAAAGTGAAGAGGTTTATGGAGCAAACTTATTCTATTGTGTACTATGGTACTACCGGTCCACTTGGATTGTATATCATGAAGAGCTTACCAATCTGGTACTTTCAGACCACTCCAATGTATGAAACGTATCCACACAAGACTCATGATTTGCTCTTTAAAGTGTACTACCTTGGACAGGCCGCATTCTGGGTTCAGCAATCTGTCGTATTAATTTTGCAATTGGAAAAGCCTCGTAAAGATTTTGTGGAATTGGTATTACATCACATTATCACCATTGCTCTCATCTGGTGTTCTTACAGGTTTCACTTTACTTGGATGGGCTTAATGATATTTGTTACTATGGACATCTCAGACGTAGTTTTGGCGACATCCAAGACGTTGAACTACATTGATTCTCCTCTCACAGGTCCTTTCCTAGTGTTCTTTTTTATTGTCTGGATCTATCTTAGACACTACATCAACTTGAAGATTTTGTGGTCCGTGCTCACTGAGTTTAAGACCGTTGGTGAATGGGAACTCAATTGGGTTACCCAGCAATACAAGTGCTATATCTCTCAGCCCATTGTATTTGTTCTTATTGGAGCCTTGCAGATTGTTAATCTATACTGGTTATTCTTGATCTTCAGAATTGTTATTAGATATGTCAAAGGTGGAGTTGCAGAAGATGAAAGAAGTGATTCGGAAGGCGATGATGACAGTTCCGAGTAATTCATGGACAAAGAATAAAACCTATTCGCGTACATACTTCATTTCCATTAGTTCCGGCCTAAGTTTAAGAAGGTGGTCTTAGTTAATATTTTAATTGGAATTAGTTTGGTAATCTAATAATCATTTATTTCGTGAGGCAAGGATCGATTCGCCTTAGAAAGCCAACCTGTAGTGAGACATTTCAATACTTTTTTTCTTCTAAAACAAACAATTACGATGCTATTTCTGGTATCTTCAGAATACTTGCTTGACTATCACAGGAAAAACATAGGTAAAATCAATCCCAATTGGTATGACTTCATCACTAAAAATGAAGCTTATATCTTGATGAAGTTGGAGGCACAAAGGCTGATTCAACTGAGCAGTACTCTGAACTCACTGATTGCATCACGAGAATTTGGTGCCTTCGAATTGGAGGTGGATACCGAAACTTTGGATCTTCTATTTGAAAGAAACAAGAGCAAGGCTACAAGAGACCCAAGCGTTCAAAGGTACATCGACTCTCAACGCATCCACAGAGAAAATTTCCTTAAAGAGATTAATGAGAGAGGCATCCTTTCCTCAGAATCAGGAAAAGCAAGAAAACCAACGAAACAATTGAACTACTAAACATTATTAATGATAATTTAACTATGTACATTTTTAAGGTCTATTTGGTTATGAATTTAGATCTTCACATCTCCAATTTGTGCTCTGTATGAGTTTACTTTATTTAATCTTTCATTCAAGCCCTCTTCAGCAGCCCTAGATAAAATTCCTGTTATCAAGCTCGTTGCTCTAGCAGAATCATCATTACATGGAACAGGATAAGTGAGTAAACTAGGTTCCATGTCGGTGTCACATAATCCAATGGTGGGAACTCTCAGCATAAGGCATTCGTTAATACATGTTCTGTTTTCAACAGGATTCAATATGATAACCAAGTCTGGTTTGATAAGTACCAGGTCTTCTAGTTGTCGCCCAGTAGGCTTGTTTGACATATCAATCTCAATTTTGTTATCGTCACCCTTAATTTGTCTGGTAACCTCCATATAATTGGTAATCATACCCGGAATCCACCTTTTAGAAACGTAGAACCCTTCGCACCTATTGGCAGCCTCCTCAATGGCTCGTTGCTGTTCCCAGTTTTTAGATGTTCCAACAAACAAAATTACACCACCTTTATTGGATACACCTTTAATCACGTTACATGCTCTCTTCAATGCGCTAATAGTCTCATTCAAGTCAATGATATGATTACCCTCATATTCACCATAGAGAAATGCTTGGGTAGAAGGTCTCCACATAGCCTTATGATGACCAAGATGACATCCAGCTGCCAATAAAGTGGAAATTGAGGTGTCATGTATCGATGTAGGCTTGTTGACAACGTCTCTTGCCCTAAATAAGTCGGTGAGCCTGGAGCCAGTCGAACCAGATTCACGAGAATGAGCAAGCTGTCTCAAAAACAACTCTTGTTCAGAATATGGTTTGTGTTCTGGAGATGGTACCAAGTTGGGAAATTCGCTCAAGAAAGACATTTTTGCAGTTGAGCTAAAGGTAACGGTTTCACCATCCCTGTTCTTCATCTCACCTGCACCTTGTGAAGACTTATTATTTTCGAGCCACGGAACATTAATGGAATCCCTACAAGGTAGATTCAAATTCTTGAGCATAAATTCTTCCAATTCTTCGTCCAATTGCTTTACTTTTTCTTTTGGCAATGATTTCAAGTCATTTTCCAACTTTGCTAATCTCGTGAGCATTAATGTTGAAGGCGTTTTATTTAAAGAAGTAATTAAATCATTAGTTACTACTTTAAGTTCACGAAGAGCCTTATTCCTAGTACTAATTTCTTCATCTTTTGCAAGAGCATCGGCAATTGCCCTGTCACGTAACAACTTTTGGCTTGCTCCTTCAGACTCATGCAGTGAACCAGCCTCAGCACTAGTAGAATATAATCTACCTACTGAAGAAAGGAAAGACTTCTGAACTTTGTTGGACGTTAACCTAAGCATCTACTTCAGCCTTGAAAGAAGTTCAAATTTGTTGATCCTTGCTTGAAATTTTTTTAGCGAGTAGATTGAGTCGTGCGTTAACAATTTTGTATAATTTTTCCATCATGAATATTCTTTGCTCAAACGGCGTGGGCGTAGATGAATGTATTACATATGCAACAAAAGAAATTGAAAAGATTGACCCTAACGATGGTATTGCTAAGATACTTGTACCATCTAACATTAGCGATGAGGTAGTTCTTCGCGGTTTGAGTGTTCTGCAGATACATTCCTTGAAGAATATCGAAGTAATACACTTCGAGACCCACTTTGACTTCATACTATTATTGCAGAGCCTTTACGAGCTTAAGAACCTAAAATTAATCCTATGCTTTGAGTTATTGCGTTCCCAAAACTCGGCTCAGGATATTAATACAGCGTGTAATTACCTACACAATCTTTGGGAGCACCTAACCGTCACAATTTGCTTGATAGAGTCAGAAACATTTATGGAATCCTCCATTCCCATAAAACAAGGCCCGGTGAACGCAAGAAGCAACATATATACAGCATTGGTACCTATACGCGTAATTACGTCAAAGTGGGCTAAAATTGGCCGCATATATATATAGAAAACCAGTTTATTTACTATATGAATAGTTTCTAGTTCTCTTCGTCAGACTCCTCGTCCTCGCCAACTTCTGCGTTGCTAGCTGCACCTGCTTGGCCCAATTGATTTGCTAAAGCACTGATATCAAAATCTCCGCCAGGTCCACCAGCACCCATCAATTGGGAAAGGTCAGGTCCACCGCCCATTCCAGCACCACCAGCACCACCCATTAACTGAGAAAAGTCGAGGCCTCCTGGACCGCCTCCCATTCCTCCCATTCCTCCCATATTTGCCATTTCATCTTCCTCAGGGAGTTCTTCTTGTTCATCCTCATCCACCCACTTGTCGAAGTCCGTCTTAATGTAATGGTATTTCAACTTTTCTTTAGTTAAGCGTGGCCAATACTCTTCTTTAGCAGTTCTCTTTCTTAAAACAAGGAAGATGTGAGATCCGCTATCCGTGTTCTTACGGGACTCTTCAGGAACAATTTCATCAAAGAAGTCAATGGACAAATCGTACTTCTTACCATCCTTATTTTCAGCAGTAAACTTCAATTGACTTTCAGTCAAATCTAATTTTGGGTGGACTGGGTCGACAGCTTCTATAGTAATATAGACCAAATTCTTGGTTGGATCCTCAGCATTTGAACGTTGGGCCCACAATACAATTGGTGCAACAGTTGACATTTTAAAGTAAGCTCGTTTACTGAATATTTAATAAATGGAACTTTCAACAAGATTCTTGTAAATTTAAATTCATTTTCTCGAATATTCGCTACGCGAATCACGTGACCAAACCTACTATCAGAAGGATCATCGCTACTGGTTCGTAAGTACTTACAAAGACGTGGGTTCGAGAAATGCAAGGAGCAAACTACATCTATTCAAAGTGACAGAGCCAATTGGAGGTATCTTGATTATCTTATTTTATGGACTTCCATCTTACATCACGTGACATATTTATATAGATATGTACCAGTAGCATAACCACTTCCCAAAAGAGAACATGGACTCCAACCTTTACCACGGCAAATGATTTCAAACTTACCTACAGAGATTCAGTTAAGTATAGTTGAACTATCAAATCCATCGTATCTTAAGTTTATAGATTCGAATTTCTACGTTCTATACAATCAGCTATTTTACAATAAATTGCTACGAGACTTCGGACCTACAGTTATTCCAATTCTACAAAAGATACTACCGTGGTTGAAGCAATACATTCGGAGCCTAGATGCATTTCGAAAGCAATCACGCCTAATCATAACCAAGAGGTTGCAGTTACAAGATAGTGATGAAAATGATCTGCTAAACTGCTCGTTTATCAGGGATTCATGGAGGTATATCTATTCTGTGTTTATTAACAAGAGACTTTATGCAGAGTATTCTGACTATAAAATTGATGAACCAATTAATTACGTCTACAACCACTACGTTGAGATCAATCGCACGTATCTTTTGTCTTATTCCAAAGAAATCTGGCTTGCGCCAGGGTCGTACAACTTGGGAATTGGACTAGTAGTTAAGCATGGTAATGGGCTAGGGACGACAAAGTTTGAGATAACATATGGGAAAGATGGGTACAAGAAATCATCTACATTCTACCCACCAACGAATATTAATGAAATGCTTCCGAAGCACCAGTTTTGTATGCTCAAGATTGGCGAGTTTTCTGTGCATAATGAACCAGACAAGAGTAACGCTCTCGTGAAGGTTCAAATTGTTATGGAAGAGATTGGATTGTACTTGAAATCAGGTTTTCGAATTTTTTTCATTGATGTGTCCCGACCTTCCCTTTTATTCAATGATTATGATTTGTTGTACTACACTATCAAGCAGACTGACTACAAGTATTTCATCAACCTACCATTAAAAAATTTGTACAAGGCCCTAAATCACGTCCAAAATGCGGCAGGCTATGGTACCGGTGACCCATATAGTCTTTCATACGACTACAGTTTTCTTTCTGACTTTGAGAATTACTCTCAGTTCTTCTATAATTCAAGTTACAAGAAGTCTCTTAAGTTTTTAACTATATACCAAAAGCGGCAATTTATCAACAGGTTTGGCGATTATGAATTAGATGAAGAACATAATAGTGACAACTGCACTTACGACAAGGCAAACCTTATTTGGAAGATGCCACTTTTATCTGAATTGTAATAAATTAATGTTCCTTTTTTGTAGTTACCGATCTTCATCATTTTCATAATCTCTTGTGCGAACAATTGTTATTACAATTTGTGCGAGTAGTAGGACATTATTTTATGGAGGAGTTAAGCTCAAGACTAAAAGACGAAACCGTTCAACAACTTAAACATGATTCAACATTTGAACTGTTGAATCATGTAGCGAATAAAGTTGAATCGCATAATGGTGACCGTTTAGGGGTTGAAAACCAGTCGTCGAACCCTCCAGAGGGAACCTCAGAATTCAAGGAAGAAACCACACAAGGTAATGATGACACCCTGAATCAGGAGGAAGAGAATAACAGTGATGAAGATTCAAATGCAGGACCTGAATTTAATAATAAGCGGATAATCTTGCAACGATTTACTGTTTATAACCTGATTACTACAATGTACATTGTAGGTAGCAATTCTAAGGAATCATTATTTAGAATCTTGGAGATTGACAAGGATCCTAGCGACCTTGACACATTACAAATTCTTGAGGATAAAAACTATTTTTATACGAGGAAAGATATCCTTGAGCTATTGAATGGGCTTGACGAGAGTATCGAAGGGGGAATTCATAAGATTGCCCAAGGATATGGATTGCTCGGGTTAATTAAATTCACGGAAGGGTACTACTTAAGCATTATCACGAAATGTAGCCAAGTTGCAATTTTGGGAGGACATTACATTTACCATATCGATGAAACTAAATTGATCCCACTAGAAATGAACTATAAACGGCCTGAAAAGTATAGTGATGAAGAGAAGCTTTTGTCAATCTTTAAGTACTTAGACTTGAGCAAGACATTCTATTTCAGCTATACGTATGATATAACGAACTCCTTGCAAACTAATTTTATGAGAAATAAAGCATTATCCCGCCAATATCATAAGAATATCAGGGGATACGAGTCCAGCATAAAGGATAAAAGCCACTATCTATTTGAGCACAATGAGAGATTTGTCTGGAACAACCTACTCTTGGAACCAATATTGGAGAATCCAGACATTGCAACGTATGAATGGTTTCAACCAATAATACATGGGTTTATAGATCAAGCTAGTATATCTATCTATGGCAGGAAGATATTTATTACTATAATTGCCAGAAGATCACATCATTTTGCAGGTGCTAGATTTCTAAAGCGCGGAGTGAATGATAGGGGAAATGTTGCAAACGAAATTGAAACCGAACAAATAGTTTCTGACATGTTAATATCATCATTCCATGACCCCAGATTCGGATTCTTTGGAAACAATAGATACACAAGCTTTGTCCAACATCGAGGTTCAATTCCTCTATATTGGACACAAGATTTGAACAAATTGCCAAAACCCCCAATTGAAATAAACTTATCAGACCCATTTTACCAGAGCTCGGCTCTTCACTTTAATAATTTATTTCAGCGATATGGTCTGCCTATAATAATCTTGAACTTAATTAAAACGAAGGAGAGGCAACCCAGGGAGCTGAAGTTAAATGCACATTTCATGAACTGCATTAGGTATTTAAATCAATTTCTTGATAAAGAGCACAAACTTCAATATTACGGATTTGATATGGCCAAGCACTCGAAAAAGAACTTAGATGTAATTCAGCCATTGCAGGACATTGCTGCTGAGGGAATCCTAAAGACAGGCTTCTTCCATAATGGTCATGACGCAACTACTACAAAATTGCAAAGGGGAATTATTCGAACAAATTGCATTGATTGCCTCGATAGGACAAATGCTGCCCAGTTTATTATTTGTAAGGAAGCACTTACTCATCAACTCCGAAGCCTTGGGATACTTCCTGAATCTAAAATTTTAGAATATGATTCCGATTTGATAAACATTCTTACAGAGATGTTTCATGATCATGGTGATACTATTGCAGTTCAGTATGGAGGATCCAACTTAGTGAACACTATGGATTCTTACCGAAGGATCAATCAATGGTCATCTCACACTCGAGATATTCTCAATAGCGTAAAACGAATCTACTCCAATTCTTTTATGGATCTGATAAGACAAGAGGCAATTAATTTATTTCTAGGAAACTATGTGTATGACTTGAACAAACCCAAATTGTGGGAGTTGCAGAATGATTTTAGTTTACACAACGGATTTGAAGGTTTTGATACGCATGCAAAAACAAGTTACATTAAGTGGTTCAATTCTAATTATTTGAGGGAACCTTTACTTTTGGAAACTGGCAACAACGACAAGGCAATTGATTGCTGGAGGAAGAATGAGAGCTTGGATCCATATCCCGATTACAATGACAACTGGTTTAATGAATGCTACGTTCCTAGGAAATTCCAATCATTCAACGATGTTTTTCAATTTAACATGAATTCAAATGCGAGGTATTTCCCTTCTAACGTTGACAACGACTCAACGAAATCTTTTGACTACAGTCCTTTTGAATCCAGGAAGCAGAGACAAGATGATACCTTCTCAATTGGTAAATCTTCACCGATGAAAGATGGTAGTGCAAGCACCCTTGAACTCCTGGAGAAGGATAATGGTGACAACCATTACAATGTTATCTTAAGTAATTCTAAAGATATTGCAAGCTCAACACACTCTAGAGCACGAGCTGCGCAAGACGAATCAAATCATAGCAAGCTAAAGAACTTTTTGACTGACAAGATCGAAAAGCTAGGATATGTGAGTGGATCCAGGTCATTGTTTTATGAGGATGAGTTGGAGACAGAAACTTTAGAAGATAAAGCTTCCGAGGCTTCTTTAAATAGCTTTGAAGATTCCACAAGTTGTTTGAACCCTTCGACCCGAAAAGCCGACGAGGATCTCTATAAGAAACAATGGAACTTTGCTGAGATATTGCGGTCTGAGCTACCCCAGAAAGATATTGGAATCAACTTAGAACTAATTTCATCGAAAGATGATACTGAGATATACAACTATTTCAGCTCAATATTGATTAGAAACAGCAAAGAATTTAGTCATGACAATCTTCAAACTAATCTACACAAAGAAGACATCAAAAAATACCTCAGCTACCTAGGTTCAGAAGATGAGAAAGCTCTCCAATTAAATGCTGAAGATGACTATTTTAATTAGAAGATACTGTGTTGGCACTAGAACTTGTAAAACATACAACTTACTATTAATCATCCACGTCCTTGTAGTAAATATGTAGTCAGTAAAAAATTATAAAATATAGCCAAAATAACTTAAAGATTCAGAAAATATTCAAAAAGACAAATCTTTCTACATCCTTCCAAATTTGATTACTTCAGGTATTAAAATTACAATAAAAGAACAGCCCTTATCGCAAACTAATATAAATACAAAGCAAAAATGCATTCAGTACGTATATATGCGTGCGGGTACAATCTGGTTACCAAGTAATAAACAAAAACTCACATACACGTAGAGCTTATCTCTTAATAAGGCACATTCACTTGTAAGTTTTTGCTAATAAATAAATACTTAACATATTCTACACTATGACTATTAGTATAAATTAGTATAAAATTATAATAAACTGCCTTGCAAAAATATAATATAGCGTAACACTTCAAATTGTATTTTCATAGTACGGACAAAGTTTAAACATATTATATATAAATAGATATTAAAACCAACTAAAACTCTGATACAAATAATTTAAAGTAGCCCTATTTAAGAAATAAGTCAAGAATTTTTTAACATTATAGAATAAATATAGTTATCTGCCTATTATCAAATATTTGCATATGTATCATGATTATGCAGCCTACAGATTATCATTAAATTTATTACTTGAAAAACTAACTTAACCGAGACGCTAGACAAATTCATTGTAAAGGCACTACCTCAGGCAATAATTTTACAAAGCTGCAAAAAATAACAATGATATTTTAAATAGCTCACTTTGGAAACTAAGTTGTTATGATTAAAAAGAGCAAAACCTATTGTCATCTTTGGACTTTTTAAAGTGTTGCATTGCAATACTTATAAATCAAAAATACTGTAAGTCTTATATAAAATTGCTGCCAATTTAACTTTTTATATATATTTGTTCTAGTTTAAGTAGGTATTAAGGTAGTTTTCAAGTTACATTGTGCACTGACTGATAACTTTTAGATATTTTCATTTAATTGATTCCACTCATATCTTTGAACATTTTAAAAAAGGAAGAGACTATCAGGTAAATCTGTTGTAAAAGATATTGCAATTACCTTTTTACCTATACTTTAAATGCATTAAATATATTAATGATTATTCTTTAACGAACTTTTTCATAATTTAGTTACTGTGCATGTTTTGGTGTTACATACTTTTGACTTAGTTCTCACGAATTATTTTGCTGTTGATTTTTTGACATCTTTGGTGCATTCGTAGAATTCAAGTTCCATTTCATAAAACTCCGTATCTAGACGGTAACCGTTCACAGGCTGACCCAAAATAATAATGTTACGGTTATAGAGTAATTTTCAATTTATAAATGGTTCTTTATTTCAGGTGCAAAACAAGATGACCCCCGCTCGCTTTACCATCAATGGCGATCTATATTGCATACGCATAACTAGTAGAAGCTGTTCTCACCTACTTCTATCAAATCAAATTTTGCATATATAACAGATATTTAGGATTATTTTTCTTTATTAAGAAGAAGGGAACATTCTTTGCTATTTCCATTTGAATCACATTCCTGTCACATTTCCTCTGCTCCTGTCATACCTTCAAATAGTCTATTATAGCATGCTGATTCCCTATTTGTAAAATGCAGGTAAGTGTTTTCCGTTATCGTCCCACAAAGGAAACAAAAATAGCATAAACATTGCGTACAGGTCATCTTGTTGCAACCATCTGACTTTTGTATCACAACTTGGCAGTTAGGGCATTCAACAATTGAAGTATCTTCCTTCAACAATTTATTAAATAACTGATCGGTTTCATATTCTTCAATTGCTCTTCGAACCATCCTGACCCCTCCATATTGTACATGGATCGATTTTCGCTCGTACGAATCTTTTGGAAGTTCAAGGTAAAGCTTGATAACTTGTTCAGGAACACCGCTATAAACTTCTTCTGAAGTTATAATCTTCTTGCAATTCGCAAAACGAGTGTGCCATGAGTTTTGGCAATCATAGCAAAATGCAAATCCACATTTCGTGCAAACACACAATCTCTCATCTAAATCTTTTCTAAAAACAACTTCATCACACAGTCGCTGTGGACAGTCTACTAATCTTTTGGGTAAAACTTTTCCTATGAATTCATACTGGGACTTTTTGAATAAGTTAAGATATTTCTTTAATAGTGGCTCCACTGGCTTGTTGTTATTGTACCGTAAGATTTTCGATAATAAGTTAACCGATATTAGCGGAACTAGTAATGCGTTGTAAGTTTCCTCTATGTTTTCAGTTCCTTTCGCCCAATTTGATAAATCTGAATAGAATTTTCTTTCTTTCAGTATTTTCTCCATGCAATCATAGTGAGGACAGTGCACTTTGTTTATTTCACCGTTTTCAATGAGAGGTTCAAAGTAGTTCATTAGGCAGTTGTCACAAAATATGTGTTCACATTCTAACTTCACGCATGAAATTCCTTTGTAATCACCTTGGCAGATCTCACATTCAAAAGTACTTGATTGAAATTCTTCATCTCTGACCAGTCTGTCATTAGCGATAATCGTTAAATATGTCTCAGGGTATTTTGTTGATAATTTCAAATCTAGTTTGTTAAAATTACCATCGCCCAGCTCCACTACGTTCAATTGTGAATCCATAATTAGTTTATTGAGATTCTTTTCCTTGTAATCATTCAAATAAGAAATCATATCATATATGCATTGTTCTTTGTAAGTATACCAAATCTTGTGCAACAGAAGGAGTAACAGTTCTGATTGTTTTAAACCCAAGACTTCAGAAGTTAAAGTTACAATGGGACCAGTTTTATCTGGGTATCCCTCAGGCAACTTAATATTTAACTTGATTGGTGGGAGATTTTCTATTTTAGTGCTCTGGATTTCCTTATCACTGTCGTCATGTAATTCGAAGCTGGCAGTGGAGCATAATTTTAAGGGGATCAAGATTGAGCAAGAAAAGTCAAGGTAATCAAAATTGTCTTGAGGGTATATAGCATTTATCGATTCCAACTCCTGATTTCGAATGTCACCATAAACACTGTCAAAGTCCATTTTAACTATATTATTCTAAATCGTTCGCACGCACATCGTGAGATAATCCAGTGTTGAACAGCTCAATTCAAATGATACAAGAACTTTCATTTAAACCTACATTATTAAATGTCTCTCTGACACATCTCTTCCACTAAGATTTGACATCATATATTAGGCTCATACCATTAAACCTGTACTACTTATGTGCTCTTCTTGAGACACCCCTACGCAATCTCCAAATTCCACCTATTCGTTTCTTCGAATCAAAAGAAACAAACGGCAATTTCCGAATTGGAATCCCTTCAAGCTTCAGCTTATTCATTACTTTGATTTGTCGTTCATGTTCAAGCAACAAATTAGGATTCAAGAACTCTGACGGGGCAATTTCACCGTCTCCCTTTACAAGCAAAAGCTTATACTCACCATCCATTATCATTTTGCGAATTTCAAGAACATTTTGCAAAGGAAGGTACATATTCAATGTGTGGCCAAAAAGATCGACACTATGAACTATGCAGAGCCCCATAAAAATTAGTCTTTTGACATCGGAATAATTCATCATCAGTGTATAATGTTTATAATCAAGATATAGTGGGTAATCTGCAAATACTTCCAGCTGATGAAGTTGATGATAGTGCTCATTGAAAATGTCTTTATGGATCAAGTAGATGCCAAACAAGGAGGCTTGAAGCATTAAAGGTAAATCTTCAAGATCGAAGTGTTCTGAGACATTATAGTTTAAACAAGTGACAGCGTTAACTCCTAGGAAATCTCTACCTTCTGGGTTTGACCTTGCAAAAGATACCTTTAGAGGAGGATTTGCAAGGAGATGATTGTCAAAGTCAAAGGTCAGCTTTTGAATCTGCCTAAAGTAAAGGATCTTATTTAAGTTACGCAACTGTGCAGCAGTAAACTTCGATGGTGTGCTTGAGCCCAAGCATATGTCTAAGCTATTAAAACTTAAGCCTTCTAAAGTCTCAATATTTTCAGGAGCTCCGGTGGAAAGTGAATCTGAGAGCAAAACCAAGTGATCAGGTCCCACGAGCCTTGAAAATTCAACAAGAACTTCCTTTCCAAACCCCTTTATCCATCCGGGAGTGTTAACAATTAAAGAGTAACCTAACGGCTTATGCAGGGATAAGTAATAATGAAATAGACTTTCAATGATTGATTTGTATTCTTTGCATAGGTGTGAGGGTGAATTAAAACCAAAATAGTGGTCTAAATTAAGTTGGTCCTCACTCCTTGAAGTAAATGGGGACCGGCAATTTAATCCCAAAGATAATTCTGGAGATCTAACCAACGACATGGCTCCAGGTGCAGAAAATTCAGATTGGCCAGGGTCAATATCAAGGTAAGAAAATTTATTCCAACCTTGAAGGACCAAGCTATTTAGTAACGTCCTGGCAAAGGTTGATTTGCCAGTTCCTTTGTTCCCAATAACCATTACTATCTTAGCACCTGATTTCA
This sequence comes from Kodamaea jinghongensis, assembly GCA_030556895.1. Taxonomy (NCBI): domain Eukaryota; kingdom Fungi; phylum Ascomycota; class Pichiomycetes; order Serinales; family Debaryomycetaceae; genus Kodamaea; species Kodamaea jinghongensis. The sequence goes on along the minus strand of JAKTUX010000010.1, from coordinate 220,789 downwards.
TACTATCTGCTATTCGCCTAATTGGATGAGACCAAGAGTGACTTATGTTTAGTGCTTGTACTCCAATATCTCGTAATATAATCTCGAAAGTCTGATCTTTAAATAGTCCTTTAAATTTCTGATCTTCCGTGGAAAAATCTGACATTTTTGAATCAAAAAGATTCTTGAAAGATGGATATGTTCTACCAATTTCCGTGAGTCCAGAGAATATCGACTCTATCAAAATCACCGTGACAAAATCCTCATTTTCCAGCAAGGGATTCAAAACTGTCTTAGCTGGCAAATGTCTCAGCTTGGAACTTGCTATCATAGTTAAACCTTGTGACTGAGGTGAAATTAGGTTAAAAGCTTCCTTGCAATTTGAGTCTATATAATGGAAGTTGTTTAGTAATAAGCCACCCTTTAATAGCGAGAATTTAAAGTGACCACTTATTAGAATATGCTCGCCTTCAATTAGTCCAATTACTAGAGTTCGGTCTTCTTGGAAAAGCATATTCTTGTTGCTTGGTTCAAATTTTGACGTATAGATTGGTTTCGCTAACTTGGGATAACTCGCCACGACTAGTTCACGTTCTTCAGATTGAAAGATCTCGTTTCTTTTAGCATCAGTTGTAACCTCCACTTCTTCAAACCTAATGTCAGTCTGCAAGTCATCGCTTTCGTCTGAATCATCTTGATATCGGATTATTATCTCGTCCTCATCAGCTGGATCTTCCTCTGGTGAGCAAGGAGATACCCAATCGCTAGGTTCCTCATACAGTTGGCCAGCGTCTTCGCTTTCATTTTCTGAGAAGATTTCACTAATTGCTCTTTTCTTCTTAAACGCTGCAAATGCACTCATTTATATGTTCCATAATATAGCTTTAATTTTGTTCGTGCGGAACAAGCTTGAGTCTTTTCTGTACTCAGACGGAATAAATTTTTTTTGAAGAATTTGCAAAGTTCTTAGAGAATAGAAACAACTTAAATCTTGTTCTAGGATTTGGACAAGATATGAAATTCCATATGGCTTATTTCCTGAGTTGGCGAACCGAAGAAATCGATATCAAAGCGAGAAAATTTGCGTGTACAAACTTCGCTTTGAGTTCAGGCCACTGAATTGGAGTTTTATCACATATAACTAAAGTCCTGTAAAGTAGTTCTACGTCCCTCACGTGATTGTTGTTAATGGCACAATTGTCAGGTTATTAGTGGTTTTGTGCAATTTTCTTCGCGGAGTTGAGTGGTCGGTTAATCCCGAGAAATGATCAACCCCACGATCCAGAAAATAGGCACCTGATTTTCGGGGTGCTTAGAGAATGGGAAGATTTATATAGAAATAGTTGGTGTCATTCTGGAGCCAGGAAATTACTGGACCGTCATACCACGAGAAAATGCCATTGAAGAATTGATGAACAGCGTTTCATTGGTTTCTTTGCAGCTCATCCGTTTAGTGTAAGTTCGCAACTTTGGTTACCCAATTTTTTCCCTCCCAGGAATTTCCCCATATAAATAAAGAAGAATTTACTAATATATTCCAAAACACTAATCTCATTTAAGATGAATTCCAAGTTAGTAAATGCTGTCGAAGCAATTGAATCGCAATTTTCTGTTGATAAGGAGTTTTTAGTTAAAGCTACTGAACACTTTAAAAATTCAATGGACAAAGGATTGGCTAGTGCATTGTCGTCTCGTGAGCATATGCCAATGATCCCTTCATTTGTTACAAAACTTCCTACTGGTAAGGAAACAGGATTGTTTTTGGCTGCCGACTTGGGAGGAACCAACTTTAGAGTATGCTCCATTTACTTGAATGGTGACCATACGTTCAAGTTAAATCAAACAAAATCCAAGATTCCTCAAGAGTTAATGGCCAATTCCACCGCAAAGGAATTGTTTAGCTACTTGGCACTGAAGGTTGATTCATTTTTGAAAGAACACCACAATGATTATTCGAGCACGGAGTTTTTGAAATTGGGATTTACCTTTTCTTTCCCTGTTAACCAAACAGCCTTAGGAGAGGGTACTTTACTTCGCTGGACAAAGGGATTTGACCTACCTGATGTAGTAGATCAAGACGTGGTAAAGTTATTGCAAAGAGAAATTGACGACCTAAACGTTAAGGTGAATGTTGTGGCTTTGGCTAATGATACTGTCGGCACTTTGTTGTCCAGATCATACGTTAATGATTCTAACAAGAATAATGCGCACACTGCAATTGGGGCTATTTTTGGTACCGGTACTAATGGTGCGTACTTCGAACCTCTTAAAAATATAAAGAAATTGGACCCATCTATTAAGCTACCTGAAGGTTCTACGGGAATGGTGATCAATACTGAATGGGGTTCATTTGACAACACCTTAGAGATCTTACATAATACGAAATACGATCAAATCGTTGACTTGGAAACTGCAAACCCTAAATTTCATGTCTTTGAAAAGAGAATTAGCGGAATGTTTTTGGGTGAATTAGTGAGAGTTATTCTTATTGATCTTTTTGAACGTGAACTCATATTCCGCGACTTATTTGAAGCAAGGGGAGGTTCATTACCTCATAGATTGGCAGAGCCATGGCAATTGTCCTCAGAAGTATTATCATACTTGGAAATAGATGACTCGACCGAATTAAAGATGTCAGAGCTTATCTTGGAAAACCATTTAAGATTGCCTACAACTTATGAGCAAAGATTGGTAATTCAAAGATTAACTCGTGTTGTTGCTCACCGTGCTGCCTACTTGTCTGCAGTTCCATTGGCGGCTATCATTGAAAGGGTTAAAGATCAATACAGTGATGAGAAAGACTTTGAGATTGGATGTGATGGATCAGTGGTGGAATTCTATCCTGGATTCCAGGCAAAGATATTAGATGCAATTGCCTTGATTGATCCGTTGAAGGGAGACAAAAGAAAATTTTATATAAAGATTGCAAAAGATGGTAGCGGCGTGGGGGCAGCTCTTTGCGCAAGCATTGCATAGAAATAAATAACAATATCTGTTTCCATATGATGCCATGAAATTTAACAATATTGAATACATAAGCACTTTAGGTGCAAGTGGACCCTAAAGTAAGTTTTTAGAGTACCTCATTATATCTGAACTTTTCTGAAGCGGCGATTGTCCTTATAAAATGTTCATTAAGGACATGACCATTCCTTAAGCTTTCAAGTAGAAATCAGTCAATTTTGTGCCACAAAAAACGTGCCGCACCATAGGTTCCGATTTCAATATTTCCCTATATATAAAAATTAGGATTTCCAGTTTATTCAACATCAACAATGTTTTACGATAGTATCAATAGAGTTACCATTATTCATAGGAATCCCGAGAATGAGCGCAAGAGAAACTTGGTTCTTTTTATTGTTTGCATCTTTATGTTGGGGCTTATCACAAACTGTCTCGATGGTGCTCTGTGGTTTTCAAAATTCCCTTGGCCAATTGGTGGTGGTGGCAACAACCGGGGCCCCCCATTTCATGCACCACATAGAGGTGGTCATCCAATAGGGGATTTACCTAGTGGTAAACTATTTGAGGCGCAGCCTCGCTTAAGGAACTCATTAACATCTATCCAAATATTCGAGAAACAGCACATCTCCAACTTGGCAACTACCACTGTCTCACTCAACAACCAAGAAGTTCATTATGAAGTGGTGTATTTAGAATTCGAAATCTGCAACACTATTAAAGAGTCGTATGGCACTGCTTTTGAGGTATTAATTGATGATATTCCTGTCGCAAGAGTTAAAGGTCCTTCGAGGGGAGAAAGTCTGGTTTTGAATTCCTTTTATGTTGACATATCTCAGTATGCGTCCTTACTTACTGACACTACTAGAGTTACCATTGAAAACTTATTTGATATTGGAGAGTCGCACATATCAGTTAAGTTGCTCTTTACACAAAGAGCGAGGAAAGTAGACAATGCTTACGACGCATCACGTCCCGCCGATACCGTTATACCATTGACTTTGAATAACTGGAATGCCGATTTATCTAGACTCCTGCAAGATACTATCTTCGCAAAACTTAACTTATTCATTTCATCTACAAGGGATGAGTCAAACTATTATTACCAGGAAAATCCAATAAGATATTTCAATGTATTTATTGATGATTATTTTGTTGGGACTGTTAACCCTAAACCTACTCTACTCAATGGTGAAGCAATTTCTCCATATTACGATTCAGGTGTAAAGCCAGCAGTTCCTTTTGGAGAGTTTAGCGGTCTTTCATACCAACTTGACTTGGTTCCGTTTTTTCCACTACTTTGGTCCTCAACTACCAAGTTAAGCATCTCTGCTTGTTCACCTTTCGATGCATTCCCAACTTTGGTTGAGAAAAAACCTAACAAATGTCAAACATCCTCAGATTGGATTGTATCTGGCAGTTTGTTATTATGGAGAGACGATGATATTGTAAGCGCAACAGGAAAATTCATTGGCCAACCTGTTCTGAAAGAACTTATAAATGGAAGCATTATCACGCATCCACATTCAGAACCGGTTAACTCTTATAACGTTACCGTTGCATCGGAAAAGAAGGCTATTTTAAAGTACACTTTGAAAAATAATGAAGTTCGAACAGTGAAAATTGATCAGGAATCTCACGATGAGTTACAATTGCAGAGACCTCATGCACAACAAGAGTTGAAAATCCTGTCGGCATACAGCGCATCTCACATATCAAAAACTGATATTAAAGGAGGTGATTTGTCCTTTTCATTAGGTGATAAGTTCGAGTTCTCTTTGGCATTAAGCGAAAAGCTGTCTCACACTCCAAGGACAATAGATGATTTGGTTGGATTGATGATTGCTGCAAAAACCAGCATTGAAAGACCTGGTATTATTGCGTCTGCAAGTGAGGCTATTGACATTAAGCCTTTCAAGCATTCTAACGTGTATTCTGTGAAGGTTAATGGGAGACGAAGAAACATCGTAATCAGCAACAAGACAATAATAGATACCAATTAAGTTTCTAGGCCACATAATGTGGCATAGTCCAAATAAGTAGTCCAAATAAGATATTAAATCTCAATCAATGTTCACATACTGATATAGTTCAGAATCGCATATAGTTATGACATCTTAAAACTTTTCATATGTTTCCTGTTAGCATTCGTGACGTAAAATAGCCAGCCACGCAGGACTGTATAAATGATTTACAGGAGGTTTTACGCGACCGCAGCGGGCGATCAGATCAGAAACAAAAAAAAGTATTTGCCAAATAATCTATAGCTCTCGACCATGTTCGTTATCCAGTTGCTAGCTTTGCTCTCCATTGCAAAACTAACTATTGGTATTATCCCAGATAATATAATGAAGTGGAAGCACGGGGAAGATCTGGGTCATATGTCACTTCCGAATTTGTTACAGGTTCAGAGCCTCAGCGATCTTGATCTAGCTTGGAGAATGTTCGGAAATCTTCAGCTAGATACTGGACGTATTCTATTTGATAAGTCTGGCCCTGGATCCATTTGGTCAATTGCGGGAATGGAAAACACTGCAACTGAATGGACCGTGGAGGCTGTTTTTCGCTCTTCTGGAAAGTCAAATCAAGATTCTAATTTTCAAAATGGAATAGCATTATGGTTGATAGACGAATCAAACTCTGAAGCGTTACATGGTCCAAATTACGGAGGACCGTCTAGATATGATGGGCTTCAAATCATTCTAGACAAGCAAGACACAGCAGGTATTAAAGTCTTAATCAACGATGGTTCAAAACAAGTACCAGCAAGATTGTCAAACTCCATTGGTAATTGTGCTTTCAGTCACTACGATACTGAAGTGCCATTTACTTTAAGAATTTCATATTCCAGGACGAGCAATTGGTTTAAAGTTCAAGTGGACAATAATTTATGCTTCAAGACTGATCAGTTGACTATTCCAATGAGCAGTAATGACTTTAAGATTGGTTTTTCATCAAGCGTTGACGCAAATTCACTTGAAGAAATTGAGCTATTTAAACTAAAGGTATGGTATCACCTAACTCTGGATGCTATTGACGATCATGGATTATTATCAGACGGTAATTTAAAAGTGAAATACAAGACCGTCACCGCTGTACAGGATGAAGTCCAACAAACTGGCAGCGCTTACGTTAAACCTGGAATAATGAGAGAATCGCTCATGGCAAAAACTCAGAAACAGAGACAGGAAATAATTCAAAAGTTTAAAGACCAAGAAAAAGTTGCAAATGAAGTTCACGATAAGCTTCTGCAGCAATTACAGCAGCATCAAGCTGATATAGGGGAAAATGTTGGAACCGCTGTCTCGATAATTAACTCTCAACTTGATCTGTTACAACAAGCAATCTTTAAATTAGATCATTCAAAGATTGCAGAAGATATAAATGGGATTAGGAAAACACAAATGGAACACGAGCTGAGAATACTCTCTATTCAAAGCTCCTTGGTGGAATATCAACAAAGAGTTTCAGAGCAATATGCTGAAATGCTAATCTCAATATCGAGATTGAATGATAAGGTAATAGGTGAAGTCAGGGAGCACCTGTACGGTATGGAAGCTGTAGCAAAGAAAGTTGACCTATTGATGGCTAACCACAAAGAAGTCCAATACCAATATGAAAAGCAACAAAGTAATATGGAAAACAAAGGATCGGATGCCAGCACTACAATCTTGACCATCACTAAGTGGGTATTAATACCTATTGTATTTGGAGTGACAATGAATACGGTGATTGTATCAAGATTAAGGCACGATATTAAACACTCCAAATTACTTTAAGATAAACTGTACATAGAAGATATAGTTTGTATATATATATATATTTCAAAAAATTTCAAGATTATTCACCAGGCTTATCGGTAACCTTGCGTCTTACTTTCGGAGGCAGAAGAGATCTTTCAGATGGAGAGTTCGGAGTAGGGGAATCAAACTTGGTAGCGAGATCTTTCACTGATGTTTTCCTTCCTAGCGTGGGAGCAAACTTGGGTTGTCCAAATTCAGTAATACTCGAATCAGACCCGTTTGAATTGTCATATATAATATCTTTCTTCACTGGCCTCAGGGAAACGATCGGAGCCTTGGAAGCTTTAACTTCATCGTATAAAAGTGAGCTTAACTTCTTCTTGTTCGGAGAAGTGGACCTTCTCAAGGCATTCTTCGTTGGAGAGGATGGTGGAGTTTCGTCAATCTCAATTGGCTTTGACTCAGAGTTGCCAGAAGCGGAAGTTTCGTCAACTCTTTCACTTTGTTTAACAATATTTAAATTCTCAGCGTCTTCCACGCTATTAGCCTTGTTAGACTTATTTACTGCCCTCTGTAATCTAGCTTCGAGTCTTGTTTTTGACTTTTCTGAAAGTGCTTTCGGCGCGGAACCAGTTTGATTCACTGAACTTACACGCGATCCTGCAGCTGAAATCCTACCCATTCCAGACACTGACATGCTACTTCCCGATTCACTTTTAACTCTCTGCGAGTTTCGTCTTCTCAATTCTTTGAAAATGGTATCCTTGTGCTCGAAAAGATCGTTAATCAAGTTATAAGGATGTTTGTCATTGATAAGTTGCCTCAGCGATTCCAATGAAAATTGTGATGTATCTTGCTTTGGCTTCAAAATCAAATTGCTAAACTCTTTTGAAAGTTTAAGCTGTAAACTTTTACTCAATTCAACGTTTTTCGATCCAATGATTAGTACTAGCCTGTTCAAGTGTGTCAAAATCAGATCTAAAGTAGCCAAATTGCATTTTGGCAAATCAATCAACACATTTTGCAAACCAGTGATCCTCAGAGACGTTTTCATTTCATCATTGATCGGGTAGTTCAAATATAGCGACTTTATAACGTCGTAATAGGTATATGGAATAACGGAGTCAGGTAATTCCATAAAATATAATTTTAATACGTTGGTTATTGCCAACGGATGTGCTTTTTCTAATACTTCGGAGATTGCATTTGGGTCGCTAAGAGGATTCAATTGAAACCTCAATTTGTGGACTTGTGCTAAGTGAATAGGCTGCGTCCATAAATTAATTCTTTCTTCATCATTTTCTATGTCCGGGTATATCTCATCTAAATGTGACAAAATACATTGAATAATAATTGGAACAACTTTTCTATCCAATCTGGACTTAACATTTAGGTCAACACCAAACGTTTGCTTTAAGTTTGAATCATAATAGTTGTCATAGAGAACGACGTGCGGCTTGAATTTACCCGTGGAGTAGTTCTCAATTAAGAATTTCAAATCATTGATAGGGTTTATTGTTTCCTCAATAATTAAAAGTTCGTCACAGAAAACTTTCAAAGTGTTTATCTTATTAGAAAAGCTGGATAAGAAATCAAAAGTGGCCTTTTTCACGGCCCTCAATCTGTCCAATTCGCACTTTTGCATGAATGATAAATGATCCATGATTAACTCTTCGTATTCACATCTCAATCGATCAAGATAAACTGTTGCTTGTAAATATTGAGCATCTAATTGATTAACTTCGTTAATCAATTTCAGCAATTGAGTTCTATCTGAATAATCAACTGTGTTTACACCTATAGCTTGCTTAACATCCTCGAAGTAATCCTGAATTTGGTTTGCAGGGCCCTTGTGCATTGATTGAGACCTCAGCAATTCCCCATCATCTGTGCTTCCAAAAGCAATATTATCTGTACCAGGCAACTTAGTTAACTCGAATACGATTGGTTTCCATTGATAGTAAAATTGAGATGAGTTGATAAAAGTCTTAGTACTCATTGATCCTATTATTCTTATGAATCCGTAATGGATTAAATCTTGTCCAAATAATTCCGCTTTCGCAATATTATTATTGAATTGAGGCATATTACCTAATAGCCACAGAGTAAGAGCTGAACCACTTGTAACATTATGGTACGTACCCAAGATTGGGACTTTATGAGTTGTTAAGCCCACATTTTTGAGAATATCCAAAAGCAAAGATTTGAGTGCTTTCCGATCGTAAACAGATCCACCTATCTCGTAAATATCCTCCTCATCGCTGCTGTTTCCTTCATTCCTAGATACGTCGTCTTCATCATCTTCATCTTGGATGCTCTTCGCAAATTCGATATCTTTCAACTCTTGATTAAGTTCTTCTTCAGTGTAATGAGATTTAAACTCTTCTAACATTCGACATTTGTTGAAGTACCTTTTTTGAGCTTTTTCCAATGCGTATCTAGCATTCTTGAATTGTTTGTGCTTATCAAATATCTCGTTCTCTGAATATTCGACTCTTTGCTTATGCTCCTTACACCATTGAGTAAATGGAATTAACACCAAGGAGCGTATGTTAGAAGCAACTTGCAAATGCTGTTCACCTTGTTTGGTAAAGTTTTCGTTGATTTTCTGGTAGGCGTTTTTTATCAGAGACACGTAATCATCATTAGATTGCCTTTTTGAGGATTTACCCATTGACTTTTCAATTGATTCAAGTTGCGTACCATAAAGCATTTCCAGATCCATTCTCTTGCTGAACAATTGAATGAAATCGTCATTCTCGCCTACCCCTTGGTATAATTGGTCAAAAAGAATTTTAAATCCCAGTTCATAATCATGAGACCAGAAGCTATCTGCAAAAGACATGGTAGAATTGATTGTTAAACAAGTGAACGGCAATCGGTATTTAAATTTGGGCAAGCTTCCATGTAATAGAAAGTTATTCCTTCTCAGTATTTATTTATATTTCGGCCGAGAGATCAGAATTTTTTGTTGTTGGCGGTTTAGATTCGCGAGGTTATGCTGAGAATTTGCAGGATCACTACAATACACAAACTCCAAAAACATTGTCCTAGCACTCCTTTGCCACTTAGGTTCTGTATCCAATACTTCAAATGTCTGCCTTATCTAGTGATTTCCCGTTATTGACTAGCGAAATTAATTTTATTGTGCCGTTTACCAGGTCAATTCGCTGCGCTTAAGAGTTATCTAACTTAAGGAACCTTATGAAAGGGCGGTTTGAGAAGTTATAAGTCCTTATGTAAGCAGTACACAAAACAATAAAACCACGTGCTAACGATATCGTGACTACTTTAACGTGCAAAATTGACAACTAGCCAGCCATTTGCAGGTTTTAATTACTATTCTTAAATAGGTAAAATTAACGAGAAATTTTTAAGCTGATAAAACGTTTTCTTGAGAACGATACATCAATTGTTACATCCACAGAGATTATTGCTTGAAAATCAATTACAAAATAATGTCCAAGCGTAGTTCAGCAGCTCCAGCTACTCCACCAAGGACGAGAGGTGCCACTAAGAACAGAGGTGCTACGAAAACCGTGAGCATGACACCTGATTCTTTGTTGGGGGGTATGCTTCAAACACCATTGACCTCTACCAAAAAACCATACTATTCAGATCTACAAACATTGCATCTGCCGAGTTCACAATCATTTAAGAATTTCGAAAGTCCTAGCTCACACTTGCAAAAAAGACATCGATCTATTGACGAACTGCTGCAGATGATGCTTAGTCCCGAATTTACACCTCGAAAGTCTCCCAGGTCTACTAGAAAGGCAAATCCGAAAGATAGTATTTTCCAGTTGCAGCTTCCATCTAAGATGATAAAAGGTATATCTAATAGGAAACTGACAATTGGAAGTGGTAGAACTGATGTCAATGCAGGCTTATTGCCTTCCATAAAGATAAGCTCCCTACTTGACGATCTACATCATTGCCAGAATGATACATTATTTTCTGATAGCTTGCATTCGAAAGTGCAGCACTGTGATCTATTTAAGGAAATAGATTGCAGTGACGATATCAATGGGAATATCTCAGAAACTCCTAAAACACCCCGAAAGAGGTTAATATCTGAAGAAATGGCGAAAGAATGGTACGCAAATTCTAATGCCGTTGCCAGTGAAAGCGAAGATGAAACGGACTTTGGATATTTTTCACCTTCAAGGAATCTGAATCAACAACTAATTAATCCATTCAAAGATAATGACAACCCCTCCACGTCTCAACCTTCGAGAAACGCATCCATATTCAACCCTTTCAACACAGAGAAGGCTTCTAGACACAATCCGACTAATATCGATTATAGCACTCACATGGAGATGGTAAATAAACGGACTGGCGAAAAATTCACGAGAGCTTTAACGGAAAGGGAACGGTCTATCAAACCAAAGAAGCTTACTTTTGATGATTTGGAGAGTCTACCTGCTTCACCCACAAGGGGTCCAGGTCTGCCTGGACAGAACGTATTAGCATCATCTCCATCCACTCCTTCCCCAGCTACCTCTCCATTCAGTCACAAGCGAGCTGTCACTGGAGAAATTAATAAAAAGTACGTTTTAAAAAGCCTTAACAACATCATTAACATTAAACTGAAAAATGAACTTGACTTTGAGATATTCAATGATCGAAAGCAACAACAATAAGCACATATCACCTTCTCTTCTTATATTGTATTTTTAAATAGTAAATCGAACAGTTACTTACACATTTTAAACAGCGGCTATGTTATTATTCTCTTCTAAATTTACGTAAATTGTCCCAACCAATTGCATTGGAGTTAGGTATCTTAATAACTTCAATTTTATGAAGGAGTTGAGGATTGTTTGGATCTTCAACTGTACTAATAAGGCGAACGACCTTTTTAATAGCAGGAGTATCTACCTTGCTATTAACTCCGTTAATTGATCTCAATTCTAGTGGTAGAGTTTGAAAGATTTCTGGATACACAACAGGTAATGAGAACCTGCTAAGTACTTGGAGCTGAGGAGTTTCCACTGGTTTCGGAGGGTACAATGGAGTGTCTAAATCTTCCTGTTCCAGCTCCTCCAGAGCATTGATTTCCAGATCTTCCTCCTCATCATCAGATGGAATATTAAGGTCCTCTGTTAACAAATTAAATTCGCTATTTTCGAAGGGATCGTTGAAAGTCGCCTCCAATTCTTTCCGTCTTTTTCTCTCTTCGTTTCGTATTCTCTTCTCCTCACGCCGACGTTGCCTATCAATTTGTGCTATTTGCTTGCGCTCTAACTTCATTCTTTGGTTCTGTGCTCGTTCGACTTGCTTTTGCTTCCTTTCAGCTTCCTTTGTTTTCCATTCTTGGAGCTCTTTTACGTATGCTTGACTTGCAGCAATCTCTTTCTGTTCTTCGGTCAATGCGTAAACCTGTTCAAAATCTATCATTTTAAATTTATAATACGCGTTCCATGTGTCTTCTGAAATACCTCGATAAGTGTTAAGAAGTGTATTGAATTGTAAGTTATTGTGCAACATCTCCAAATTTGATGAATCGTCCATTTGAATTCTATGTTGTTGTAAGACTTCATTCAACCGAGGTTTATGGAACTTTTCATGAACAAAACCTTTAATACTTTGATTGTACCTCTGTTTCGCAGAATTCTTTATCACTTGGTTTTCAAGTTTATGTGTGATTGTGATTTCTTTCGGAGTTGTAGGAATTCTATTGATTCTATTCATCAAAGTTGCATCCTTATAATTCCCACTACCTGGTCCCCTATAGCTCTTTGTGTAGAAATACTTTGAGTAATTAAAGTTATCCGTGTTATCATTGTAGCTTAATTGTTGGAGGTTTTTGGATAGCTTTGCGTTCTCACTTAGATTCAGCTTTTTTGCTCCTGCAATTACAGACAGAGCTGTTGTATTAGGAGTTGAAGATTCGCTGATAGCGCCAGATCCAGGAGCGGATGAGCCGAAGAGGCCAATCGAAGTCGTAGTAGAAGCGGGGTGAGGTACACTAGAGGTACTCAGCGTATTGCTTGTAATGTAGTAATTTGGAACTTTGCATAGATGGTTTACATTAAATTCTTGAATATATCCTTGTCCGGGAATCATGGATTCTGTCAAATCAAGTATGTTGGGATCCACGTGTACATTGTGCTTTTTTGCCCTTCCCAAAGGCTTGCGCTTTTTCCTCTTGTGCTCATCATCTTCCTCAGGAGCTGAAACAGGATCTTCCAAAGTTTCCGCGTAAATATCATTGTCTCGGAAGATTAACTCACGTTCGCTAAAACTCAATTTGTTGTTCGGTAAGTACTTGAATGCAGCTGGTAGAGACTTATAAAAGTTCAACTTTGAGACATTAGTCAAGGTATTGAATGTAGCATGATTGAATTGAAAATTTGTATCGGTGTACTGTGGAAAAACCTGGCCGATAGAAATTTTTTCAAATGTATCTGTTCCATCCTCTTCCTTTTTAGTGATAAGTTCTTCCAAATCTTCTAAGTCTACTTCATTAGCAGGTGACATAGAATTCAATTCTTCTTCATCATCTTGCTCCGTCGTATTTTGAGTGCGATTGGATGTATTTTCTTCAACGTAAAACAACAGTTTGGGGTTGATTTCGTTATATACTAATTCAAAGTCAATGTAAAACAATTTCGTTTTGATTTCGCTTTCTTGTATTAATTGGTTTGCAACTAACCACTTGTTTAGAGTGACATCAGTTTCCATAAAGTCTTGGCGACTGAGAGATGACTTCTTGACCAATCTATTGATTAATTGGTAAGAACTCGGAAAATTCCATGCCGTACTCATGTCTTTGATCAAAATCTTCCATGAAGAACTACCAACTTGGAAGAGTGGAAAACCAATTCTATCCCAAGTAGGTTGTTCTCCTTTATCCACATAAGTGAACTCGATCTCCGCCTTATCGGCTGAATTAGCGACCGACTGAATTCGTTGTTTGGGGTGGAAGGCTCTCATGTTGATCATATTGTTTTTGTTTGAGGATTCACGACACAGATGATACTACGACAAAATTCGCGACATGGATATATCAGCAATCAACGACACGATTATTTGCAGGCTACACGAACTCTTTCGTTTCGGAGAGTGAAGATATATTAAGATATTTGTTAAAACAAATACCGGAGTGTAGAAGAAATTTGAAACTCAATTCAATAACTTGTAAGTGTATACCCCTCAGTCTATTAAAGGTCAACTTATTATCGCACCTCAATCATTCTAACCGGTTCTTCACCTTCTTTCCCGGTGCCATATGTACTTAATGTGGAGACAGCACATGAAGAAAGACTCCGATTTTTAGGGAGCAGAGGGGCGGCAGCGAAAAAGGTTTCACGTGAAAAATGTGTATCATCTAACGAACAAATAAATTAGATCCAATGAATTGATACTACAATCCTACTTATATTGTCTTCGAAGCTTACTGATTTACTCTTAGATTGCTTCAGCACTGTTGAATGTCTTTCGTGGGACTATATATTTTTTTACAGCGACTAGAATTTATTACCGGGCGGGACATAGGGTTTTGGACAGAATACCGAGGCAGAAAATTTCCCCACTCATATCTATATATAAGTAGTGCGATATGATATTTCAAGAAGCTATTCAAAATTATAATTATGGCAAGTGAAGAAGATAACATTTTATATGAAGTCAGGGATAGAACTGTTGTTATTACCTTAAATGACCCAAAAAGACTCAATGCTTTGGACTTCCACGGTTATTTAAAGTTGGCGGAGTACGTTGAGAGAGCCGACCAAGAAGAAGGTACAATTCTTACTTTAATTCAAGCTACTGGTCGTTACTTTTCCGCTGGAGCTAACATTACAGGTGGCTCGTTAACTAAAGACACTCAAGAATTATTTTCCCATGAGTATTGGGTGAAGAACTTTGTTGGTAGAAATACTTATGCAACTGACACTTTCCATAACCACTCTAAGATTTTGGCAGCTGCTGTGAATGGTCCCGTTATTGGATTGAGTACTGCTCTTCTCTCCTTGTGTGACTTGATCTATGTTATGGACACTTCTAAGTTCTACTTGTTGGCACCATTCTCCAATTTGGGACTCGTTGCTGAAGGTGCTTCCTCTGCTTCCTTGTTTTTGAGATTGGGTTGGTCGAAAGCTTCTGAGGCACTTTTATTGGCTAGGCCAATTAAAGGGTCAGAATTGAAACAACTAGGATTTATCAACAAGTCGTACGACGGTCAATTCAGTTCAACTGAGGAATTCAATGCAGCTGTTTACAAAGAGTTGTATGAACAATTCAAAGACTTGCATGAGCCATCCATTTTAGGAAATAAGAAGTTGTTGAAATACAACAGAGACTTAGCAATTACAAGTGCAAACTCTAGAGAAGCTGTCATGGGATTCCACAAGTGGATTGAAGGTGCTCCACAAACCAGATTTGCTCAAATGGTTTCGAAGGAAATTAAGCACAAGCTCTAAGCTACGTAGCGCTATGACTTTTTGTTTCAATATTTATTATATATGTTCGTATTGTAATGAATGTAGTCTCTCAGACATTGAAAATGTAAGTGTTAGATATTGGAAGTGTTCGATAAGACCTCGCACAAAAAACAAAAAGCAGCATTGCCAAATGAGCTTTAACCTTCCCAATCCGAGCTTATTGGCTATCCTATTAATCATATCAACACATACTGGTCCTCAATTGGTCTTCAATTACCCTGAGGATTTATCAAGTGACCATTCAAAGAATGTTTTTTCAAAGTTAAAACTGGAGGATTCAGATGATGAAGAAGAATCCGAGCTACCTTTGAAAGGTGAGAAGTTTCAAGACTATTATTATAAACTAGAAAACGACTATAAGGAATGGGATACCAAACATTTCAACTACTACATGGGAACAAAAAAAGATTTGATCCTGTTTTTAGATGATCAAGAACGCTCAAGGCTCGCCCAGGTGCAATTAGAGCTGAGTGACAAACATGGGACAGGAGTTCTGCCGGGAATGTCCAACTCATTGCTTGATAAATTGGATTCTTCTGCTGCATTGAATTCTAACAGTGGCGTAGGATACCAAGGTTTGACACAAGGATCCCAATTGGCAAGCTCTATTCCAAGCACACCCTCTACACCAACTACTAATGGACCTATGTTGTCTAAGGTTTCTACATCTTCGACAAAGCTGTCACCAGTTAGGACAATATTTGGAATTGAGCCCACATATTTGTGTGAAATGCTCTCTCCGCCTAAGAAGATGTGTAACTCTAGATTTGAACTAATGGTAGACGATAAGGTCTTCGTAGGACTCCCTGTACATAGGTACGATGATGGTCGATGGAGGCTTAAGAAACAAAACACATTCAAGCTGGAAGACAAGAGTGAAACGAAGTATAGAAAGGGAAAATCAAGGGAATTGAAGAAAGAGTCTGAAGCTTCCCTAGATGATAATGATAAATATAAGCCTTCTTCTACAGACCAAGAACTGTCAGGTAGGTCAAACATGTCCATGTTTCACCTAGTCTTTATAATGAACCCTCCTACAATTGAATTTAATTATAGAGTAGATGACATGTTTCATTATGTTATATCAAGATTGTCACTTGCACTAAGGTATGAACAAGAAAAGAATGAATATGTTTCGAATCAGTGTCGAATAATACTTGGCTTAAAAGAACAATACAAGGCAAGTCCAATAGAACTTACCACTCAACTTGAACAACAATCTCAGATATATAATGTTGTGTCCCAATGTTTCCACGCAATTTCATCTTTTAAGATAGCCAATTTGAATATTAACAACAAGCTCAGGTCTTTTCAAATCCCAATCAAAACAGAATTCCATTCGCTACCAGAAGTATCTGTGCCTTACATACCAGGATCTCATATCTCTACTAACCTTAACCTCTTAGGAGCAGGAGAATTGATGAATGTCGGTGAAAGTACACGGTACGGCCAATCGGGGCAAGATCAGAGTGCAAACGGTTCAACTACAAAAGTAGCGCCTGGAAGGGACATTAATGAAGGTGAAGAAAACGATGACGGTACATCAGTCGACTTAATTTATTTTGCTCTTTTGCTTTTGGACGATCCAGAAGATATTATACGTGATATTAAGGCTGGGCAAGCAAGCATGGTGGCAAATTTCATAAGATCAATAAGACCGTCAGAGTCTCTCTTGAAGTTATCAGCAAGGAATTCAATACCAATTCAAAAAATTAAGTCTTTTTCGCTCCATTTGATCTACTGGCGAAGGGCTAGAATAATTCAACCCTTAAGCACAAGGTCAACGTATATAATATCACCAATGGCGCCAATAACTTTGAACTTTTTTGCTGATATCAAGAGATTTAGTAAGTCATACCCCTCGCTCCCATCATTGCCTCAGTTCTTGAAATTGTTATCTCCCCAGCTGAAGAAACCGCAACCATTTGCGAGTATAGTCCCGTCCAAAGATCACAAAGACATCTACTTGGAGGCACTAAGTTGGTTAGTAGGAAATGGATACGTGACTCAATTGCAAACTTTCATCTGGTTGAAAATTTCTCGAAAAATCAAGATGAAAGTAGATGAAGAATTGGAAAATGAATCTCAAAACAGGAAGAGATCGACTCCTGGGAAACATATTAACATTGGAACTGATAATTCCTCGAAGAAAGTGTCTGAGCTAGATCGTATCTATTCACTTGAGTCCACTCCTGCCAGAACAGCTAAGACCCTAAAATCTGGAAATGGGACTTCTGGCGTTTCAAATGGGATTGACCCAAGTGTAACAAGTGTCCAATCTCTACTCGCCCAAGTTAAGCTAGAAGATGACGAAGATACTATTGTTTTAGAACCTGGGAGTGCTACAACTTTGGAGAGACGCTGGATAAGTAAAATTATCAATGATGAATGCAAGTTATCAGCAGAATTAACGGCTATATTTTACAAGCTCTTGCGGTACATGAATGGTAAATATCCTTTAGAACTACTTCTACTAAAGGAGAATATTTCTCGAGCAGAGTTGAGAAAACTCCTTTACGCGATTGAAGATCACATTATCTCAGTTAGGCATTGGTAATGGCATACGAATACTAACCCACTTTTTGCTTCTAAAAAAGTGCTTTAAACAATCTTCTCGTTAATTGTGTAAGACCTCCTGTAGTAAGTTTAGCTCTCCGAGTAATAAGTTTCCCCTGTATTCAGACTGGGTTATTCGAAATTGCATTGGTGGTTTTTGTAGTTTTTTGTTATCTTTCTAAGAAATATAAGAAGGAAGGAGAGCATTGGTAAACTGTTACAACGTTAAGATTTTCCCGACGTATTGACAATACTTCCAGAGTATGTTCCTTAGCATAATTGCTACCTTTTAGATTCAATATTTCGTTACGGAGTATATTCTATTCAATTTACTTAAGTAAATAAGTCTTCTCTATCTGCCTCTACCCCGGCTTCAATTTCATTGAATGACGTAAAATGAACTGGACGGTGAAACTCGTGATAAAAGTTTAAAGGGTAATCAGCCTTCACGTAATACGATGCTTTGCTATTCCAAATTGAACCTAAGAAGAAGAAATTCCATATGTTGTCTTCAGGAACCACAAAACCACCAGCGACTTGATTAGATAACAATAATTGACTCTTTTTGCTGAAATGAGGACTGAATCCTTCAGGAGCAGGATTCATTAAATCATCTGTCGACTTACCCCATTCATACCCTTCCTCAGATATCTCAAATGCAGAAAGTGAGACAGACCCAGGCGTGTATGAGACAATCAAAGAAACAAAGGAAGGAGAATAAGCTTTAATAAGTTTTGATTGGAGCATAACGTCGTGCGGAGATAGGTGAGAGACTTCATTCGTTTGCGTGTGAATCCAACCAAGTAGCTCCAACCCAGCCAATGGGCCATCGTCATCGATCTTAGGAATCTTACTTGAGAATTCAAGTGATGACGGTTTTCCTAGTTGCGGAACAAGTGCAATGTAAACGATCTCCTTAACAGCAGCGTTGTCATCAGGAGATTTACCGTAAATAAAACCTCCAACCTGAATCCTCAAATCAGAAATCTGTATGAACCTTTTTAGTAAATTTTCTGGAATCACATAAACACTAGAATTATCATCGGTGAACTCATTCGAAGAAACAAAAACGTTTTTAGTACGCAAAAATAAATTATTAGTCGCGATTGCTCTACTTCTCCAATCATTCTTAGTGGAAAAGGCCAGCTGCTCATAGTTTTGAGTTGTGACAGTGGTAATTTCCTCTCCATGTACGTTAGTTGTTGTTGTTTTCAACGCAGTCAACTCCTTTCTTACTTCTGGTGTATGTTCAATCTCTGCAATTTCCTGTCTCTTCGAGGAGGGTGCCTTAATTTCCTGACCCAAGATCAAGTCACGGATCTCAGCTTGCGTAAGCGATTGAACATTAACGTTATGCTTTTTGGAATAGTCAGATAAAATCAAATCTCTCAATTGCTCTTCAACTTCAATCCACTGTTCGTCGGTGAGCGTCGGCCAGATATGGTGATCCTCAGTGACAATTGAAGAATCAGGTTTCAAAACCAAGTTGGTACGCTCTTGACTGATTCCAAATGCTCTGAGTAGTAATATTATCCTTGAGAAAGCAGTATATGAGGAGATCGATGGCAACCAATCATCATACAAGTTGAACAATACCATTTGAGGTTCACTTGCCTTCAAAACAATGTCAGCTAACTTGTCCACTTTCAAAGCCAGAGAAAAAGGTAAGTGCAATTCAGATTGCCTGATTGAAATGTTAGGGAAGTCTAACATATGGACTTCTAATGGGTCCAACATCCCTTTTCTAGTTACAATCATCTGTTTTGGCTGTTCTTCATGAGGCAATGACCTAATCAAAGCCGCTACTTCTTCTGCAGTTTTCCACTTAGCCAATTGTCCCAAGCGCTTCTGACCGGCCCATACTGAAGTGTGAATTACTTTCAAGAATAGTTGACCAGTCTTCGGATTCAAGATGAAAATGGCACCATTAATCGGTTTAGTCGTCAAATTACCCTCAAAAGTCCTGTGAACTGAAACTCTGTATACATTGGTGTCATCAATAAATAACTGCACGTCGTTGTTAAACAATTCAGCGTAGTTACTGGAATTTAAAAGCGCTTCTTGGGGCTGAGACTGGTACAATTGCAATGCTTTCCGAATCCGTTCACGCAAAGTGTGAAGCGCCGCATTTGCTTTCATAATCTCCTTCAAGGCATTTTGAACTAACGGCTTCAAGCCTGGGAACCAGTTACCATAGACTTCATACATGTTGTATGCTAAATCTATAGCAATTATAATTCCAGTCGGGGAAGGATAGCTACTCGCATTATCAGTGGTATAATCCAAGAACTTGGCTCGAGCATACCGAGCGATATCATGTGAATCAAAATCTCCATATCTTAATTGGACATCCACCCAAAATTTGTTTGTTCCAATCTCAAACTGGTCATTTTTATCATTCAAGAGAGAGGGTTTTGAAACATTCCATTTGTAATTTGGTGTCATAACAATATCAGCAGCGCTTGAGTTCATTTTGTACGACTTCCTTGGATGTATTGCTTGCTTTTCAACCGAGCTACCTTGCAATGCATCTAGTTCTTTGTCAAACACTTGACGTAAGTCTTGAACCACAGATTCATGAATCTTTTGCCACAAGTGAGATCTGAAGATCTGAATCAATGAAATTTTCAATGTCGGGATCTTTCCATGCAAAAAAATCCCAGTTAAATCCAATTGCACCAAAAAACCAACATACACATTTGCCCTATTGATTGTTGGAGACCACCACAAAGTAAATCTACGATTCGGAATTTGTGATAAACCCGACCTTTGAGCATTTGTCAATTTTTTGAATTTTAAGGAATCTTCAAATCCGGACGCTTTTTCCCAAAACAAGCCCTCCCATGAATCAAAACCTGTACCTCTGAACAATGTGTGCTCCAAGATTGTTTCGATACCTCCGAGAGCTTGAATTACATCAGTTCTATAGGCGTTTAGATTCCATAGCTTACCATCGTGATGATTCAGTGTCCACCAGAAAGGATTAAAACGGGTTAAACTAAACTGCTTAAACTCACGTCTTACTCGATGTCCCTTATCGTAAGCTAAGGTGTGCCTATCTTTCTGAAAAAGAGTGGAAATACGCGGGACCCCTCGGTCCCAGTTTTGTTCCATATCCTCAAAAGTCAATCTTCTGTTTTGTTCAATTGCTTCTTGACGCTTTATTGCATATTCTGCCCACACTCTCTGCGAATCTAAAAATTCATTTTCCCAACTAGTAATGTATCTGAAAACAGTAGGGATTACTTTCTCTTCAATATGAGTCATTCCAGCTCTAAAGTGAGTTATACCAGTGTCAGTTTGTTTAGACCACTTTAAGTCCGAGGCAGGAATTAATATATGCAGTGCGCTAAGCATTCCTAGGCCCCCCAACTCTTTCGGAGTGTAGAATACAGCTGGGGGAAATCTAGTAGGCATCTTGGAGTTGAGACCCATTTTTACCCTATTTTGAATCTTCGTTTCACACTTAACAATAACGTCTAATAAACTTTCTGTAGAGACGGCTGCTTCTCTAAAGTAAGTACAAAGGGCAATTAGTGCGGTATTCCACTTGGAAGCTATCTTGGTAAATGTAGTTGACCCAGATGACATTAAAATCTGTCTGATCCTGCTGTTAAATTTATCAATTTCAGACTGCGCAACTTGCAAGTATGCTTGTGCCGTTCTTTCCTTTGTCCTGTTGTCAATCAAGTCCCACACGCCGTCCTTAGTGACATTTCCAAAACGAGCCCTGATTCTGGGCAATATTCTCACTTCAAATCCACACATTGAGAACAAGAGATTTGGATTATCTTTGGAATACACAGATGCATAACTATTTTCCCATGTGATTGTAGTAATTGACTTTGGCAATCTGCTTGCTATCTCCCAAAATACTGCTCTTCCCAAATTTACGTCATCTCTTATTAATCTCATTCTAGAGTCTCTTGGCCAACACCGATGATTGTTATAACCAACCGCATGTTCAAAATTTGGATCTGGATTCTCTGAAAGAAACTCCTGCGTCAACTCGTTAGATTCATCTTGGTCAAACCTGAAAAATATATGAATTCGGTCTAAATATCTTGAATACAACCTTATTGGATTCTTGAATTCAGTACTTCGATCTTTAAATTCCAGAAAATTGGCAGGCTGCAGGGATGGACCTGCCAATTCAGATGCTCTTTCAACTCCTAAAATTAACAAATCAATCATCAACCCGTAGTATTGATACACAAAGGACGAAAATTGTAATCCCCGGATCATACCAAACTGATTAACATGATTCATATCCTTGTATGAAAGATTTACATTATTTTTGGACTGGATGTAGTCAGCAATATTTGGATCAACGACTAGTCTTAACAATCTGTTGACAAGCGTTAAGTCTATGTGATCGTAGAACTTGTCTAAGCTGGTTTCCAATAGCACGTTGCTCTCTCCGTTTTCAGTTTTCCAAATATCTCTCAAGTTGTTAATACCTTGAGACCATTTGTAAACTAATAGCGGCGGAATTTCGCCATCACTTGGTTTAACCCAATTAGGAAACAACAGACGTTTGTCCGCTTCATACCAAAGATACTGGTCTAAATAAGCGTCTGTAATTTTTTCAAGAGGATCAACTGCGTACGTGGGCACTAGGTGCGTATAAAAATCCATCATTTCTAGCCCAACTTCCTTAAAGATTCGTTGTGTTAGTAAGAATTTTTTGATACGTGCAAGCGTCTCATGAGGATTGTCATAAGCTTGCTCTATCAACGCTAATTCTTCTGTTTGGGAAGCATTCAATCTTGAATTTGCATTATAGCTTTCTTTTAGATTTTCTAAAGCGAGAACAAGCAACTTTGTGTCGTGCTTGTACAACAAAGGTGGGAATGGAATTGGACTGAATTTTCTAGAGTCTAACCAGCTCACCATCATTTGAAAAACAGAAACAGCCTCTGAAGGATCAATATAAGGTCCATCCTTTACAAACTGTTCTTGCCTATCTTGTTCATGCTTTATCCACAATCTGGTCAATCTGCCAAGATTCTTCTTGGCTACAGTCTTTTCAACTGTCGTTCCCTTTTGAATGCGCTCTCTATTGTAGTGAGAAACGCTTATCCATCCATCCGCTTTTGCTTGAATATATCGCTGAATCATTTTCTCAATCGGTTCTGGCAACCCTGGAACCTTCCAAGGAATATTTGCTTTCCAACACCTCCAAGCTTCACTTAAGTGCTGCAAAATAACTTTCAGCTTGTTTTGCTTAAGACCATCTGGAATCATATCTAAGATATCATGCATCACTTGCGCTCTAAGCTCAAGATCATAGTACGAGTCCACTCTTTGTTTGGTAATTGTTTTGACAACGTCATTACTACGTCTGCCTTCAAATTGTCTAGAAATTAAGTTTCCTAACCATCTTTCAAGAAGTGGAATGATACCTCTTAAGAAAAAGAGCCATGTTCTCCAAGCTGGCTGCCAGAAACCACACCCAGGGCCCTTCCCAATTTGCTGGTTGAACCTTAAGTAGACGATATGTTTTAAGTCCTTGCAAGTGCGGACTTGATGCATAACTTTGTACTTGTATCTATAAATTCCTGTTAACTGGCCTAGATGATTGAGAATATAATAAAGTCCATCTGCTAGTTGGTATGCATCAATATTCTGAAGCCTGTATTGCACATGTGAATCCACTATTATCTTGATAACCCTCAAGATTTCTCGAATAAGATGAAAAGCGTTACCAAATCTTGACTTTTTACGCTCCTTTGTTGTGAGCGTCTTGGTAGGCTTCAAATTGAAATTATAGTCCAAGTGAAGATAAGTCAAGCCTTTTTTATGAATAAGAAGATTAAGCATATTAAAACCTTGTTGACAGACCTGGAGTCCTGCCTCTACCCAATCGATGTTAGTTTGTTGAAAGTATTTTGTAGACTTTAGGGACCTTAGCAATGTAGCGTTATTAGTTCTCTTGGTAGGTCTTGAATGCAACTCATTCCCAATGTGATTTTTTAACAACTTTTGATACGAAATGCGAGTTTTGGTAGGTATGTTTTTAGGTGGACGCGAAGTATACCAAGACTTAACCAATGCTACATCTTGTGCTCTGACTGTGCGTCCACTGCGACGATTAAATGGAAATGGGGCTTGAAACAATTCAAGAGCAGTTGTGCTACCGTGAGGGAAAACTTCTTGCTCATCAATGAATGGAGATAATCCTTCAATATCATTTATGTCAGTTTCATGTACCATGCTCCTCCTTGCTTTGCCTAATTTGTTGAACAGAATATCAAGAGCTCCTAATTGGGCTTTCAGTTCGGTCCGTGCTGGTTCATGATAAGATGCAAGGGATACCTCTCGAACAAAGTTGTTATACAAGTACGGGAATGCAACCTTATATTCTGTTTTGATAGGATTTCTGAATATTATTCTATCAATTGAGTTGAATTCTGTGAAATCCTCAAGTTCAGGGTTGTTTATCTTGTCTTTGAATAAAGGCTCAAATATAGGTCCTCCTGGAAGCACTAAATTCAAAGCTTTGGCTGTGTAGAATGAATTGTTATCAAAAAGATAGTGAGAGGATTCTGGGATTAAGAGTTGTTCCGAAATTCCATGCAACTCAGTCATCTTTTCAAGGTCAAAATTCCAATTTCTATATGATTCACCATTCACAAAGTCAGAATTCTCAACAAGAGGTTTAGGTTCATATAGATATTCTGCCAAATCATCGGAAAGGCTCGTAACTTCCAATTGTATTGGCTCTGGAAGTTCAGCATTCTCTAAGTTCTCACTCCAGTTTACAATTGGTTCCTCGTCATCTAATGGTGGAAAAATCATTCTTTTAAAATGCTTGCGATCATGCTTCTCGCGACGCATCATGGTCCATGTTGTTGCCCATTGGGCATAGTACACTGGTTCTATCACTCTAGGAATTTCATTAACAAAGGTTATAGCTCCACTAACATGATACAAGACTCGGACTTGACGCTGAGATTCCCATGGCTGAGGCATATTTTCAAGCAATTTGAGAATAGAATGAGGAAGATACTTAAGAGAGGCCAAATACGACTTCTTATCAAATGCTATTTTCTTCAGTGAGAGGTCCCCATGATTGTGCATAATCTTCCTTAGGTGTTCAGGTGGCATTATTGGCTTCTGAGATATAATCCCCCCATTTACCTTTCGAGTTATCACCTGCTTAGACTTTTGTGCTTGAATCCATCTTCTCTTGCGCGATTCAAGATCCTCATGTGTTGGACGCTTTCTTGCTCTGTTTGAAGTAGGCGGTGGTGCAGGTAACGATTCAGGATTCTTACTTGCTTCTGTCCTGCTTGTCCTAAATCTGGAAGTTGTAGGAGGTGGTGGAGGTGGGGGAGGTCCCCTTCTTGCTCCGTGCAGAGGTAATGGAGGAGGAGGAGGAAGAGCTCTAGACGTAGAACTTCCTGATGAAACCCCTGATCTCTGAGACCCATTCAATCCACGTCTAGGTTCGTTGTTTTCTAGGTTACCATTGCCTATTGTCTCCTTACGTGGAGGTGGAGGCGGCACCTTTCTAGTCATCTTTGAATGTTGTATTTTCATCTCTGCTCACATCTGTATAATAATAATGTCGCATAAATGTCGCAAGAATAGTTAGAGACTCAGATGTCGCGTGATTCCTTCAAGCTACTTCCAGTTCACTTCTACTCAACATGGCCAACTACACCATATCGGAAAATCGGACTGTTCAAGTGCAACCGAAAGTCTCAAACTCAAAGTCATTGGAGAGTGGACCAATTGGAGGTTTGAGCTTATTAACGTTGTTGTCAAACCTCATTGAAGCACGGTTTGAGCAGCGGGAGCAAATGTCATTTATGGGGGATAAATTGGAAAGAATGGCAATGTACTGTTGTCTGATATACGGATTTGCATGTCTTATAATGGCTTTAGTTATCAATAGAACTATAGTTCTCGCTCTGACAAATAGCATGAGGACCCAACAATTGAACGCACAAGGATTACATTCGACAACTTCTTTGAGGGATCTTGTCTTGAAACGAATAGCGTCATGGATAATGAGATTATCCATCATTATTTTATTAGGATTTCAGCTTTTTAATGTCTTGGTTGCTTTAAATGTTCACAAGCACTTGCTGAATGACAAAACATTTGTGTGGTCATTTCTTTTCAAGTACTTGTCCCCGGATTCTGTGTTTGCTTACGATGCTGGTTACTACTCCAACAGCAAATATATGAAGACTCCAAATCTGCAAGTGATGATTGGTCCTTCAACTGATATGAATTGGCCAATATTCTTAACGTTGTGCTTTCTGATCTTTGTTGAAACTTTTATACTGGTAAGTCTGGGAAAGAAGCCATTTATTGAAACAGGCATAACGATTTTTGAGCATTCTTTCATATTTCAGGAATTTAGGGGAGGATCAGGGCTTTTTTTGGGAATGTTTGGAGAGTATTTTATAGAAGCAGATTTAAAGACGAGATTTAGCAGACCAACTGAACAATTGTTAGTCATTATTTTGTTCCTGATTATGAACCATTTAAACATTCATATAGGTGCATTGGTAAATGACAACAAGTACCGCCTAATTCCCCTGTCTATTCTCGGTATCGGTTTTTTGTCATACTTTTCTTCTAATATCCTACAGAAAAAGATGTTGGAATTACCGTTTATGTTGATAATGACGATTATTCCCCAATTATTGATAATTGCAGTTATATTTCTTTGCATTGGTATTTTTTTGATAGCAGTTATATTCAATGGGTTTTCAATTAAAGATCTCAACTACCTGAGCTTCTTTTCACGCACCGACGATGACCTGTTCATTGGAATCATTAACTGGGATGACGATTTCTACACCGCATTAATTAACTTGGGTAGCTTAGCAATCTCGCTGGCTGGAAAATCAAGTTATATCAAGGAAATTAGCATTATAACTTTGAGCAAAAGCACATGGATAGAGAAAGAGCTGCCAAAAGGATACGCCAAGTTTGTAACAAAAACGTTTTCCGAGGAGAAGGAGAAGACAGTTCATGGATCATTAGCAAAGCAATTTCATGCCACACACCATATTTTAAGTCAAATCACCGAACTTCTTGGATCATTTCTTCTTAACTTTGTGAATTGGTTGAGGAAAAGCAAGGAATCAACTCAATTACCGCAATTTCTTGAGAAGTACAAAAAGGAACCTTCTCGAAGCATTTCTTTGAGCGAGCTTACAGAAGATCAGTTGGCGAAAACGTATGCTCAATTATTGACTTGTGAAGAAGATCTTGAGGAAGAAGACAGCTCAGCATCCTACGTTTTTGATGGCGATGAGTCTGATTATGAATCAGACACAGAAGTGGAAGACACTTTTGGAATAGAAGAGTTTATTGACACTGGTGATTTCATGGAGTTAGTAACGTCTAATTCATCAAACTTGGAAGTAATGAGACATCATTTGAGTTCTTCGACTAGAATGACTAGATCTACGTGCAAACGCCATGGCAGGATCATGGAGGGCGATGAATTCACGCAACTAGTTCTGGCAATTCGATCCAGACGCGGTCTGCATTCAGAAGAGGATTCTTCGAGATTTGACTGCGTCATCTGCCATTGCAATGTTCGTGAAATTATCACTTGGCCCTGCAAGTGCTTTGCCATTTGTGAACCTTGCAGATTGACACTTGTTGCGAAAGGAATCGAAGGGTGCGTGTGCTGCAGAAGAGAAGTCGAAGGAGTATCGAAAGTATATATTCCTTAGGAAAACCTATAGATATTATGAATGAAAAACATATGAAAGCATATTTTCATGTCTTAACTGAACATTATGGGAAGTAGCTGGAGTCATTACTGAAGATTTGCTATCTCCCAACTGCTTCTTTGAATCTCCATTTGCAGAGTTATTCAATTTTAGCAAGGGC
Source organism: Kodamaea jinghongensis (assembly GCA_030556895.1). Lineage (NCBI taxonomy): Eukaryota > Fungi > Ascomycota > Pichiomycetes > Serinales > Debaryomycetaceae > Kodamaea > Kodamaea jinghongensis. The sequence goes on along the minus strand of JAKTUX010000010.1, from coordinate 193,233 downwards.
TCACATTAGGTCTTGCTAGTTTATCTTGTAACTTTCAACTACTTAATTTGCTGAACGCGTATACTTGTACAGTGTGTAGCAATATTTGCGACCCTCGGTTGATTTGCACAAGAATCAAAGTATATTGACACGCGCCATGGTTTAGAATTAACCGCGCCGAGTCTGCACCCCAACTCAACAGCGTTAAGTTACGGCTGCAAAACAAAAAACAAAAAGTTCACGTGCACTTGCTGTCAACGTACGTTTGCATCACAAATACGCGTAAATTACGAACGGTTAAGGGTTCAGTTCTGACTATTAGTCCAATACTTCATTTGTAAGACTAGATTGAGGCTTACTTAGTACAACAATACATTGCGCTACTCTTCATTCCTCTTATATTGTAATAGATAAAGCAAACCTAGTGATGTTGCGTTGCCACCAGTCTTCCAACCCCTTTTCGAACCGAAAAAAGTATAATGGCGCAGACAGAAAAAATTGCGGACAACAAAAATTATAAAAAGTCAAACGAGACAAATGGCGGTCACCAGTGATTCTGTTCTTGGGACCGTTACCCGCAGTGTAGCTACCGTGACCAAGATCCCGGGTACTCCATATGCTGCTTTGGATTTGTTGGCGCAGTCATTGGCCGACACATTTGTTGTTTATTTGAATTATTTGGAAAAGATTCCAGGAGGTGTTATCATTTTAAGATACATAAAATCATCTTACAAGAATGATCCCATTAGATCCTTATTTGAGTTTGCATTGTTTTTGTTTGCAATTAAGTACTTTCTCTCTCTGAAGAAGAAGGAAAACAAGAACGAATTGGTGAAATTCACTCAAAAGGAGATTGACGAATTGGTTGCAGAATGGGAACCAGAACCGTTGGTCGAATCTGTTGAAGATGATGAACAATGGCAAGTCAAGTCCACTCCTAATATTAAAGGTAAAAATGGTGTTCATATCACCTTGGAAAACTATCCTTCCATGCCCAGCGAGTTATCGAATGTGGTCAACTTGACTGCAGTTGATTTCTTGAATTTGAATGAGAATCCCCATATTAAAGAAACTGCAAAAGAATCTATCAAAACTACAGGTGTAGGTGCTTGTGGACCTCCAAATTTCTACGGGACTCAAGATGTTCATGTGAGACTAGAAGAAGATTTAGCTCGCTACTTGGATGGTGATAAAGCGATCTTATACGGTCAGGATTTTGTCACAGCCAGTTCTGTTATACCTGCATTTTTGAAGAGAGGGGACTTATGTGTTGTTGATTCAGGAGTCTCCTTAGCTATTCAAAAGGCTCTTATTGTCTCTCGTTGTGATATTGAATGGTACGATCACAATGACATGGAACACTTGGAAAAGGTATTACAACAAATCAAACCGGTGGTAGAAAAGCAAAAGCCGTTGAAAAGACGATTCATTATCACGGAAGCTCTCTTCCAATCTACTGGTGACATTGCAAAGTTACCCAAGATTATTGAATTGAAAAACAAATTTAAGTATCGTTTGTTTTTGGATGAAACCTTATCTATCGGTGTCCTTGGTAAGACTGGTAAAGGTATCAGTGAGCATTTTGGAATATCTAGAGATGAAATCTCTATAACTGTTGGCTCTTTGGCATTATCTTTTGCATCATCTGGTGGCTTTTGTGTAGGGGCTGAACCTATGGTGCACCACCAAAGAATTCAATCCGTTGCCTATGTTTTCAGTGCTTCCCTTCCACCATACTCTGCCAAGGTTAGCTCTCAAGCGATTAAAGAAATTACTGGTCACGTAGATTCAGAGGGTAAGTCTGTATTGATTAACAACTTACATGCCAACATTGCTTATGCTTTTAAGTCTTTGAGCTCTTCCTTGGTAAGCAACAAGTATTTGACTATTGTGTCACATGAAATGTCACCGGTTATTCACGTTTCCTTGTCTCAATCCTTTAGAGATTCGTTGAAATTGCCAACATTTTATGGAAACACTCTCTTTTTGGAAAAGGGAAAACCAAGCAAATATGTTAATGGATTCGATGAAAACCTTAACGCTGAATCTTTCCTTTTGCAATTAATAGTTGATGAAGTCTTAAGGTCGAGCAATACTTTGATTACTCGTACGAAAAACATCTTAGACCACGAAAACTTACCTTTGATTGCCCCACATTTGTTGATTAATGTTAATTCCGCTGTCTCCAAGTCTGAGTTGGACAAGTTAGCTACTGCTTTGGATGATGCTTCTAAATCTATATGTGCTAACACCAACTTGGAAGATTTGAACGATAAACTTCTCAACTACTAATACGCTCAATATTTATATACTAATATTAACTTTGTCTATCAATCAATTATAAGCTATTTATTTTAGCATCCTATTTCTTGATTCGCGGGCAATGGATCTAGCTTCTTCTATATCGTGGGCATTGCTGTGATTTAGGTCCTTTGCCAATTCGTAGGCTTCTTCAAAATGTTTATTCTCCAAGAAATACCTAGCCAACCAGAGTCGAGCTTTTGAAGTGGAGTCGCTGATACCCCACTCAATTTCTTGTTCAAAACATAATCTCATGTACTTGAAGGTATCATTAGATCTCCCTAACTTCTCTGATATGATTGCTAACTTGTAGCAAATATGTGGTTCTGCATTTATAATTGGATCTTCCTGTGGTTGTTGCTGCAGTTGTGGTTGCAGGGATTGCTGATTAACTTGCAGATTATGTTTGAGAGCATCTATCAGTAAAGCTTTCTCAAACAGTTTGATTGCTTCCTCATATTTCTCAATCTTCTCATAACAATTTCCAATTGCTTGCCACATTCTTTTGTCTAGTGGCTGCAAATTAGTAGCTCTTTGATAATAATACAACGCATAGAGATGCATATCCAAAACTTCATAAGCCTGGCCCAAGCCATACCAAGCTCTAAAATCCTTTGGATTGATATCCACTGCTCGTCTATAAGATTCAATCGCGGCATGCGAGTTTTTCAATTCAACAAATTCATGTCCCATCAAAGTCCAGGCTGATAAGCAGTTCTTGTTCAAAATAAGAGCTCTCTTGTAGTACATAATAGCCTTTTCATGTTCACATTTCATCGAATGGTAGTTTGCGACTATACAGCAGGTCTCTGGACGAAACTTGTCAATCAGAGAAGCAAACTGAGCTAGAAAGGATAGCTTGGACTTCTTTTCCATGACATATAACATGTTAGAATAGGTGTCCAAATCATCCAAGCGAAGTGGATCATTTGCTAGAATACCATCAAAAATAGTTTCCGCTTGAAAATAATCTAAATTGTGATAACATATCAAAAACTGTTGGATTTTTAAAAAGTTGAACAGTGGAAACTGTTGAATTAAGCGGAATAGCTGTTCTTGCATATTATTCAGTTGTTGGTAGAACTCTTGAAGTACTACAACTTCAAATATCTGGAACATGATATTCGCCGAGATGTTGGATTTGGATGACTTGATTTTAGATATGAAGTCCAACGCGTCCTCCAAGGAATTAAGCAGTGTAATCAATTCTTGCCAACAAGACCAATTAAATGGAAACAAAGTCAAAGATTTGTATAAATTTTGTTGCGCTAACATGTACTTTTTCTTTTTGTTATAAATAATACCATTCAAATAGTATAAGAATGCATTTTCGGGGTTCTTGGAGTGATACAGATCAATTTCTTTTAGTATCTTCGATAATTTCCCGTTCAATGAGTTCATCGTTTCACGATCTTCAGGCGAATCGGCTTCTCTATGTAATTGCAGAGGAATATGCTTCAGATGCACGTTGCTTGTGGTTAGGTGAGCATCATTTAAGGTGCCCACGTTCAAAGATCCATCTGTCTCCTCAGTGGCCTTCTTGTCTATCGATAACATTAACAGATAAAGCCTTAAAAATACCAGGTTTCCACTAACACTATCGCTCAACACAGTAGCCGCTCTCTCAAATTCTTTGCAGTTGAAATATGATTTTGCTAGTATGAACTTGGCTAAATCTTGTTTATCTTGTTGTGAAACTTCAGCAGTAGGATATTCGAAATCGGCGGGAACTGGAGGCAACCCATTCAATGCCTCTGCACACCACTTGGATGCATGATGAAGATTAAGGTTGGTAAGCGTTTGACACGCTGTAAACAATTCTCCACGTAGCTTTTCTGTCATTTAAGGAAGGTACTTTGTCTATGTTTTTGTGGTGAGCGTGAACTGAAGAGATCAAACATTTGTATCAGGGACTCACATGCCGCAAAGGAATCTTATCCCACCCTAATCTTGCCTAATTTTTTTCCCCAGATTGCCACTAACATGATGATTGAGACTAATAAATGTAGTTCTATTGTCTTAAAGTAGTCGAGAGTTCTTGGATTGACTTGGCGAGGTCAATGCCATATACAAGGTAATAGAAAACACACTTTCATTTTCTTTATTAAACGCAAAGTTTACCAGTCATCAACGATTTACTATCTCGGCTGTCCTCGTATAGAGGTATTTAGTTGAGCATGTAGCAAGCCTAAGATACCTCAATTGTCTAGAATTTACCAATCTTCTCAAATCTCAGAAACTGTAATTTTCAACAAACAAATGTCCCACCAAAGTATCGAAGATCTTCAGGACCAATTGAGAAATTCGATTGAAACTGTGAAGTCTGCATATGAGTTGACATCATATACAGAATCTTTGACTAAGCTGAAGACTGAAATGCCGATTGAGGCAAATCCCATACTTCTGACATACATACTTAATTCATTTCAGGTGAGCAAGTCAGTAAAGCATTATAAGGAATGGGAATATGATACGAAGCAACAATTCATCGAAGACAATGCATCGAGATATAACAAGTTAACAGGAGCTATGGCACGAATAAATAGTAACATCTCAACTCTAAAGAAGGAGTATGATTTGTTACAGAAACTGGGTGGGCTAACATTGCCACACTGGAATGTATCAAAAGAGGGCCTTGACGAGTTGAACAATCCTGAAATACTTAGAAGAATTGATTCTGGACGCCCAACAATAAGTTTACATCAAATATACTCTATAGATCCATCTGAAAACCGATTTCCTGAGTATGAAGAGTTTACAAAACTCGTAAATATTGACTTTCAACTCAAGGTCAAGAGGAAACTTAAACTCGACATTTTGACAAACTTAAAGAATCAAATACAGAGTGAAAACTCGAAGTGGCTTGCAAGAGATCAAGAATTAACCCAATTTCTCAATAGTGAGCTTCCTGAGGTATTGCACAAGGTAGATCAAATAAAGGAGACAGAAAGAGAACAAAGTAAGTACGAGGAAGAAGAGTCTGAGGAAGATTTAGATGATGCTATTGATGAGGACGAAGACGAAGAAGACGAATTGGAGGAAGAAGAAAATGATGAAGAAGCAGAATCAGATGCGACGGACAGAGAACGCACACCATTCGTTCCAGAGAACCAAGATTTATTAGAAGATGCTACGGAGGATCGAAATGAGGCAAACCCGATTGATGCAATGGATACCGAGGAACAAATACAGCTGTCCCATGACGATTTAGAGATGTTAATTGACGGATGATACAGGATAGATAAAAATTACACGCATAAGTTGCATTGGAAGCCCAAGCAGAATGAACGTTTGCGCTTAGGTATCCAGCAGCATGGATACTACGTAGTATATGCAACAATTAAAGTCTCAGCATCTTGTATTCATAAGTTCAGCATTACGTAGCGGCAAGTAACAACCCTTAACAACAAAGTTATTCTTAGCCCTACAGAAGTACTCTCGAAATGTATTCATAATCATTACTAAACCATATCTAGTTAGGCAGTCTTACCTTCAACGATATATTCCAAAACTTGACCGGGAGTGTCACCCTTCTCTCTTCTATAGTTGACGATTCTAATCAATTGGTACCCAGCAACACCACCTAAAAAGAAGTTAACTGAAGCCAACAATGGGTTACGAGGCTTGATGACAAAACCAGCCCATCTAGTCCAAATTGCCCCAGTTGCAAACAACGCAGCTTGTTGAGTACCACTAAGCTTCTCAACCGGTCTTTGGATGTCACTAATCCCAGCAATAACAAGTGACCACTTAAAGACTGGTGCCCAAAAGTGGACTGTCTTGGGACCAGTCTCGGAGTTCATGAAACGGGTGAACTTGGATGCGTGTGATGCTGCGCTTGCCATGATTACTATTAAAAGTTTTGCGGACTCCGTTGGTTCCTAAAAGTTGGGTCGGGTGCACACACGACTTTTTTATTCAAACTTCGGAATGTTAGGGTCCTTTCATCAGCATGTTGCATACTTCTAATTAACAGTTGTTAGCTAGTTGGAACCTCAATCAAAATTACCATTAATTTGTCGTTTGAATCACGATTTTTTTCAGGTATCTATTTCAACACATACTACTGGGTTTGCAAACGAGTGGACAATAGTGAACAGCTTTGATCGGAAGTTACAGGACTAAAATGGGCATTATATGATATTGATTTTACAGGAAGTTTAAGTTCAAAAAGGTGTATTTAACCTTTCAACGAACTCAACAAAAACTAAGTGTTACCTATCCTTCATTTATGCTGATAGCATATAACATCCTAAAGTTAACTACATGTTAAGGCATCTCTAAATAACCCCAATTATCCAAGCTATTTCATCATTCATCATCATCTTCTGATTCGATATCATCAGGTACTTCATCTTCATCGAATTCACTGAAATCATCTTCAACCTCGTCGTCATCATCATCATTATCCTCTTCACTCATTGCAAATTCTCTACTTCTTACCGTCAGGAATGCCAGCACTTCACTAAACGATTCAATTCCCAAACTACTCACAACTTCCGGCCCGCTCAGACAAGCAAAATACTTTCGCAATATTTCTTCTTTCTTAGTTGGGTATTCAGCTAGCTGTAAGTCTATCATTACCTTGTTATCAAGATAATTTTTCATTCTGTCAAACAACACTTCATACCTCTGCTTGTTTTGAATGCTATCACCTAATACGTATTTTCCTAAACCATTACTGATAGCCTTATCTAAAATCTCCTTCTCATATGGAAACACTTCACCAAATATCCGACATTTCTCTAGTAACCACAGCTTCAGCTGCTCAGCTACCATACGTTTCTCATCCCCCGTATAGCTTTCATAATTGTAACACCCTAAGCCTATCTCATCTGAGTTCATAAATGAAATGAAACCCACTAGTATGGTTTCCACAGACCACGCGGGATTCCAACTCTCTTCATGGTAAGAAGTCATGCTCAAGCATAGAGGAACCCTTGTTCTAAACCTACATGTGGGCAGGATCATCTGAATCTCTGGTGCTTCATATGGAAAGTTAATAGGCAAATACATAACGCCCATATATAGACCTCCTTCGTATTCTGTACCAACAGTGCCATGAATTAGGAAATACCATACATGTTGGTTCTCCTCAGTTTGTTTCACAGTAATTGCATCTAACGGACAGTTTAATAATTTCATGTAATCTCTAAATAAAATTTGGCTTCTGGCTTTTGCTCCTCCCCCTTCAATAGTAACATGTGTCGGTAATGCAGTTACAATCTTGTCTTCATGTTCAAGTAGATATTTGACGCCACCCATATCTAGATGTACCCCAATTTTTTGATCTGCGAATTGATCTAGAAAGTTACGGATATAAATGTCTGAAGACTTGAAATTAAACTATACAATACCGGATTGTTTGCACAAACCGTAAAAGATACCATTTTTGTTCTTCAATAAATTCTCAGGGCTGTCAAATTCTTTTAGTTCACCCTTGTCCAAAGTTGCAATTTTGTCCGAATCAATTACCGTATCCAACCTGTGGGCAATTGTGATAATTGTTTTGTCCTTAAATTCGTTCCTAATTGTCTCTTGGATGATTTTATCAGTTTCAACGTCAATTGCAGCAGTTGCTTCGTCTAGCACCAAAATATTACAATCTCTCATTCTTAACAAGACTCTTGCCAAAGATATTAATTGCCTCTGCCCCAGCGAAAAGTTCGATCCACCTTCAAATACTTTATAATCAAGTTTTGAAGTAACTTCAGGAGGAATCACGTCACCTTCTTTTCTATCCTCAGGAGTTTGGTCCATTTGCTCAACATGTTTCTTCAAGTGGGCCAACTCGAGTGCTTTCCAAATCTCTTCCTCCGTGAAATACCCAAATGGATCCAAGTTTTGTCTAATTGTACCCTCGATCAACTGGGAATCCTGAGGAATAATACCAAGGTGGCTTCTCAAATCAACCAATTGCAATGAGCTGGTGTTCAAATCATCTATCACAATACTACCACCTGCGGCTTCAATGATACGGAATAGTGCCAAAGTTAAGGACGACTTGCCCGCTCCTGTTCGTCCAACCACACCAATTTTTTCTCCCTTTTGAATTTCCATAGTCACTCCTTTCAAAATCAAATCCAAATTCTTTCTGTACCTGGTAGAGTAGTCAATAAACTTGATAGATCCTTGATCAGTCCATCCTTTGGTCGGCTTGACTAGCGTTGGAATATTTTCATCCTTCTCCTCAACCGGCAACTCGCAATATTCTAAACACCTTTCAACGGCGACAATATTTGTTTCTACCTCAGCAGACATTCTCACCACTGCTTTCAAACTCTGAGTGACTTGCAATGCATATGTCATAACAAATCCTGCCATAGCAGAACTTAAGGGCCGGCTTGTCGTCAAAGTATAAATTGCTAACAATGAAGAAGACAAAATTCCGACAGATCCAATTGACTGCAATCTGAAGTAAAGCCATCTATTAATCAGTCCCAACATATAGACGGACTTTAAGTTAAAATCAATATTTGAGTGATTGATATAGTCAAAACGATCAACTTGATCATATGCCCTAATTGTGTCTAACCCTGCTAAAGATTCACCTAAGTGAGCATAAATCGGGGATCTGGATATCGAGACCAATCTCTTCAATGACCTGGAAACAGAAATATAAAACACTTCATAGTACACGTAAATTGTACTCAAGAATAAAATGATAACAATGTAAAATGGCATTGCGTAACCAACAACTATCAAAGTCATAATGGTTCTTAATGCTTGGCGGAAAAATCCGTTGAACGTTTGGGGAATTTCCATATCAACCTTTTGGATGTCATTAGTAAACCTATTCATAATACGCCCAATCGGAGTTCTCTCAAAAAATGACATAGGGGCACGTAAGACACGTTTTGCCATATCATCATGAATTTTAATAGAAGCATTCATAGCTAACCACAATACCATTACTATACCACGAGTAATCGAAACCAAACTATTGCCCAAACCAAAGAAGGCGTACACAATGATAAACATCCAGACGTTATTGTTAGTTCCTGTTCTTGAATTTTCTTCTGCCCAATGCTTTAACCAGTAGTTTCCCCCTACAGAGAGTGTTGATGCAATAATGAGCAAAAGCATGTAAATGAGAACCCCTGGAACAGAACAAGCCTTAACATACTGAGAGTACACAGACCACTTAACTTTACCCTTTGCAGAAGTTTCATTTGTTTGCCCAGAGCGTAGATTTGGTAACAAAAGCTTGAGGGGTTCCCAACTAAAAGTCGCGATGGATGCTCTCCTCAACGACACGTTACTCGATTGAATGTGCTCTCTTCTCTCCTCAGCGTCTTCGTTGTCAGCTTCCCCGATAGCTTCCACATTAATCGATTCTTCGGCAATTGCTTGCTGAGTCTCCCTTTGTTTGGCCATTTCAATTTCTTTTGAAATCACTTTTTCTTTTCCTTCTCCTGGTGTACTTTCTTTGCCAAAGTCCGTGATTAATTTGTGAATATCTGGATGATGTGTTTCATCAATCTCTGCAAATGAAGTGGTTTCAGCAATAGTGTTGTCCTTTATCAAACTGATCAGGTTGGAGTATTTCAAAACAGAGATAGAATTTGTGACTAAAATTATAGTCTTGGTACTCAACAAACCGTTTCTGCTTAAGACCTTTTCAATAATATTCTTGCCAACATGAGAATCAACAGCAGAAAGTACGTCATCCAACAAATAAATATCGGACCTAGAGTAGACAGCTCTTGCTAGCGCTAATCTAGCCTTCTGACCACCACTTAAACTAACTCCTTTTTCACCAACTTGTGTTTCATCCCCATCTGGAAGAATTTCAATGTCGGGCAAAAGCTGACATGCTTCCAAAGTCTGCTTATAGAATTCTTCATCATATCTGTTTCCAAATAATACATTGTCCTTCACTGAGGCATTCATGATCCAAGCCTGCTGTGCGCAGTACGCTATATTCCCACTGACAGACAATCTAGCCTTGTTTCCTAGGACCTCCAACTGTCCCAATAATCCATATAATAGAGCACTTTTGCCGCTACCAACCCTTCCAACTATACATGTTAATTCTCCCTTTCTAGCAACAAAGTTAATATCTTTTAAAGCAACTTTCATTCCGTCCCCAATATCCGCCTCCTCGTCCTTCGATGTCTTTTTGCCAGTCGTCCACAAGAAGGTTGCATTCGAAATCGAAACAGAGTCATCTCCTAACATCAACTTCTTGGAACTAACCTTTTCAACTAATTCTGGGTCCAACTCACTAGCAACTAAGAATTTGTTGATTCTATTCAAGGAAACCAGGGCTTCCACCATATTCGTGATGATTTGTGGCAACTCAAGCAAGGGACTCGAGAGTAAATTCAATAAGGCTAATGCAGGGAAAACAATGTCCGACGTAAGTGGTCTAGAATCAAACAAGACGAAAGCAGAAAAAGAACTCAAAGATACTAAGAATGGAATCAAAATCCAAATACAATTAGCAACCTGTCCTCCCAATCTCAATCTTCCCAAATTTTTTAATTCTTTGTTGACACGGGCATCATGAAGCTTATCAAACATTGGCTTCTCCCAAGCATATAGTTTAATAGACTTGATAGATGTAAGAATTTCATTAATTATTCGAGTTCTAACATCTTTTAATTTCATGTACTTTCTGCTTTGAGATTTCATCCACCTTATAACAACCACATTCAATGGGACAAGTAGAATCATGACCCCGATCGATGCAAAAGTAGCTTTTCCAAGTAAGGGCCAAAGTGAGAGCATACACAATATTATGTCAGTAGGTTCCAAAACTAGGGTGCTTATATCTTGGGTTATGCGTTGAACTTTGGTGACATCAGTGGAAAGAAGATTAATGATATCACCAGAAGAATAAGCCTGCTTCGAATCAGCACTTAATTTGATTGCTTTTTGATAAAGTAAGGAACTAAGGGACGAGCGACATCTTAGCCCAAGCTCTAGATTAAGTAACACATAACTGTTGTGCAAACCTGTTTGCACTAAAGTGTTTAAGAACATCAGGAACGAAATTAAAATACCTTTTAAAATAGGAGGATCTGGCTCATCAAAATACTGAATTAAGATTCTTAACAACTGTGGTTGAACAAAGTTTGGTAATCTGCTCAAAAATTCAAACAAAAAAGAAAGTAATGCATTACCGCCAAACGCTTTACACAACAGCGTCAATAGTGAACCTTCTTCAATTTTCCAGTATTGCAATACTTTGGCAGCAGAAGCACTAGACGAAAGCTTGATTGGTGAGTTTGGTAATTCTGTGTGTAGAACTTGTTGGTTTTTGTAAGAATCCAGGATTAATGGATTCATCCACATGAAAGTCTCCCTGTCTATGAGGTTAGGTGCTTCGAGTTTCCTTGCTTCACCCCTTGACGTGAAATCAAACGTGAGATCCTTGGAAGGCTTCCAGTATGCATATTCCAAAACAAAAGCAGCTACGCTAGTCAAAATAAGCAAAGACTCCACAGTTTGGATCTGGTTGTAAGCCGTCGTCAGCTTTATTAACTTCCAAGATGTAAAGCTATCTTGATACCATAAAGAAATGTGCCAAATTATGGCTAGTGGCCAAAACAGAACAAGCACGTCAGATGAGGTTGGGCAGTGCACTGTTTCAATGATATGAAGGGGACTAATAATGGCTAACAAAACCAACGAGTAGATCCCGAAGGCTTGGAGCTTTTGATCCGCAAACCGCTCATGAATGCTAACAAAGGATGTTAAATAAGCGCTTAATAATGCGTGAGTGACAACAACTGTAGATCTTAGAATATGGAGCAATCCAGTGTTCTTGGGAGTGATCGGACCGCACTTCTTAGAACGGAGTAATGACACCAACTTCACAAGCCCTGCAATCATGTAAGCAGAACTCACAACAAGGAGTACAAAGCAAAGAAAGCATGGATTGAAAGCATTCTCTCCAGTTGGCACTAGTGGCACCCATATGGACGGTATTCCACAGACGATAGACGGTTCAACCATGAGTGGGTGACTTAGTAGAAAGGTGTGCTTATACGATCAATTTCTCAAGAACTATCCTACCGTGATCTCTATTCAAATGGAAGTCTTGAGTAACACTGGAAACCAAATTTGAAATGAATATCTTTGCCTTATCACTCTAATACAAAACTCCGTGCCACCATTAGGCACTATTTTCTGACAGCTTGCAGCCAAATTGCACGTGACTAGAAATTGCACGTGCATGTAACTGAAGGAAATCTTTGCAGAAGAAACTTGCCGCGGCTCTGCATTTTGGTGTCGAAAATGCGAGTGCGAGTGCCGGATCCGAGACTAGCCTCAACCAATGGGACGTTGTGCAAATAAGTGCGAATGTGTTCGGAGTTCAAAAATCTGGAGAAAGTTGGACACGCGGGACTAAATTTTCATGTTGAATCAGGAAATACGAGGGTACCTCGGTTGGTCGGAACTAGTGGAAGCTACAACCAATCTGAACCGTCACTACACATCAATTAAATGTAATGACCACTTGACCACCCTCGCAAATGCATTGGAAACGTTCGACAATCCCTCCCACTGTGCTTTGAACGATTTCGATAAGGGACTGGTGCTGTAATTCATGCGGCGAGATAAATCAATTCTCACTACATTAGAAATTTCTCTCATTTAATTGGCCAAAAATTTCCCTCCCAATTAACTACGTATGTCACCGGGTTTGCCTATTGCCCGATCAAGTGTATTTATTTTTTTTTCTTTTGCTATACTCGCAAGTATATATAACAATCGACATCCCCCTAGAAAAAAACTTTCTTCTCTCCCTACTCCACGGTTATTTAACAATGTTATCTGCCACCAGATCTGCTGTTAGAGCCCCACGTTCCATTCGTGGTTTGGCCACCTCTGCATTAACCAAGGACTCCCAAGTCAACCAAAACTTGTTGGAATCCCATTCTTTCATCCAATACAAGAAACAAGTGGAAAACTTGAAGATTGTTAAGGAAAGATTAAACAGACCATTGACCTACGCCGAAAAGTTGTTGTACGGTCACTTGGATGATCCTCACGGTCAAGATATCCAAAGAGGCGTTTCTTACTTGAAGTTGAGACCAGACAGAGTTGCTTGTCAAGATGCTACTGCCCAAATGGCCATTTTGCAATTCATGTCTGCTGGTTTGCCTCAAGTTGCTACCCCATCCACTGTTCACTGTGACCACTTGATTCAAGCTCAAGTTGGTGGTGCTAAGGATTTGGCTAGAGCAATTGACTTGAACAAGGAAGTTTTCGACTTCTTGTCCACCGCCTGTTCCAAGTACAACTTGGGTTTCTGGAAGCCAGGTTCCGGTATTATCCATCAAATTGTCTTGGAAAACTATGCTTTCCCAGGTGCTCTTTTGATTGGTACCGACTCCCACACTCCAAACGCTGGTGGTTTGGGTCAATTGGCCATTGGTGTCGGTGGTGCTGATGCCGTCGATGTCATGGCTGGTTTGCCATGGGAATTGAAGGCTCCGAAGATTATCGGTGTTAAGTTGACCGGTAAGATGTCTGGTTGGACTTCTCCAAAGGATATTATCTTGAAGCTTGCTGGTATTACTACCGTCAAGGGTGGTACTGGTTCCATTGTTGAATACTTTGGTTCTGGTGTTGAAACCTTTTCTTGTACCGGTATGGGTACCATCTGTAACATGGGTGCCGAAATTGGTGCTACCACTTCTGTTTTCCCATTCAACAACTCTATGGTTGAATACTTGAACGCTACTAACAGATCTCACATTGCTGAATTTGCTCAATTGTACAAGAAGGACTACTTGTCTGCTGATGAAGGTGCCGAATACGACCAAGTTATTGAAATTGACTTGAACACTTTGGAACCACACGTTAACGGTCCATTCACCCCAGATTTGGCTACCCCAATCTCCAAGATGAAGGAAACCGCTATTGCCAACGGTTGGCCATTGGAGGTTAAGGTTGGTTTGATTGGTTCTTGTACCAACTCTTCTTACGAAGATATGACCAGAGCTGCTTCTATCATTGAAGACGCTGCCTCCCACGGTCTTAAGTCCAAGTCCATTTACACTGTTTCCCCAGGTTCCGAACAAGTCAGAGCTACTATTGCCAGAGATGGTCAATTGAAGACTTTTGAAGACTTCGGTGGTGTCGTCATGGCCAACGCCTGTGGTCCATGTATCGGTCAATGGGACAGACAAGACATCAAGAAGGGTGACAAGAACACCATTGTTTCTTCTTTCAACAGAAACTTTACCTCCAGAAACGATGGTAACCCAGCTACCCACGCTTTCGTTGCTTCTCCAGAAATGGTTACTGCTTACGCCATCTCTGGTGACTTGGGTTTCAACCCAATCACCGACACCTTGAAGGACTCCAACGGTAAGGAATTCAAGTTGAAGGAACCACACGGAGTTGGTTTGCCACCAAACGGTTACGATGCTGGTGAAAACACTTACCAAGCTCCACCAGAAGACAGAGCCTCTGTCCAAGTTGTCATTGAACCAACTTCTGACAGATTGCAAAAGTTGACTCCATTTAAGCCTTGGAACGGAAAGGACGCCGAAGGATTGCCAATCTTGATTAAGGCTGTCGGTAAGACCACCACTGACCATATTTCTATGGCTGGTCCATGGTTGAAATACCGTGGTCACTTGGAAAACATCTCCAACAACTACATGATTGGTGCTACTAACGCTGAAAACGGTGAAGTTAACAACGTTAAGAACTTGTACACAGGTAAGTACGATGGTGTTCCACAAATTGCTGCTCAATACAGAGACGCAGGTAAGCCATGGGTTGTCATTGGTGACGAAAACTTTGGTGAAGGTTCTTCCAGAGAACACGCTGCCTTGGAACCAAGATTCTTGGGTGGTTTCGCTATCATCACCAAGTCCTTTGCTCGTATCCACGAAACCAACTTGAAGAAGCAAGGTTTGTTGCCATTGAACTTTGTCAATGTTGCTGACTACGACAAGATCCAACCTGAAGACACTGTTGACTTGCTTGGTTTGACCACCTTGGCCCCAGGTAAGAACGTTACCTTGAGAGTTCACCCAGCTGACGGTTCCGCCGCTTGGGATGCTGAATTGTCTCACACCTACAACTCTGAACAAATCGAATGGTTCAAGTACGGTTCTGCTTTGAACAAGATGGCTGCTGCTAGTAACTAAGTCTGCAACTAGTATTTATTGCTGTTTAATAATTACGATACGATTATCATGTTTTAAAAAATATATTTATTAAGAACGTGGGTATACTGTAGATATCACAACATGGTAAATGCGAGGTATTATTACTATAATGGCTACCCAATAGCCTTACAATGCAACGTTAATTATGAATGCGCTTTGACATGTTCTCTGGTCATGTGACTATCCGTTGATCATACACAAGCAGAGGCATTCCAAGCAGCACTCCGAACCATCACAGGCCCTCCAAGTATACTAATAAGCCAACACTGGAGAGCGCTGCAGTCACAGGTAACTATCTATCGTGTGGTGCCATTTTACCAGCCAGTCATCACTTGCACGTTTCACTGTTTATGGTATTTCCCGATTTGGAATTGTAATAGCCAGCTCCAGATCTCCCTTAAAACAAAAAATAGTAGCAATATCAAAACTCCAATGTACCATTCCTTTAGCTCCTCACACGTAGGTGGGCGGGTATTCAGCGACAGGAGTCGATTTGACCATGAAGATGATGTTGCAGTTCGACCCACTATCAGGTCCCGAAGTCCATCTATAACGCATGAAGAAGAGAAAAGCATAGACGATAAGTCAAGCAAGGTAACTTTCGAAACTATCATTCCAGCACATAGGCAAACAGAGAGTCCATCGTTCTTTGGGGGAACTCCCAGGTCACCTGCGTTGAAGGAAGACCTCAATGCTCCTCCAGATCGAGTGCCGTCACCAGAGGCAATCAAAGTGAAGAGAGTAAGGCAAAAGGATGATCTGCTACCCCCGACTCCTCCAAGCAAAGACGAGGCAAACCCTCAACCAGGAGCTCGAGCTGGGTCTAGCGGCAATCCAAACATAGCAATCCCTCAGTTCGTAATAGATACGCCTACAAGATTTATGTCAATGCATTCACAAACCAACCCACACGCAGCGCCTCCCGCTCAAGTGCCCATACCTGCTATTCCACAACAGATGCCGCCAGGGACTCAGCCTGCAGCGTATGTTGATCCCCGTCAACCCACACTTTATCCAGCTGTTCCGCCCTCGGGTATCCCAGCTGCTCCGCCTGCGAACATAGCGGCTGCACCCGCAGCCATTCCAGGGGTACCACCTATTGCAGTTTCGGGTGTGCCACCCGAGGGGTATCCATCTGCATTACCAAGAGGCTACCAGTCCGGCTACTACCGTGCTGGTCCACAGCCTGTGCCAAAATCAAGAGGCTTTTTCAGGCGACGCATGCAAGACTACCAAGAATCAATAACCCTGGACCGTAAGGAAATGGAGCTCAGGCTCGTCAAGCACATCATGAACACCCCCTTATTTGTTGTAAAAGATGGTGAGTTCAAGAGATATAGACAAGATATGGATCCAGACAGGTACGTGATTATTTCTGTCAACCTCTTCCTCTACATTTTTGAAATTGTGTGTGGAATTGTCATGATAACGTTGGCAGCGATTCTATTGAACAAAGATCACCATGTTCCTTTAGGATTGTACAGGTACATAATCGCAGACTCAGTGATGTCGTTGTGTGTTGCATTTTTGTTTATCACGGGAGTGATCAACTTTGAACGAAGAAATGGTTCATTCTATTGTACGGCTGCTGCTCTCATGAAGATTGCTCTGTTTATTATGGTCACATCTACAGTGCTCCCTGCCAGATGCGATGAGAAATACACTTGCCATATGCGAAAAGCCGTGAGTGCATTTACTATCATCTCCACCTTCTTATGGGAAGGGGATCTCGTCATGTTCTTAACTACTCTTTACATTTCTAGGTTGAATTTATTGAATGATATCAACTTTGATTACTCTAACAAGGGTCTTCAAGGTGCCTTCAATGACGAAAAAAGGCACAGTAAAGCAATCTTCCCACCACTAAATCCATATACTGGAGAGCAATTGAAAGAATATTATCTTGATGAAAGCGGCCAGATGTATCCTATAGATTTGGCAGATCCAAATTTGAATATTCTGGAACAAAATTTGATTTTGGTTTATACTTTCTAAACACAAAAGTTTAAGAAAACAGTCCTCGAATGAGTGATGGTTTATAGATTTTGTATCACTATGTATTATTATTATGTCCCTTGAGTTATAAGGCCAATCACTTGAAAGATCATGTACTTGAAACTATTTCCCCTCCGAGCAAAAAGACAAGTTGGGTTATCGCTTCATCGGTGGCTGCAAAAAAGTGCTAAAAAAGGTTTTTTATATCAAAATACATATCAAATAATCAACTAAGTATTCCTTATTAACCAAACAAGGTTCCTTCGATGTTTTTGTTGTATCTCAAACCCTTAATTGGGTTGGACTTGACAATAGCATCTATATCCTCCAAGTCCTTATCAGATAACTCTATAAGACCACCAAGGTTACTTTCCAAGCGCTTTGGAGTAGACCCTGAAGGAATTGGAATGATGTTTGGCAAGTTATTTATACCATTGAACTCAGCTTTATTGGCAAAAGCTCTAACCCAGGACAAAGCCAAGCACTCCAATGATACATTCTTTATTTCATGGGCGTACTTGTATAATTTCTTGACCAAAGAAATGTTATTTGGATAGGTTTCCTTTGAGAACTTGTCAAGAATGAGCCTGATATCACCTTCCGGGATTTCATCTCTCCAAGTATCTGCGTGTTCAGCGGTGTAATCAGTCAAGTAGCCTCTGCATAATGGAGAATAAGCAATAATCAGGGCCCCGTGTTTTGCACATTCTGCGACGCAACCATTGGTCAAGATATCCTGAGTAAACATAGAGAACTCCAATTCAACACAGGAAATCGGGAAAACAGAGAATGCCTTTTGGATTGATCCGGGTCCAACCTCTGAGATGGAGATCCCATCAATTACACCGGCCTTCACCATTTCAGCAATGTGGTTGATGGTCTCTTCGTAGGGATAGTTAGGATCAACACCGGATACTTGGTATAAGACTTTAGGTCTCTTGGATGGATCTTTGTCAAAGAAAGAGGCAACATTTTCAATACTCCTGTAAATGTTTTCCTTTGAACTATCAAGCTCCATAGTACCGAGCTTGTACCCACCCTTGATAGATATAATCAACTGCTTGTTGAATTCTTCCGTATTCGAATCCAAAAATGCTTTGATGTACTTCAAATTCCTGTTATCTGGGCCGTAAAATTCACTACCATTGATGTACTTGGTGTGGAACTTGGGGTTGGTAGTAATGAACTTGAGAGTTTCAATAGCTTGCTCAACTGGCTTAGGATTTGGCGTCCAGGTCATGGACATAGTTCCAAAACCAAATTTTTCGTTAATAGGAATGCTCATATTGTTTCTTGTTGAAGTAGAATGCGTTGTTCTGAAGGAATAGCTAAATAAGTTCAAACTTCACCAGATTATATATTGCAACCTACTTCCTAATCGGGAAACTCGCCCGAGTGGTTCGGTCAGCCGAGACTTTTGCAACTTAAGGTTGTGCGGATATGAGCGCTCGGCCGACAGCCGTGTCACCTTCTTTAAGGATAACCCGAAGTATGCTGATCGGATGATTGTAAAGCCAGGTCGGATTAACCGGGAAGCCTGACAATATCCACTTTTGCTGTTTGTACCATTCTTTTTGTAAACTAATTTTCGCAGCCAAGGAGATCTACCAAACTTCACACTGGTTAATCAGCCTACCAGTTCCTTATGAAAACTGCAATATTTGCACTCCCAGCATTGGTGTTTTCTGTTCTCTTAAGGAACGTTTATGACTTCAAAAACTTAGAGGCAATAAAATCGGAACTCAGATCCTTAGGATCGACTTCTAATTCCACAAAAGATGAAGAAGTATATGTTCTTCCAAGATCCATGATGAACGACGAAATATTTGATATACTAGGATTACAGAATAACTCTGATACCATCAAAGTTAATTTAGGGATTGGCCTGGAAGTACTTGACGTAACTGTTCCGAGACTCGGAAAATTCTTATTTGTCTTTAACTCTACGTCCTTGGAAAAATTTCACGAAGAAGATGAAGTGGAGCTATCCCGTTTCGTAAATAAGGTTCCCCCTTTTAGGATGCCTGATTTCACTAACCTTATTGATTATTATACGGTGCTTCCAGCTTCCCTTGTTGGCAACCGGCAAGGGCTCGATCTCTTTAAAACTGATACTCTGGAGCACCCACTACTTCAAACCGCACACATTGGCAATCAGCCTCTTATGGTATTCATGTTTGATAACTCTGGGAACCATAAGCAACTCGCTCCCGTTTCAAATTTCAATTCGTACTTGATGCACGATACCCTTTTTTCATTAAACAGAAGCCAGTTCTTTGATCTTCTTGCTATGAATTGGGCAACTGGCGCATCTTACGACTATTTGATTCATTCTATGTTCTGTCTGACGAAAAGCAACGAAGGGTACTGCTTGCAAATCCCCAATTCTGACACAGTCGAGATATCTCAAATTGACTATGATGATAATCCGAGTGTATTCACTCCAAGTCAAAAGAAAAGAGGGCTACAAGGAAATAATGTAACAGTTTCATCGAACGTTGCAGACAGAAAGGAAGCGGAGAATGAGGGGATAGTTTTCAACTCACAGGTGATAAGGCAGACTTCTGGCTTTATCAAAGAAGGTGTTGATAAGGCTTCTGCCTTGAAAAAGAACATCATAGAAGCATCCAAAAATAAAGTTTACGAGATAGATGGAAAATTGGATAGCAAGCTCAATAAAGTTACCGCCGTTACATCCAAAATAGGATATCGTATACAAAATCCTTATCAAGAGGAGTTATTAGAAGTCGACGGTGAACCATTGGACAGTATGCATGAGCTGAAGAGGCTATCTAAAGTTGGGTTGCGTCAAGACCTCTTCAAAATCAGGAACAGCCTGGAAATTCAAGGCGCTCCTTGGAGTCCATTTCTTGAAAAGTCGGATTTATTTCCACGCATTGAGAGAGGCTTTAGCAGGCAGCCTTCTAGAATCCTAAGCTATGTTCCAAATAATATTTTTAAAAAAGTCGAGGACCAAACCGAAGCCAAGAAACAGACCCTTGTTACTACTAAAAAATTCATGACTATCCCCTTAGCCTTTATTGAAAAGTACTCCGATGCAATTCCTCCAAGATCGAGATCATACTCACAAATCGTGGAAAGTAGCACCGCAGCAAAGTCTAAAATATTCAGCAACCAGAAGCGGACTTCAGTGTTTTCTACAGAAGAAGATTGTGAACAAGTAACTTGGTATAATATCTTCCATCATTCTATCTTTGGTAAACCTAAATTTTGCACCACGTGAAATTTGCTATAGCCCTAAATAATCTATATGTAATTTGAATAATTTGCGTTTTGTCTGTTGTAAGAGTCGTTGTTTTGATGTTGGTTTTGATGTTGGTTTTGAAAGTTAAATGCATTTTGAGGGTATCCGTGAGGAACTCTGTTCAGGTTCGACAGGAAAGCACTAGATCCAGATCCGCTCAGTGCATAGTTGCTATAGTTACCTAAAACGTTGTTTGGGTTTCCGACCAAGGTGGTGGAAGGTTGAGTTGGTTCTATCAGTTCCAAGTAATACGAGTCTCTCTTACCGTCTTTGGTCAAGGAGTCACTTGAATTTGAAGGGTGGTCAGTTGGGGTAGGTTGGACATACAGACTACCATCGAAAGCAGACTCATCATCAAAGACGCCAGATTCCTTACCATGTTCATGACCCTTCATGGCAGTAGCTCCCAATGCCATCAATTCCATTTCATCATTGTTAGGCTTTCCCTCGGTGGCACCATTGGCACCCTTGTCGAAACGTGGCAAGAAGGAAACTCTGTCATCCTTCATTGGTTGGTATCTAGTGTCTGGGTTCTTGTAAACAAGAGCTAAAACACAAGTGATGATGGTGAATAAGAGCAAGAAAAGCGAGAAGACGGCGTTCAAAATAAAGTAGACAATAGCCATGACGGAGGCAACAACGTGGGGTTGCTTGAAGACGTAAGAAAAGAACATGAAGAACAAGGCATTGATAGTGTTGATAACACCAATGGTGATGTTAAAAGCGTTAGTTCTCTTGTCCATAAAAGGTCTGACAAAACAAACTGCAACACAGTAGAACAATTCAGTGACAAAGATAATAACCGATTGAACCTTACCGTGTGTCTGCAAAACGGCGACGATCAAAGACTTGATGAAAACGTAAGCCAAAGAAATGCAAAGGAAGTAGTAGCAGTCTGCTCTGAATTGGACATAAATGAAGCCAAATTTGTTCAAGAAAACACCGTCACCGAAAAGCAAGTAGGCAGGGTTCTTGAATTGACGAACGGACTTTCTACCCATGATAACAACACGAATGGCAGCTTGGATCAACAAAGCAAGAGTGACAATAAGCAAAATGACAGCCACCAAGGTAGTACCAGTAGAGTCTCTTCTAGTCAATTCCCAGATGCAAAGAACACCGATTTGAGGGAAGGCAAGAACACATAATCTATAAAGAGCACCCTTAACAATAGTGGACCAGTGTTGTCTGAATTCGTTAAACTTGCCTTCGTTCATTGTACCTGATCTGACCAAGATTTCTATGATTGCTTTGAACAACGAGAGAGCAACCACCATGACAAATGCGAAGAACAACAAGAAGATGATCCCAGTCATAAAGAAGTCGCTGATTTCAATACCGGCCAAATACGAGACTCTTTGGATCCCACGCAACACCAAGATCTTAGAACCGGCTTCAGCGGTCTTTTCGTTGACAGTGTATAAAGTACTGTTCAAGGAGTCTGAGTAACCGAAATTATCGGAATCCAAGGTGACTCTCTTTTCAAAGGTGGTCAAATGGTTGTTTCTCTTTTGGTTGGCGAAAAGACTGGTAAGCGCTTCAACGTTCTTCATCAAACTTCTCTTTTGAACGGAAATCGAAATGTACGCGGCTCCCAAAATATCGGTTGGAGACTTCCCACCAGTAGATTGCATATACCAGTTTGCGATTCGCTGAACAAAGCCAACACGAACAATACCCAAGGACCAAACAAAGTTTTGTGCCCATGCAGCGGCGATTGGTGGGATGAAGGCCACAGCCATCATGGCGGTGATCGCAAGGGACTGGAAGTAAATAAACAAGGACATGGAGTTAGAAGCAATGTGGGCAGCAGTGTTGGAGTGGCCAATCACAGACACCACACCTGAGGTGATGACACCCAAACCGGAAATTGCAGCAATCGGCCAAGAGGCGTACTTGGTCTTGACAGTCTTACCGTTGTCTAAAATGGCCTCTACACAGGCCAAAGGAACCGAAGTATTGGTATCGTACAAGACAACTCTAACTCTTGCATCCAAGTCCGGGATCGTGTAGGCAATACCCGGGATCTGCTTCGTAATACTTCTACTCAAGTTGTAATTGGATTGCAATTCCATGTGTCCATTGGTGAAAGGACAGATCCCCCCACCAAAATCAAGGGAACAGAATGTGAGGTTTCTCTGCAAGATGTTT
The DNA here is from genome assembly GCA_030556895.1 of Kodamaea jinghongensis. Classification (NCBI taxonomy): domain Eukaryota; kingdom Fungi; phylum Ascomycota; class Pichiomycetes; order Serinales; family Debaryomycetaceae; genus Kodamaea; species Kodamaea jinghongensis. The sequence goes on along the minus strand of JAKTUX010000010.1, from coordinate 170,403 downwards.
AACCCGTAGGCAATGACTTCAATCTGGGCACCGACGTAGGCGTTAATGTTAGAAATGGCAGCCACATCGAAAGCAATCGTACCGTTGTCAGGGAAGAACTCAACATCAAAATATGATGCGGTAAATTGAGAATTATCCATACATGTCAACAAGGACGATGACCGGATCATCTTTGCACAGCTCACCAACTGCACTAATAAGGCCAAAACCAACAACCGAACGTTCATAGTGTAAAGTTTGTATTGGGTTTGGAAAGATTTGTTAACTTTTTTTTATAAAAATAGCTTGGGAGGGGGTATGCTTAAAAGCAATGGCTGGTGCTCGCACGGTGTATACAGGACGTCTATTTTTTTTTCTTACAAACAAGATAACGAGACACGTGACGTTACTCTTGGAATACGGCTAGCTGACACGGCGCGACAAGAAAGGGGCCCATACAATCGCCAGGCTAGAAGTCATTTGCTCCTTGCCCACCGACCAGCTCAGACAGGCTCAAGAACCACACGGGGTGAAGAACTCTTCTTGACTACCTCAAGTGGGAGATGGAAAAGTGTGGTAGACAAGTGGCTTACACACATATATTTTTAGTAACGCTCGTTAGGAGCAATGCGTGATCTGAAAGAAGGCGAAGTTGGAGCGATCCTTCCAAGAAACTATGAAATGGGGTAAATGAAAGAGGGTATGAACGAGATGTGCATAACTAAGTTTATTTAGGAATATGCAGACTGCTGATCTTAAGTTGATGAGCTTAGTTTAGTGTTTTGCATTTAGCGTTTAGCTTACAGTTTATGATGTCATAACGCTGTGAAACGGTTATGACAGCTACTTGAAACTTAACTCGACGCCAAACGGTAAACGACTTTCTTTAGGGCAAGGGGTGGTTGAATTTACGGTGGAACTCATCACTTACATTATGTAGTAATTATTAGCTGGACTTAGATTTCTATGCATCTAGGTAACGTAGAAACAGCTCCCACTTTCACACATTCCACCATCATGCATATCTGCCAGTCGCACTGGCAAACAGATCTTTTCATGCCTCTAAAGTCAAATTCAAAGAGTTCAGAGAGCTTCGAGGTGATACCTCTGGAGTAACAGAACCTCTGTAGTAACACGTTGCTACAGATTTTGAGGTCAAGCTTGGTGTGCGTGAGCATTGTGAGTATTACACGCTCACAGACAGCCTCTGAAGGTGCACGCATGACTTGTTACGGTCCTACACTCTCTAAATCACTCCTTAGCAACTTAGCGAGCAACATCTACATCAAATGAGATCAAAATGTAATAAAACTCTGCTAACAAACTCTGATAACTAATAAAACTCTGCTAACTAATAAAACACTGCTAACTAATAAACTCTGCTAACTAATATGGAATACCGTTCGTCAATCTTTGGAACTCATCATAACCCTTGGTGTAGAAACTCTCCATCAGCTTGGAAACCAATCCTCTCATGTACAAACTGGCTTCTCTTTCCAGCTTTCCTGGAACGAATCTTTGTCTCAACTTCTTGATGGAGTTTTCTTTAAAGCATGGCAAACCACTCTCCAACATAGGATTGACACATCTGACGATAGTTTCCATGTATGGACGACATGCCAAATAACCCTTGATACACAATTCTTCAAACCATTTAAATGCTTGAGTATTGTGGCTTCCTCCCAAGACCAACACCATTTCATGAGTCAACTTGAAAGGAGCAGCTTCAAACTTAACCCCACCTGGAACAATGTCAAAGCAGAACCCGAAATCAATGTGCAAGATGTGCCCTTGGTCATCGTACATAATATTACCATTATGTCTATCTTTGAATTGTAAAAGATACGAAATAATGGAATATGCGGCCAAAGACTTGATAAAGTTGTTACGAGCTTGCTGGAACTCGATGGACGTTTCAGGTCCAAACTTGGTAACAAAGTACTCATAAAGTCCGTTCACTGCTTCTCTACCCAACATGTCTCTACTGATGGAGTTTGGCAAGACATCAATAACACCACATCCTGGAGCAGTAGCAGTGACACGATATGGGAAAACAAACAAGTCCAAACCGGCATTCTTCCAGATGGTTCTGAAAACGGAAATCAATTGCAAGGCCAAAAAATCTTGTCTACAGTCATCACCAACCTTGAAAATAGCACTTTGCCACTTCTCAATAGGGACAATGATCTCGTTACCCATACTGTCGGTGTCCTTGACTTCTTTTCTAATCTTGAAAGTGGCCAAAAATGGAGCCTTGGCATGTGATTGCAATGGCTTACCAGATTTTCTGTTAATGTCAATCACAACTCCATCAGGATTACTTGGTAAGTAAACTCCTTCTTCAACCTGAATCTTGTGCATTTCTTCATCAATCTTGACCTTCTTCTCGGCCTTGGACTTTTTAATATAAGGCTTAAGCTTTCCGGAAATGGATGTGACTTCATTGAAGAACCCAAATTCCTTGTCATAGAATCTAAGATCCTTTGGAGAAAACGCTTCCTTCATACGAACTTGAATCTTGTCCAAAATTGGCTTGATAGAATCCGGTTCCGTGGAATCTTCGTCCTTGTAAGAATTAGCCAACATGTTCCAAATAATCTGATGAGCAAACAATTGGGAAACCTTTGCAGTCTCAATAATAAACAATTCGACGTATCCCTTAACATCGAATCTCAAACTTTGCACAATTTGAGGAACATAGAAGAAGGTAAGATTGACGTCATGGTGTTCCAAAGAACGCATAGTGTACTGTAAAATGTATGGATGGTGTCCAAATGGCGGCAAAAACAAAGTGATGGCATCAATTGGTGACAATGGTTCCCAGAAGATCAAATGGTGCGTTGGCATATTGACACCCTCATTAATACCAATGAAAAATTGAACGGCATCTGGATAAAACATTGCTGGCACTGGGTTCTTGGTGATCAAAGTCTGCAACAATTCATCCAAATTCTTGAGCTTGTATCTCAAAGCTAAGTGAACTGCAAGGATTGGATCAATTTGGTAAGCTCTGGAAATATGAGAACCAGAGATCAGCTGAGTGATAAAAGTTCCTCTAGTGTCATTTGGATTTAATGGATTCAACCAAACAGAAATCTTAGAAATTTCATCATCAAGGAAGAACAACAAAAGAATCTTCTTGCTTTCAAGGCTTTCCAATTTGTAGGTTGAAGTGTGTGCAACCAATCTAGCAACTTCCTTAAGCAAGCCATAGTCAGCCTTAATCTTCAATAAGTTTCCTCCAAATGGGTAGTTTGCTCTCTTTCTAAACCAACTCAACGAGCCGTCAAAAATAAGTTCTGTCAAAGACACAATGTTTCTCAGACCCAACTTAGTGTGGTAATTTAAGACATCAAATGCAAATCTAATCAACTCAAATCTCACTAAACGAGCAAATGGATGAAGACTTGCAACTGGCAAATGCCGCAAACCAACCTCAATAAACTTGGTGTACAACTTAAGAAGGTGATCTGACTGATTCATGGTTGCTTCAAATGAAGACGCAAAGAGACGAATCAACTTTAAGTGTGGTTCCAAAGAATGAGAAGCCAATTCGGCACGCTTGTACATTTGCTTGGAGTCACTAGGCGAGTATTCCATAGTAGCAAATGCCAGTCCAGTTAAATCAAATTGAGTACTGAACAACCCACGTTTCTCTTGAACAGTCACTTCCCAGTTTCTGGCCAACTCAGAAGTGAGAAGCATGCTCAAGTTTGGTCTTTCCTTCATGACAGCGTACCAAATACCAATCGATAACTCAATTGTTTCGGCGTCAAATAACACGAATGGTAGATCAACCAAATACCGGATCAATTCAGCGCTATTCTGTTCCTCTACCAATATCAATCCCGCAACATCTCTCAAGATTTGCAAAACTTCAGAATCGGTGGCCTTTCCAGTCTTGGCTCTAGCAAACTCCAGTCTTATTCTCTCGAGAACCGAGCTGGAGGTTGGGATCTTGTGCATCAATTCCCTAACAAAGTTAGACCTCCAGCTCAACTGTGCGACAGTTTGAGGAAGAGTATTGATGTCACTAATTGGATGTCTCAGAATGGAAGACAATTCACGGTCATTAGCCAAAATTGATCCGGCCATATCTAAGGCAAAGGAAACTCCATAGTGAACGCTGGTGCGCTGGTTGTGGGATTCAGACACATACAGTTGCACCAACAGCTTAGCGTCGTGACCGCACTTGAGAACTATCAACTTCACCCACTGGGTTGCTTTTTCACGGAATCTGTTAAAAGTCTCAGTTCTCCATTGGTTGGAGTCAGGGACCAATAAGTGAATTCCCAGCTTCGCAGCACGATAAGAAGTAGTTGGATTGTACAAATGCTTGTCAGCATCAACCAACAGTTCAAAGAGAAGACCCAAGATGTCAAACAAGGCGTACAAGGAACGTTGATGACACAAGGACAGAGGTACCTTGGTGATCAAAACGTCACAGCATTGCAATGCTGCATCTTGTAATTCCTCCAATCTGTGACAAGCAAAGCTCAACATGGTTGTTAACTGCTGGGCAATGTTGTCAGCAGAAAATTGCCTGTTAGCACCGCAAGCAACTAAAGTAACAAAGTCACGAACAATTCTAATCAGAATTGAGGCAATATTTCTGTCAACACCGCTAGTCTTCACCAGAGGATCAGACAAGTAGTTGAGAACTGTAGAACAATCCCCAGTCTTGACGCGCAACAGCTCAACATAGACGGTCGAAGACAAAAACATCAATTTTGGATAGGAAAGAGAACGGTGGACCTCAAAAATGTCCCCAAGGACGTGACGTTGATCCTTGACGGTGTGGTTAGAAGAGCCACGACGGAGAATGGTGTTCAATTCCAAAGAAGTCTCGGTACGCTCCCACAGTAATTCAGAAGCCAAAGGAGGCGTATTGTATGCAATACGCTCCAATTCATGGATGTAATTCTTAGTGTTCGAAGAGTTCATCAGGAATCCATGAACTGCCAAGTTAAACCAGAAATTACGGAACAACTTAATAGTTTCGTGATCAGAAACTTCCAAACGCTCATCGTTGCTATGAACGTCAGGTAATAAAGCAGCCAAAGGTTTAAGGTAAATACAAATTTGGGAGCTGACACCGGTAATTTCCGTGTGAGAACGGTGGTGGTCCAAATTAGAAACTTCACCCTTATTGATAACCGATTGCAACATCTCGTGAAGGTAGACCTTAAACAAAGGGTGATCAGTTGGAATCTTTTTGGAAAGATCAACTCTGGCCCAAACAAGATTATCCAACATATCCGAATTGGAAACTTCCAAGGCGTCCAACAGGAGTTTGTTCAATAACTTAATCAAAATAATGAATTCACGTTCTGGCAAGTAAGGAGCACAGCTAACAAGACCCCTCAAAAGGATACCACCGATGGCGGAATCTAACTTGGCAGTTTTTTGACTTAACAAAGTGACGGCCAAGTTGGTAACTGTTTCATCATCACAAGCTTTTGAGATTTCAACAATTGCAGTAGTTGCATTCTCACAAACACGAGTGTAGTCATTATCAGACAAAGAAGTAAAAGAATTGGATCCGTAGTCAATACCCAGAGTGTCAGGTCTCGAAGAAATGCTGACACTTCTACGGTAACTAGTCTTCACTTCAGAGTTAGCCACAAAAAGAAGGTTTGTCAAAGCATAAATCGTGGTGACAATTGCGTCTTGACTCAATACTTTTGAAGCCAAACCAACGGACTTCGAAGCCTTCAAGCAGTACTCGTGACTGAACTTAGGGTCAGCAACCAAGTTGGCAAAACTACGAGTGAGTGATGCTCCAACGTTTTCATCCTTGAAAACCAAGAGAGAGCCAAGTTGGATAGCACTAAATCCTAAGTCTGGGTCTAGCATAACTTCCTTAATCTCAAGACAATTCTTAAAGAGTCTACGAGCTGTCTTGACATCGATATGATCTGTCAACAACCCGCACGCAAGGACCTGGAGATTATAGGACTTTGAGAGATACCCCAATCTCAACCTGTTAAAGGTGGAGTAGACAATGTAGGATTCTCCACGGTCCAAGAATTCCATCTTTTGGATTGCAATGTTGGCCAAAGTTCCAAGAACACTTCCATCTAAATCAATGAGTAATTTCTTCAAGACATCTCTCGATTCCTCATTAGAGACAGCAATTAAGACTTCTCCTAAGAGAGAATCTTCGCATCCAACGACTGATTTCAAAATCGAAACCATCAACAAACTCAATCTTTCCAAATAGAGAACTGGTGCAAAGTCAACCACGTAGTCCCTGTCGAGGAGGTTAGCGTATTCACCAGCTTCTTCAGAGTAAACGGAGTTCAGGTAAATTTCAATATCGTTCAAAAATTCAAAGTTATCAATGCAGGTGTCCAAAGTAAGGAAAACCTTGAAAGCACGAGCCGAGTGGGTTAGGATGGCCGACTTGCCAATCAACCCTTGAATGAATCCGAGTAAAGTAAAATAATGGGAGAGCTCATAAGCTTCCATGGCAAAGAAAGTCTCATTGAACTCATGGAAAATGTCCAATACAAGGTCCATGTACTCGTTGCTGAACATAAGCGCCAAGTTTCCAAGTGCTGAAGTCAAGGAATTTGCCAAGTGGGCCCATGGAGACTTGTTGTGCAGCCTTGCAAGCACTTGCTGCAGAAACTTCTGCTTTGGCAACTCCAAAAGGTATACGCGAAACTTCTTAATGAGAGTACCTGCGTATTGAGGGTAGTTAAAGGTACCATTTGTTGATTCACAGAGCGCCAAAAGGATTTCGTACTCGCGGGGGGTGATTGCCACTTTGGCAAGACGTTGATTGACCGTATCGATTTCAGGAGTGTTTTCGACTAAACGATTAAAGTCATTAGTCTTTGAGTGCTGAGTGCCATACTCAACACTGAGAGAAGCAAGCTTCTTAAGAGCTTCTGCTCTGACGGTACCCCTAGGGATCCCGTAGTAGTCCATGATGCTGGTTGATTTTGGATTCAATGGATCTAAATGTGCGACAAATTTCCGCTTTTGGTAGCACGTGAATATACCCACTGAGGGGTCTAAGAGAGAACAGTCCGAGAGCCCGGACATGCTTATTGCGACAATACAAGAGGTATCAGTAATAAAGCAAGATGAATATAGTAGAATACTTTTCATTATACTATGGAGGTAAAAACTAGAGTCGATTGGTGAAGTGGGTCTCGATCTACGTGTGTGTGGTTGCAAATACTAATGAAGCGGCATTGTGCACATCTTGGTGCACTTAGCCAAGCAGAGTCAAGCTTAACACCCCTTTCCACGACTTCGCCAGTCGCTTCAAACACCGTTACCACCTCCACATGCTCCAGAATTTGCATATTCCCAATTAACGTGAGTTTTGAGAAAGCATACTACGGGCAGGCCCACTGGACTCCGTACCATTTCCTCCGGTACGCCATGAGTACCTCTTTGGCACCTTGTATTTGACACTTCAGGTTTGACACCTCAAACAAGTCCAACCCTCCGCCATAAAGTAGGCAGTGGAGTGCCTTTATGAGAAATAACATTCAATCATTGATGCAAAAGATAGTAATTGAGTAAAGCTCTCGAGGAAAATTATCTAACAGGTAGGAATATTCGTGAATAACCTGTTTTCGTAACGTAGCTAGGTGTTTTTAGCGTATTTCCTGAAGAGTCCTAATCGATAGTCAATTTAAATTTTTGAGGTCGGAAAGCACTACCAACGTAAATGAAGTATTGGCTGCAGAACGAGCATACCTGAAGTATCTTTAGGATTTTTTCAAGCAAATGAAATTGGTAAACTTGTCATGCAGAAGTTCTGGTTCTTTGGACTACTTGAGATAAGGTTCGTTTTCTTCTGCGGATTGTGGGGTGCGTCCAAATACGATATGTGGTATCTATTGTTGACGTAGACTTCACCCACAAGTGGGAGGCATAAAGTAATGCCTTATGCAATAGCCCATTAATGTACGAAAACACGTTATTCTTGAATTAGAGCCGTTTGTGGGATCTGTTGCGTCAACATTTAGTGACTACCAAAGCAGATAACGCGGCTCGACAGCAAGCTCGGGCAGTTCGAAATGTACCTCCTTTGTAGTCTGAGCCCCTAAGGAGCACCCGCCCAAATAGCCATTCCATTGCTAGATAAGTTACTCTGCTGCTTCCTCGCTAAATCACATGAGCTAGCGTCAGTCTTGCTGATAATGCTGCAGATCGGGCATTTCTAAGGACGCTCACATATACGAACTCTTTGTTGATCTCGAGTTAAGCACAAACCAGTGCCAATGCACTCCATCGAAGAAGGAGAATAAAGCAGAATTTATAAAATGGTTTAATTCAGAAGGTGGGCAGGTCCCCATGGTTTTCCGCTGGACTTCAAACAGGAAGCTTGGCATGGGTGCAAAGATGCACGGATAGAAGGGAAGGTCCAAGACTTACAACAGAGCATCGGCAGCAGCACGTACAGCGTCTTAAAGAATATGCAATGTGAGGTGGTAAGAGATTTTGCTGCGTGAAGGTAACTTCAGTCTTACCTACTGAAGCTTGGACAGGCCTGTAACCAGAGGATTTTCTTGTACAGGCACGTGCTAGGAAGTTGCAGCTACCAAGACACTATTCACGGAGGAAAACAACAGCGGTATTCTAGTTTTAGCTTAGAGTCCTGCAAATGCATAAATCACCCCCAACGAATGAAAGAATTGCACATCTAGTGTTTCGTTCTCGAGCATTGCAGATATAGCGCTATGCACTTGACATGTTCGAGATAGCTGTAGCTGAAGAAGCAACGGGGGAAGGGACTCGGACTATTTTTCTGTCTCGTATTTTGAGTAGAACTCCTTCGTACAATATGCATCGACGCAAACGACAAGTCGAGAGCTGTGAGGCCCAGTACAAGTCCGAAAGTCTCGTAAAGTGCTAAAACGTATGGTGAGGACCAAACGGACATTAGCCAGATCTACTATCGCCGCCAGCTTTCCGGAGTTTATGTGTCTTGAGGAGCATGCACAGGGTATAAGAGCGAGACACCTTCCAAACCAAAGTCCGTATAGTTGGGTCTAGAGCGTGAAGCACCGACCCCCCTCTTAACCAAGGAAATGCGAGCCCCTGTCCTCAAATGACACCAATGACACCAGTGACATCAATAAGTATCGGCAGCTGGTCCAGTGCACCCATTGTTCTGCTCACCCTGGCATCTCGTAAGATATGCACACTCCAGCCACTAAGCATTTTACACCTCCAACCCCGGTTAATTATGCATGTCCTAGAAAGTTTGCGTTAACCTTAATAGTAAAAAGCAACGCCTTGGTTAGTTGGAGCTCCTTCCTATAAACATGTGAAATTAAATTTATTTTGCAGGGACAAGTCGGTTTTCGATGAATTGTATAAATAAGGAATGTGGGGCATTTGGAGCTAAAGCGCAGGGCCCATCGCACAGAACAATAGCGGATTGTTGGGTTGTCAGGAGATTAGATGATTTTTAGTAGATTTCGTGAGATAGCGGGAAGCCTGGACGAGGCGAGCTTTATCTGAATGCCTCTGGTGTCAATCTAATGTTTGGATTTTAGTGAAGATCAAAAAAGATACGAAACTTTGAACCATTAAAGTTTATCAAGGGTTCGCGATAAGTTCTTTTCGCAAAGCTTGCCTACCACCATTCTAGCGAAATTAATAGATATCTAGAACAATAGGGTAAAGTTTGTTACGAGCGTTGTGTGATCCTAAACAGTTTAGGTGTATGTGCAGCAACGAGACACAACGCACATCTTCTTAATTTAGGGGGATTTTTATTGTTCACATAGACTTCCTTTAGCTGGAACAAGACTCGCGAGGTACGCAAACTTGGGACATTAAACCACCTAGGTTCAACTTCGGTCGAACTTTGGTGGCTGCAACTTGTGCTCTGCATTGCAGCCATCGATACGAATTTTTTTTTTCTCTCTCTCTCTCTGCATCCCCACAAGTATTGCAGCTGGCGGTTTGATTTAGCATTTGAGTTATTTTTTGAAGTCACACCGCCACGAGCACAGTGCCTCCTCTCTATCTCTGATACTTTAAACTGAGGGTCATTGAACGTCGTGGAAACGACCTAAACTGGAAGGTTCTTGGCCATGGAATTCTTCATCGTCTTTTTTTTATATTTGGCACAGTTCTATGTAGAAACCAGGGTGTACGGGTGACTGGTTAGTGGCCAAGGCGGATTGAGCAAGGCCGAGGTTGGCTCACTAGAGACCCTTATTATTCCAAACAATAAATGCATCAGCGTGGCTTGGAATGTGGTATGGGGAAATGCAGGGTTACATGTGTGTGGGTTGGTATGCATTACGTACCTGTCCATCCGTATAGGGCCCTTGATCACGTGTACAGCCCAATCTTTTTTTGCAGTTAGCGAACCTTGCAGCTGCCTTCGTTCACTAGTTTGAACAGAACGTTATGTGGGGTGGCTCTAGACTCTAGTAATTTTTTTGCAGTCTAATCACTTGTCTTCTGTTTCAATTGTTTTGTGTCGATATTTTTTACAATTAGCTAGTTTTTTGATGAAGCCGATAAATCTGAAGAAGTCTTGAAAAGTGTAATTTTTAAGGTAAGTGACAACCCCAGGATAAGCTTTGGGCCTCCCAATCGGAAGTTTGAGTTTCCAAAGGCTGACCAATTCTGATACGCTGACTCTGTGCTATTTTGGTCCCCGTACGGCGCAGCCCTTCCCAGCGAACCCGCCATGTACTTGATGCTCAGCGTTAGGGACACTTTCTGAATAGCGTAATATGATACTGCTCGTTCCTTTGTTATCCACAATGCAACCACATGGTAATATTCGTACGTCACCCATTTACTCCAACACGATCGTACGTTTTATTATGCATGTATTATGTGGTACTGCCTAGGTATCGCCGTTCCCATCGAGCAGTATGCCTTATCGATTTAGCAGTAAGCCCTATCGATTTAGCAGCCAACAAATTGTTTGGTTGTGGTTGCGCACCACAAGAGAGGCCCGCACTGAAAAAGTCGAAAAATCAACCCTTCCCCCGATGGGTAACTTCATCATCTGCCTCGCCCACTTCTGTGAGCTACACGGCCCTACTACTATCATATGCACCCAGGTGGCCCCGCTGTTTGACTACAAGAAGCACACACTCCAGTCCAATTCGTTTAAAGTGGCCAATTGTGCGCTGTGCAAGCTATTATTGCCAAAAGACGATGCTGTGAACATAACCACAAAAGACTCATCCCAAGTATTCATATCAACAAACTATCCTGCCAATGCCAAGCGATATAGCTCGCTAACCAAATTGGTCATGAAATCGCTATCTGTGGAAGCTACGTCCGACGTGACCAAACCAATGTTTTACGGTGACGCTACAAATGGATACTGCATAACAAAGATATTCAATGTGAAAGATATCAACGCCCGTGGGTCTGAGAGGAAGTACAGTTTGATCGTGATAGGGGACAACGAGTCCCAGCTCCTTCAGAACTGGGACATCATCTCAGTCTACTACAGTGAGTTTATCCTGTTGATCCAGAAACTGGTGGATGACGCTGTGCGTTCGGCCAGAAGGATAAATAGCAGTGGTTCCATCAACAGCAATTCCAACAGCGTTTTAGATAACGAAAGGTATTTGAGGAGATCGCACATAAAGCCGAAGCTGTTGGTCGAGTTGACGAACGACTCGCAGTTGTTTCTCAAGTTCCATTTGTGGGGCATAGAGGTACTAAGGGATATTCTCAAGTAATAAAAACGATACAGATTTACGAGTCTCTCTTTAGACGAGGCGTGGGAGGATTTATTCAAACGACGTACAATAATAAGTCCGATTTGGAAGGGTAATGCCATTAAGGCGGGCTGATACCTCACTTACAGGTACTGTTGGAGTTCCGTGGCTTTCCACATATACCATGGATCCACTCTGCAACTGTGCAACTCTTCGCTCCATTCCCACTTCCTCCCAGCTAGTTGCTCTCTGTGCTGCGAGGTGATATGTCTGACGTGCTCTGCCTCAGTGAGCGTCGCCTTGTCTTTGCAGTCGGCTCCTGTCTCGTCGCGTCTGCAAATCTGCTTGGGGACCCACAAATCAAGCACCGGCCGGAACCGGTGTCCATTGTGCTCTCGACTGTATACTCCATGTGGATACTCTCTATGAAGTAGTTCCATGTACTTGCTGGGTACTAGAGCAGGGACTCCTTCAAACATGGTTTTTTTGAGGGGACGCAATTCTTCCAACGTGTAAAAGTGGCTATTTTTGCAGTGGAAAAGCTCTCTCTGTTCAACCAATGCCTGCTCCCTAGAGAGTAGCTGGGTTTCGAACTCGCCAGGTGTCATGGTGTTGAAGTTCTTTTTCGCTTTGTACTGGAGGTCTAGGAGCTGGTTATATTCTGCTTTTTGTGCCCAATTCATTTGCGATTGGTTGGCCGAACTTGAGAACGACAATCCAGTGATATCAACATATAAACCTGTGTGTATATCAATAAATCTGGCGTCTATGATGTTGTTGTTGGGTATGTTGCGGTGAAAACTAGTAGGGTTTACGTCTATAAGAAAAGACCAGGCTTGGTCGTCTCCATAGTCAACAACCAAACTTTGGTTGTAATTTCGGCCAAGGCGGGCCAAGTCGGTCATAGTAATATGAACATCCAAGTCTGAATCCCAGGGCATGCTCATTCCATTCCAGTGCCACCCAAGGAGCGAACCATGGGCGAGCCAGGTCCTGAGCCCCACCGACTTGGCAAACCGTAGCCACCCTCTTGCTAGCCGATGAAGCACCGCACTTCTTTCGTAGCCAGAATATTCTAATTTCTTAACGAATCTCCAGTCTATGTGGCCTCCCCCCGGTATAGTCAGTATGGCTTCATGGAAGTAAGGTTTGTCTTCTGTTCCATTCTGCCTAAGAAGCGAATTTAAAAATACGTGACCCAATACGTCAGATTCATCCAACCCTTTGGCCAACTGCCTCATTAAACCATTGGAGTCTATGTGAAAGTCGTCTTTAGAAAGGGCATAATCAGAAGGACTGGGTTTAATGAACCGAAAAGTGTCCAGTTTGACGGAGAGATCGTCTATTACGTTGCGCTCGCCAAGAGAAGAGAGCTGAACAGCAGTCAGGTGCTTCAAACTTTTGAGACTAATGTATTGACTGCCTGTCGAATGCTCACTCTCGCAAACTACTTTCAAAGTCTGGAAGTCTTGCTCTGACTGGGTTGTAGGCAACACCAAAGACGTTGCGTTTATTCCAACCAATACCAAGCGCTGAGGGACTGGAGCACTGTTTAGCAAGTAATTTGAACCTATTAATGGACGGGCCGCCTCATTCACAGCAATGTCAGTGGGACCCGCAATAACGTGGCCGTCACAGAGAATGGGAATTTGGAACGATAGAGCCACCTGGCGACAATCCGTAGGTTGCTGAGGTCGCCAACTCGACCACGAGAAGGGAACCTTGAGTGTTGCATCTACAGAGCCGGTAGAACGTATAGAGCTTTGAATGTAATTAAGAATTAGTGCTGGCATGAGCCTTGGGTCCCCTTGGGGACTGATATTGTACTCTGGAAGCGCCGTAAGGTCAAGTTTTGATTGTATAGTCTGCGATAGGAGATAGTAGGAATTGGCGTCTAACACCGTAAATTCAGTGGTATCTTGGGGAATGAGCCATCGCACAACAATTGCAGTGACTATTATAACAGCAGTAGCCGCAGTAGCAACCTTGGGTACCGGGATCAAGCGATGAATCTTTGCAGCCATGTATTGTTTAGGTGGAGAACGCGCGATCGAGAACTTTTTTCTGATTTTGGTTGAACACAGCAAGGGGGTCTGTTAAGGGACCAAGGGTAATGTACAACGGACGGTAGACATTAAGAAGTATGTTTGACTAATAGGATATTCTATAAGAGGAATTGAGAGCTTTTATTTAGTTTGAAGGAAGAATGTGGAGCTATAAAACGTGACTTGCAGGGAGCTAGCTAACTAAGTTAAACTTTACCAATTACCTCTAGGATCAACGGGGGAGCCTTCAAACCCTAAATGAGCCATTGAGCCCATTCAGTTACCTCCTGGTGATGCCTAATTGCTAACTATTAGGTTACAGTTGACTTAAACCTTCTGTCGCAGGTTGTAGGTTGACTGACGGGACCAGCTGAAGCTTGTTTAAGCAATTCAAATAGGTCTGAACGACAAGGGGCATACGTGGACAGAATAGCACGACTCGGATTCTCAAGTAGTCCGCTCAAGGTACCAGCAGTTTACTCTACAGTGTAATCATCAGTTAAACATGTATTCTCAGATCTACTCAGATGAAGAGGAGGACGGGGAAGAATAGATTTCCACCTCATAATTGTACCAGCAATTAGTGTGAGGTTGGGTGGTGTAAGCTGGAGGAGGACCAGATATGGTACACGCCAACTCATAATCTATAGGAGACTCAATCTTGTCATGGTCTTCTTCGGGAGGAAGTAAGTCAGGAGAAGAAGGAGGAGCGACAACTCCGGCCTCAAGATCAACTTGATTCTTTTCATTTAACTTATTCTTATTCTTTCTAGCGACGTGTAAAGCCAAACAAAACATAATGATGCTAACTGGAACTGCTGCAAAAACTATGACCATCACCTTGACACTATGTGAATCGTTGTAGTATCTAGTCATGCCTATGAAGAAACCATTGTAGCAAAATCCATGTACTTTTATAAACTTGAATCGAATTTCAACCAAGACTTTCAAGGTGGTAATTACGTTTATCTCATGTTTCATTGGTCACCAAAGGTACAGTGAGTGATTGTCCTATTTTTGGTACCACGGCATAGCCTTTGTCCAATTTCGAAGTTAACGCCTAATTCTACTTCAATGTACGAAGTTTCAGGAGGGCGATTCTGTTATTGGCAATGCTAATCGGTTTCCACGGTGTTCTGGAAGGTTGTCTATCACAGATACGAGTCACTTCTATTGGTAACGGCTTAGGCATTCTTCTGGAAGGAATGATTCACAGAATGGAAGCTTCCATAATGTCTTTAATTATTTAGATAATATATGCATAATTTCTAGAAACAGCTGATAACCTCCGTATTTGTCTGTTTGGGACACCTGAACCCTTGATGTACCCCGTATTATATGTTTACGAGATAGTTTGTTATGTACAAAAAGTTTAAAATCTAAAAACGGATTAGTTCTGGAAGCTGCAGTGCATATGATTCCTGCTTTCTACCCCTCTCAATCTATAATTACGAGATACGACACGGCGTCCATGCTTGCGGCTGTACCTTAACTGGATTAAACTTTTGTTTCTAGAAGTGTGGTAACATGGGAGGGAGGGGGGTTAACCTCGTTAATTAAGCGGACATGCTTAAATTTTGTCTGGGTGTGTACACTCCATGTGATACTTGTCTAGTTTTCAATGCAAATCCGCAAACTATATTTGCAATAATTGTTTCGATATGAGGCAGTGCTGGTATTTTTATCACCAAAGAGGCTATTTGAAGCAGCTGACTACACTGTTCACAGGTTGCAATTCTTACTCAGTCTCCAATATTTTGGGAATTGAGAATGCACGGCGCACTGTCCAAAGTAAAGTAGCTCCCAATTCAGAATAGCAGAGAGGTGTAATAGTGAAGGTTTATTTAAGGTTACAAGGTGGGAGGTTCTGGTTTAAAGGTCTTGGAGTCCTTATAAATGCCCTGGTAAGGGTTTGGGCCCGAAGCTGGTGTTTCCAAACTCCGGATGGTTGCCTGTCAATTTCGCACAACCAGATTTTTGACGTATTGGTTGCGAGATCCAACACCTTGGCACCGTTACGTTAGGAACAAGTGCAAACAATACCATCTACCGCACGGCTGGTTCACCTGAGTACGGCACGGCTATGTGGCACAGCTGATGTGAGAAACGAACTGGTTTTCATGTTGAATCTGGCATACTCGCAAACTTCAAACGTTTCATGAACCTTGCAACTTTTCATGCCTGCCTCGACAACCCAGGCAGACCAATAATGTACCCGGGACCGCAACTAATATAACTCCTACAGCAGATGGTCATGTTTACATAGGCTAACCCAAGCTAAACAAGGCACTAACTATTGATCTAGGAAGACCATTTAGGGAAGCAGTGAGAATGAAGACCGCTGAACTTAAGGCAGCAGCAAAAGCGAAGGCAACTCAACTACGTCATTCACATTCTGCAGCAGCCCCTAAGACGGGATCACCTCAAGTCTTGCGATGAGCTTCCTCTCGGATGCAAATCGCGAATGCGGCATGCGCAAAAGCAGCATTTTCTCTTTGCTCCTCGTAAAGTAATGTCAAAACCCCAAGCCATGTCAGTATTTGCTGCTCCTTGCACCAACAAGAAGTGACGCATGATTCGTAATTGAGCCTTGCAACGGCGATCAGAAGAAGCTTCTGAAAACCGAAGTCCACAATAACCCAAACCTACTTTTGTGTCGTCTGCAGCTTTGTCACAAGTTGCAAATCAAAAAGACGTTGAAAAGGAGAGACATTGTAATTAGAAGTTTGAGTAATAAGCAAATCAAAAGCCGATCCGTGATCCTTCTGAGAATAAACCTGTCATTAGTGGAATACTGGGGTATTTGTGGATCATTTGCCTCTTTTCTCGATCAACTATGCATTCGATATCCAACTAAGCTCCCAAAGATCGGCAGATCAAGCGAGACAATACCAGATGAAAGCTTCGGTATTTTATTTTCCCCAGCACATATGTACGTCTGTCTTATCATTTACTAATCTATTATTAATTCTACTTCTCGACGGATCTATGCATCTTATGGTGTAGCTACAATAACGGTTTATCGATCGATGGTCTTGGGCCGACGGTGGCTTAACTATTGACATTAGAAGGATTGCCCCTTCCCCAACGTATTCTGCAAGGTCAAACAATAAAATGAGATCGACGCTTTCGATCGCCGTCCAACCCCGGGTTTTAGACTTCCAAGACGAGTTCATCGCTGTCGATCTAGAAATTTTAAGTTTGTCAACCACTTTCTTTCCAGAGCATTTTCGAGTGAGCTAGTCAAGACATCGCAAGAACGATGGAAAACCCAAAAAACACCCAGGTCACTCCCGCATATGGATTAGTAATGCCATTTTGTTGGATATTACGCAAAGTGCTTTTATTCGATAGTGATGCAGAGAACACTATCGGACGACGATAACGTGCACAGCCTAGAGATGTTCAAATGTGTATTGTCACTATAATTATTCACTGCTAATCATGACCCGCGGGACAAGACGAGCATACGGAGTGCCCTATCCTCAGCATTGCGACATATAGAAATACGGTTATTCCACGAGGTTGCTTTCACTCACTAGCTTACTGTAAGAGAGATTTCAATTCTCCCTTTCTGTTCAAACCTTGCAAGACATCGTTACCACCAATGTGCTTTCCATTGATAAAGACATTAGGAACGGTTCTTTGGCCAGTAAGCTCTTGCAAACCTCTTTGCATGGCTCCTCCGCCTTCAACTTGGTTTAACTCCACAACCTTGTAGTTCTGGTTCAAAGCAAGCAACAACTTCTTGGTGGAGATACAGTATGGACAATACGTCTTTGAAAAGACAACCACCTTTTCGGAAGCAATAGTCTTCTTCAATTCTGGAATGATATTTTCAGGGAGTTCAGGTTGACTGAACCAGGATGTGAGCCAGCTAATCATATTGGTCTTTTACAATGATTTTTTCTTTTGATCTCGTAAATGGTCTCAGTGAGTGTACCAGACAGGGTAGTGGAACGACAAGTGCTTTGAGTGCACTTAAGGGGAAAAACGACTAGCGCTTTGACTGAACCAGAGGTGAAAACGACAAATGGAGGTGGCTACATTTGATAATACTTCTAATTCTATGCATTTGTATGTTTTGAAACTCTATTATCTTTTTGATAAGTCACTAGCTAGTACTGGATAAACACCTGGCCCACCCATTCGTGGTCGATAGGGTACACCTTCACGTTCTGTTTTCCCTTACTGTAGCCAGTACTACCATCAGGCACTAATTCCAACGTACTGTTGGATTCCACAGGCCTGACCTTGGAGCTGCAGGTGCCCACTGTTATGTGTGCTGACTTGTTCAACAGTTTAACATTCTTGTCTGCAATGTCAACCTTGATGCAAATCAATCTTTCATCGTGCACAACAATCGCCTTACCCTTGATAGCCACTTTCTTGTCTAGCATGACCTTCTCACCCGACTTTGCAATGGATGGGTTTGGAAATTGCTCATTCAACTTCATCCATGCATCCTTTTGGCTCTTGTCTTTCTTGGCAGACATGACATGTCCTAGGGTGACATGGAACTCCTTCTGAACTCTTCCTACTTCCTTAATATCCTGCCATTGTTTTTCTTTGCCCAGAAGAACTACTTCACAGATGGCTTCAACCTCGGGAGGATTCACGGAAATACCAATGAAGGAAACAGAAGGTGACTTTGGCTTCTTCTCTTGGACTGTTGCTCCCATGTTCTTGACGTAGTCAGGTTTGTAATCAAGGGCTCTCGAGAAAGCTTCACTGACCTCAACTTCACTAGGAAGCTTCGTAATCAATGCAGGATATCTCTCACTCACCTTGGTTATGATTTTGTTGACATTGTCTAGAGAAGAGTTCTCGTGCAAGTCCAAGTTAATGACCAAGTCGAAGTTAGAATCAGGTTCTTTCGAAGTGTCCACCGGTTGGAATGCGTTCACGAACCTCTTCATCACCAGTTCGGCGAGTTTAGGGTCGGAATCATACCTTATCGACTGGTGGTTATCACCTCTATTCTTCGTTCTTTCCACTGTAACGTCCCAAAGCTTGTCCATTGGAACATTGACAAAGTTCAACCCAATATACTGGATGTCCCAGCCTTCGTTCTTGGTGCCAAAATCCTTAAACAACTGCCTACGCTCTCTGTATTCGGCATTGTTTCTATCAGCGAGTACCGCATCTGCCGCGTACAACTTCTTAATACACCTATCAACAAGTTTTACCTTGGCACCTCTGCTGATATTATCATTCTGGATATGGTCCCATCCAAAGAGTTCACTCAAGGTTTGAAAGGTGGTGGTCTTCCCACACGAGATCGTGGCAATAGGAATGAAAACATACTTGGTTGTTGAGACATTCAAACTCTTCATCCCCTCTTGAATTCTCTCAATACTAAGCAAGTTCATTCCGGTTTCTCCAATACTTTTCAAATACTTTTGACGAATTCCAATGATTCCATGCCCGTTCATGTACTCGGTTTCCAACAGAGGATCTTCTTCAAACAACTTAGAAACAAACTCAAGATAATTCTGAATAATTGCACGATTCTTATTCAGTTTAACTTTCTTGGTTGTAATGTATTGTTTTGTAGCCTCTCTGAACTGCCTGTATAACAAGTATGGCTGTTCGAACTTGTACTTGAAGAAGAAGTCATCACCACCCTTGTTCTTACAACGAATCACAAATCCCTCAACTTCACGACCGTTGTACTCACCCGTCTTGGCTGCTTCTTGAAAGTATTCAAACATCTTTTGTGAATCTGTGTGAGTAAAGTATTCGACAGGTCTGAATCCCCATTCCTTGGCAAACTCATCAACTTTCTCCATGTCTACAGTTGCAAACTTGATTGTGTTGTAGTTCAAACCGTGCAAATAAAGACCAGATTCTTCTTTCAGGTAAGGGAGAACATGTTCCTCGAACTCATCGTCACACAACTCGCAAACGGCCGTCATATTGTTCTCATGGAGATACTTTGCAAGGTCTTCGATCTTCCTGCCATGCTTCTTGAGTTGATCACTTAAATGACGCTGGCCCTCCATGGCATGGTTTGTATCCAAATCCTTTCTATCTCCTGTAGAGTGCTTGGAGCACACAATGATTTCACCCAGAGGCATCCCACCTATTAAGATGATGCAACCGTTCTCCTTCAAGGTGACTTGGTATGGACCAGCAGTTTCGTTCAATATGCTTTCTTTTTTGGTCAATGAAACCTCATTCAAGTTAAAGAACTTGTCATACCCACGAACAACAATCTCTTTGTCCTCGTACGTGAATAATCCACGGGCATTGATGGGAAGTAATTCCCCATTAAGCAGCTTTGGATAGTCCCACTCATTAAACTTCCAGGAATCCACAACCAAGTCTGTATTGCTCACAGTATTTTTAGTTCTCCTGCCTCTTCCTGCCTTCTTAAGTTTAAGCGACGATTGAAGAGCAAAGCAGAGGTTAATGAGTTCTTCTGGTGTGTTTCTCATGGTGGTCGCGTTGAGTTTTGGATTCAAGCTCTGAAAAATCAGTTTCCTTGTGCGCTTCTCGCCTTTTTATCTTCCCTTAAAGACAGTGGCAAAACCTTGTGAGGAGGTGCCGCATGATACACAGATTGACAAGTTCAAGTATTTGCCACCCAAGGAAAGGCTAGTTGATCACTACTAAATGCAGCAGGGCTGTCATTATGCTGGCATTATAGTCTATTCCTCTTTTCGGCCGTAGCGAACATCAACCGAGCAAAAATATTCAAAAGCAGCATAGAGAACACAATGGTGAAGATTTGTGGAAATAGAAACTTCTTGAATTATCTGTTAAGGCACATAAAGTTTTGGATATCTAACGCTGAGTGGCGACTGTTTCACGCTAGAATGCACTCTTCTTTTGCCCCCACGCTAGTAAAGCCACTTCTCTTGCAGCTTTGTGACTGTATTATGATTGAACAGCACACCTCAGAGATATGCCAAACGTTCCTTATCTGCCTACGTTCAGCAATTGCATACCTTATATTGTTTGGCGCTTTCGATTTTAAAGCACCTACCATTCAAGAGCTTGGAAACATCGACACCATTTGGCCATCAATGAATGGCCAATACATTTGAGCAGCAGAGAGAAGTAAAAGTTGGTCATGATGGTCAATTTCATGGATAGATATCATGTATTCCCTCTGTGATTGTTAGTTAGATACCTGTTCTGGAAAGTGTGAGTAATATATGTTACGCTTTTTTTGGCTGCAAAATCAGACCTACATGGAAGTCCCCCCAAAACTGCCAAGGCAGACCCCACGAGTCAGGGCCCATTTCGCTCGAAGGACATCAAAGTTTTGGGTATTAATTTGCATGAAGGAAGAACGTACGCAAAAGATTCTAGGTGTGGTTTACGTTTGGTAACTACGCATCCTGGGTACCTACTCCTGGGTTGTGGCCGTCAGCGTTGTAGGTACGCTCCCCAGTATTTTAGTGCGAGTATAGGAATGTTCGCTCGCTATTCCGCGAATGTGCCTGCGCGAGCGATTCGTTCCCACAAACGACTGACAAAAAAAGTTCGCTGCCCGATCGAAACACCTGTACTACAACATGTCCTTTAACGTGGATATTGACGAGGCAGACGTCGCAGTTCTCAATCAAAACTTGGTTAAGTCCAAGCAACTTTTCCAGTCGATTTCCAAGTCACTAGGAACGGTTTCTCAGAAATCCATCCATGCATCCCACAATATCAAACCTATTATCGCAGACGTCAACAAACTCAACAACTCGAAAAGACTGGTAGAAAATGGGATTCGTCTTCTTAGCGAGGTTAATGAATCAGCGGCAACTATCCACCAATACGAATTGGTGCTAGACAATAAGATTGAGACTATTGGGCTCCGGAAATTCATAGACACGCTTACGAACTCACGAGCCTTTCTTAAAAAGATCAAACCCAAGTTCAAGCAGTTCACAGGGATCCTCATTAATTTTGAAATCTTGATTGACAAGTCAGACATTAAGTTACAATCCTTCTTCCAGGGACTTATTGGCTCGCCGGCCCAGGAAGTGATGAAGAATGAGGAAAAGTTAAACAACATGAAAACAATCCTTACGTATTTCAACACTGGTGTTGGAAATGTCAGTAAAGTCTATGTCCGTACACGTCTGAAGCTTCTTATTGAGTCTATTCAACCAATGGTGGCATCGACCACTCCACAAGAACGTCCTGGAAACCAACCGTACGAGAAAGGAACCAACGGAATCAATCGGTTTAACAACGAACTTATCAAGGCAATCAAAGACGAATTTGATCTTTTGAAGCTACTTGGAATGAACCCGACTGAGTTGATGAACCCCTTGATTGAGCGCGCAGTTCTGGACGTCTATTGTCGTGAGGTGTGCGGACAGTTCAACACGTTTTTCAACAGCACCAAGCAAATTATGAACAACGACTTGTTGATGTTGGAAATCGTGGAGAACCTTTGCCACTTCAGCGACTTTATGACTAACTTCGACCTCGCCAACAAAGACTTCAAGAGAGAAGTTGATACCTTCGTGTTGAAGAATTCTATCATCCTTAAAGAATACTTGCGCTTGATTGAAGGTAGATTCACACTGGTCATACTTAGTGACAAGAACATACCAGAAATCATTGTTGAACTTATTTCAAGAATCAGAAAGGCGAGTGAATTCCCTAAGTCATTGCTCAGATTAATGGCTAATTACAAATTGGGTGATTGGTTATTGGTGAAACCCCCAGTCAAGTTTATTAACGTGTACACATCTGTGATACCCAACAGTGGAGACGAAGAGTCACCAGCATACCTTCTTTCTTCGTACTTTTCGGACATTATAGATAGTATTATGATCAACATCGAGATTGGGTTAAAGGCCAACGAGGCCCAAGTCAAGAAGTCAACACAAGGGTTCTATCTTATCAAGAATTTGGTTATGATTGAGACCATTCTTAACAGAAGTTCATCACTTTACGAGATTCTTGGTCCATTGGGGCAGGAGCGTCTTAACAAATTGAAGAACAGATTTTTGAAGCTCTTCTTGGACGATTGGAACTATGCGTCTTACATTATCATCCGTGACATGACGTCAATTGCCACTAGTAATGCTGCCCACAATGGTGGTGTTGCTAGTGCGTCTGGATCGAGCTCAGCAGGCCTCACGAGTAAAGAAAAGGAGTCCATCAAAGAGTTGTTTAAGAACTTTAACGAATCTTTTGAAGAAGCAATCAGAAACTATGAGAGATACAACATCACCGATCCAAACTTAAAGAGCTACTTGGGCAATGAAATTAAGAAGTTGATCATCAATGCCTACTTCAAGTTGTACGACAAGTACGGCAAATCAGACTTTACTAAAAACAAACAAAAGTACGTCAAGTACGACAAGCAGACCTTTGAGAAGTTATTGAATGAGAAGTTGTAGGTGGGGTCTCTCGATTATAGTGGAATGAGGATGTTGGAAAGAAAATCGACTACTCAATAGTAAACGTTAATAAATAGGTAGAGGGGTTTGCTTGTCACCGTTGCAAGGAGCATGCTTTCTTCGAGCTCAAATTGGGTGTCTAGGGAATTTCAGGTGGTTGTTAAGTCCCTTCGTTTCACTTTCCTTGAAGGACTACATTCTTCTCGTGATTTTTTGACCGAATACAATCCATGTACTTGGAGGTTGCTAGAAGCAATTGGTGATTGAGGTTAATTTGGTGAAGGTGGCCACCAAGAAAGGACCATGTCAAATAGTTCATGATGAAAAGCAAGACAAGGTGTAGAGAAAAACATAATGGTTGAAAAGAGCCGTGGGGGAAGAAAGATTATTTAGGTAGAAGGTGCTGCCAGACAGAAGTCGGAAGTCGGATAGTGTCATCCGGAGGGCGGAAAAATACTGTCGAGCCATGGATTGCATTGTCTATGGGGTATACATAACCATTAGCGGATATTGGATCGAAGGGCAATATTGAGAAATATTTCAAGTTGAGACACAATGCCTATTGGGCAGCAGCAAGGGCTCAAAAGATGCTTCGACATAACATTCGTGTTGCTATTTATATATTAAAACAACCTGTAAGCTACAGGCTGCAAATTTTCCATGCGGCAAAAGTAGTCGGCACATTCCATGGACCCAGCAGTAGGACACGAGCACAAGAGCGGAAGAATGCATTCGTGCGCTCGACAGCATGCTCCCATTTCAAATCACTCGGCATCAAGCAATTGACCCACCCTGGAGGCCTGCCACAGGGTAGTTAATATCTGCATAATAGAGTGTTTGCGCCAAAGTAATTCCGAGGGTCGTCTCGATGCTGGCGTTCCCCCTGTGCCTAAACTTGATAGGACAAACATTGACATCCGTTGGGTATTGCTTGGAATGAGCAATTGTCACACAGTGGACACCCGTTTCCCAGAATAATCAACGTGTATGAGGTGGGAACTGAGCCTGGAGATTCACAGTAGGGGTGCACTAGGGTGGACTTGGGAACAGACTCTCTACCTCGAGTTCTTTGCATTCCACCAGCACACACGGATACATGTGGTATCTCAAGAAAACCCAAACTTTATGGTGACAGTCTGCTGGTACGGGCTGACATATTTTATGTCTCTTACACATTTTTCCTCTTTGCAGGTGACGTAGGAGCAATTTCGGTGATTTGTGTGTGACATAATATCTATACCCCCATCACGATGGATCCCCCACGGCTCTTGGGCGGGAACTTTATCTGAAACCTGGAATCCAGTGCAACATGAAGTGTACGTACCCATTGTAATTCCGTGATGTCATTGTCTCGGGCACGGCCAAAGTCTAGGGTGCCAGACCGTCGAGATGCTGGGTAATCTGATCTTCGTGGGGAGTTTGTATGCCTCGAGAAGTGCCATCGGAGTTTATGGTGCGCTCCGGAAATCTCGAGACTGGATATCTGGGGCCACCACATTTTTGCAGCGATCGAAGGAGAAACATGTCACGCCTCAGCTCGGGTGTGAAAGTAATAGTCCGAATGTGCTAATTGTTGTTTTCGTCAAGCCAGTGCTGTCACACCACCCCTCGAGATGCCCGCAAGCACAGGATGCGGAAGTGAGCAAATGCAATGTGGCTTTCAATTTTTTTTTTGTGTAGGACGATCCAATCGTACTAGTCCAGTTACTCTTTATAAGCTCAGTTTCAGGGGAGAATAGGGATACTTTTGGCCTAGACTGAGCAGCAAGACTAATCTGGCATGATTTTCTACATTTGTCATAATTTCATAGGGAAGAATGGAAGCCTACACATCTTCTGTTCGAGGTTATTTGGATTTGGCCAGACTCTACGCATATTTCTGACGTAACGGAGTTTACGAGAAAATATCTGTTCTAGACAGACACGTGATGTGATTGTGAGATGAAAAATTACACGTGAGGGGCCATACTGCTGAAGTAGGAGAAAAACCGCGGAATTACTCGCAGGATAATATCTCATGCGAGGAGAAGTGCAAAACGGTTACACTGTCAAAAAAGCCTTTTCTACTGGGATGCCGATAATGAACGATCCATAGATTCAACTTCTTTGCCGGACAATGCAACAAGTATTGGTGTGACGATCCTTGAGCTGATGTGAGTTTGCATGGCTAAGTTTTTTGGTGGGACAATTAGGACCGGCCGCGTAGTTTTGGATTTCTAAGTTACAATGCTTAGGTAATGTAGCCGTTCTTAACACCGGTAGCTAAGTCGGCGCGGGCCAAATTCGGATCCGCAGTAAATCCGATCGTCCCATGTAAGACGGCATCTTGTCAAAAGTGCCCCCAGCTGGCATAACTTGATGTGGGGGCCCCCCGCCAAACACCATTATTATCGCACAACTTCTTAGTGCTACTTGAGACTTAAGCAGCAGAGCTTTGGGATCACCCCTGATATAAGGGTTCTGTAAAACAAATGAAACGGAATTTGCCGAACCCCATCGATCACCAATTTCTACGGTTTTCAAGATGGGAAGGGTCTTTTGTATGCAGTACATGCGGTTTTAATACTGCAGCGTGCGCATAGGCATATCCATCATATTTTCACGGATTTCAGACAAAAATATTATTTTGCGTAGGCTAAAAATATTAAAATTCTATTCACCACCCTTATTAAAAAATAATCATGTCTAATTTTTTTTTTCTTGTACCGTTTTTTTTCTTTTTTATTGTATAAATACGAACAAAAATCCTCTTACTAGACCACATTCAAACTAGCAATGAGTGCTAAAGCTAAGATAAGTCTACCACCTATTAGTGATATCTTGAAAGGGTCTACGATGCAGCATGGTCACCATGGGCACCACACTGGAGTGAATGTTCCTTCTGGAGCTCTTGCCGCTGCTCCAGGATTGCCCCCTCTCAATGCTATTCCTGTCAACTATTTCGTTTCTCCATACAAGTATTACGATTATTCTCTGGCGCTGGCGCCAGCACAAGGGATGATGTATAGAAGTCCTCATGCTAGTCCCGTTTACGAAGGAGCAGCAGCAGGTCCTTCTGCTCCGGGTGTTGCCACTAGCGTCGCTCCACCACACCAATCTCAAGTGCCGCCATTACAAACTTCTCAAAGCGCTGGCGCAATTCCAACAACTTCAAGTCTCGGTGTTCCAAGCGTCGGAACTCCTACTATTCCTGCTACCGGCTCTGCCAATGCAAACGGATCTCTTACAAACGGGCTTCCTCCAATCTACATGATGCCTCCTCCACTTCACAAGTCTCATTCTTCTCCAAACACACGCAATTCTAGTGACGACGAAGACCTCCAACTTTCTCCTCATTTAAGAAACAAGCGCAAGACAAGAAACAACCTTCCAAAGGAAACCACATACATTTTGCTCAAATGGTTGAACGACCACTTGAACCACCCTTACCCAAATCTGTTTGAGAAGAACCAATTGATGATGCTGACGGGGTTGAACCAACAACAATTGAGCAATTGGTTCATCAACGCAAGAAGGAGGAAGATCAAGAGCTTGAAGGAACAAAAGCGCTTGAATCTTATGTAACGAGTAATGATATTTATTGTAATATAGGCTGGGAAAACTAAGTGTAGCCCTTTCGTGCGATATGTATTCAGTGGCAAAAGTCTGTTTTCGTAGTTAGCGACGTTTTGGCACTGGCCCAGGCATTGTGATCGCTGTTCGTTATGCTACTTAAAGTTGGACCCTTTTTTGATGGGATCGCCCGCGAAAGTTTGCCGCATATGAGTCAGAAACTCGGGCTGGCCACCACGACCCCAGTGAAGCGCGCCTACACCGTAGGTACTGCCTGCAACCAGCTCGAGTAGTTGCAATCTTGCGCGAGAGGCTGCTTTACCGATTTGCGGACGGTGCACAGCCCTTCCCATGACACAGAATCGTTCGCCGCCAAGTTCGCCGACCCACAGCCAACGACCACGCACAAAAGCCGCGCAAAACTTTCACATCGTTCACGGGACTTCTCACCCTATTTTTCTCTGCCCGCCTACGCTCATAGTAGCCGCCCTCACTGCTCATCTAGTGACGGAGTGGTGACGCTCCTACAATACGCTTGGGTCATTAGGCGTTTTCTTGTCGCACTTCTGCCTCTCCCCACCCCACCCGCTCAGTTTGGTCTCATTTTCTCCCCTCCTACCTCTACGAAGTAGTCTATCCAACTTTAATTTTAATTTGTAATGCCTTGTGTGCTCGCTAAAAATCTTCCACGGCCTTCTACAAAGTCACTCTCAAAATTGGGCGCAAGCTTTTGCCTTTGAAGTTAGCAACACGAGCGCGCGCGCATAAGCGCCCAATTACGAAAATAACAACGCCTCATTCTAAATAACAGTGACACCAACAACTTGAAATTGGACCCTTCTACAGCCTGACGGGTTCCAGAACATTACCCCTGTGGAGTGATTGGTGGATAAGGTTGGGATCCCGTAATTTTGATTATCTATCTCAACGTACCATTTTGAGATTCGTTTCGGTCCCTGCCTTTTTTTCTTACCATTCTATTTTTTTTTTTGCATGAGGGGGCTTCTTTCCATAGGACTAAAAGCTACTTGATACTGTTGATCTTACATCGAAGTGTGTAGTGATTCGTTCCCACTCTGCATACACTCAGATTTTCCCATACACATTTTTTTTTTTCGATTTTCTTAAGCTACTGTTAGTAGGTCAGCCGCATTCCCAGCCAACGATATTTGTAATTCTTATCGGGACTTGAAATTGAGTTAATTTCGCAAGTGAATGCACTTTGTTCGCATCCAGACCCCTCAAGGTCGCACTCACTGGCCCAGGCTACAGTAGGCGCCAAATATTTAGCATATGCTGCTTTGCCGAAACAAGATGGCATCTCCACCTCAAGTGTGGGTCCGCAAAAAACATCCCACTATCCCCACACAAGAACTCCTCTTCTTTGACGGTGGAATCCCCTTTTTAATCTTATCTTTAATGTGCACAGTAAACAATAGATTCAGCCTTGTCATTTACGGCGATTGCGAGAAACGTGCAGATTTCTCAATCAAACGATAATTTTGTGTGCCATCTCGTATTTCAAATCTAATCGCACATGACAGCTGAAATGACAGGCTTTCAAGCCAATAGAGGAAAACGCACCAAGGGACTACATAAAATGAAATAAGTATATTAATAGAACAAGGGCATTTTTTGCTGCTGCTTCTTCGTGCTCGCTTCCTTCCCTTAGAGCGTAGCCCACACCTCTGTCTTCTAGCCTCTCCAACACCATCACGGAAAGCTTATTCTATTTTTGGTCCACCTCCACACGCCCTAATTTTGAAGAATGTAGCTCGTATTTTGCATTCCCAAAAGGGAAACTATTGCGCGTATATGTAACAAGGTCTAAACGCTAGGAACGATTGCAAGCGATGAATCCATGGGTGCGGCGTGATTTAAGGGGCACCCTACCTCACGAGCGACAACCTTAAGCTGTGGATATTATAAATCTATTGTGTCATCCCCCTGGATCGGCAACTTTGTATTAGATCATTGTTCCCAGAAATACCGTTTCCAAATTTTGCCCCTTTTTTTTATTACGTCACGTGAATCATCATTGATTTGAACGCCCTTCGTTTTAGGCCAGGGTTGAGCAACCAATTAATTCAAAGTGGAGACCCTCAGCTCCAAATCGCTCAAATTTTACAGTGTTACACTATCTAATTTCATTGTCAAGAAAATCCCACATCCGCTCCCACCCAGGGTATGATACTCTAGTGTTGCTTGGCACAGTGGGGGATCAGGTGGGGGTAGCTGGGTGAGGCGCATCATCTCAATCTATTGGATCTGGCGCCATATGTCATGGGCTTTGACATTCCCCGACTCCATTTCTGTGGTTTGTGTTGAAATATAACTCCTTCGTTGTTAATTCCGTTCATCCCGCCACTTTTGTGAATGATTGGGTTTCATACATGGCTTAGTTTCAGAAGAACACGGGGCTTCGTAGCAAGGGCTTCCGTCAAAAAACCGTCAAAAAGCCGTGTCAATCCGTCTCCGTTACCATAAAAAATTCCAGTGTCATTGCTATTGTGGGAATGCCGTTCTCATTATAATATTTTGGACTGGGAAGGCGGATCATCTTATACACTGGCTATTGTTTTCTCTATTTCTTCATTTTGGGTACCTGCCAGCTCTTCTGTAGAGGTGGGGAGCTAGCAATGTGTACTCACAATCTTTAAAAAAAAAAAAAAAAAAAAGATCTCAACGATCTGTCATTCCAATGACGCGTGAGATTCCATGTCAAATAGCAATATTTGATTTCCGTAGTTTCATATTGATACGTATGCAGTACCGGCCCAGTTCATCTGCCACTATTAAACGCCGCGCATGGAAAATAATTGGACAGGTCTCTGTTATGCGGAGAGCGGACATTTTGTGCGCCATGCGCCTAGACACAGCCGGTCACGTGTGTCCAATTTACGAATTTTCGTTATGATAGGTTACATGAAATGCTTGGGGAGGACATCAACTTCGCCACATACCAGTAGCAAAAAAAAAAAAGCGTGCAAATCTTCTTTGGAGAGTTAATTGGCTAGCCAGGTTGCACGTCGTCTGAAGTATCACCCCCTATTAGTTTCATTTCTCATAACTCCCCACATATCATTAGGACACTCTGAATCGGAAGTCCTTTTTTCTCCGAAAAAAAATTATACCGTATTTTTATCACCTCTTGCCTATCCATGTTACATCTTTGTTACGTCACATTCATAACTTAAATGGCAGGTTACTTTTGAAACAGAGAGATTCTCATATCGTATCATGTTGTCACATTTGAGAGCAGTATGCATATTCCAAGCGACTTCCATGCCCATTTATCTACGTCCACACTTGCTTGGAAATGTGTTGCTTCCACTAGAACTCGTCGGACTATTTTCGGAACAAATGGTGGTACCCGAAACCCGTGAAGTAAGTTAGACACACACATGTAAATCCCACCCGCGGACTTCTGCAGGTGGCCCCCGGCTATCGTCGGTTTGCGGTTTTTTCTTCCCGTGGGGGAAAAAGGGTCACATAGTATCAGATACAATAGGCAATCAAAATGCATGCCAGTCCCGTTGGCACATTCATTATTTCCTCGAGGCAAGACTTGCAACCATTGTTTCTTGGCTCCTTTATTTTCTCTTATAGCCATACCTACATTATATGTTTTGTCGATCTTCGGACTTGTCCTTGTCTTAGGGCGCATGTCAGCATGTGTCCAACTCTCATGTACGAGACGTTGGAACTGGTTTAGTGGTCTCCATGGTGAGGCTTAAGAGAATAACTTATGGTAGTTCTGGCGGCTCCATCAATTAGTTTGTGGCTATGGTATGGCTTATTTGGGAAGTTCCCCGGTTCGGACGGGTGCCAAGTTCTTTTCTATCTTTTTGATCGCTGAAACCGTCATTTCAACCTTGTGATTCGGAATGATGCTGCACTCACTGGTCCCCAGCTTCTTTTGTGGTTAAGGCTCATTTAAGCTTCAAGGTGACTTTGGGCTGAGTCTAAGGTGCCAATCTGGAGTCATTGGCTAGTCTTTCATCCTCGTAAAGTCTATTCTTATGACCGAAGCAGTGCATTTCCGTTCCGAACTTCCCTATACCACCATGTTGCCTTATTCGGCTATTTGCGATGTCCGTTCGAGCTAAAACCTCTTGGTAGGCAAAAAAAAAATTAGTGAGGAGAATGTGCAAGGCTTTTAGAAAGCAGCCATTTTGGGAAGACCTGTGACATCGTGAATCCGAAAGCAATGCGCCAATGCGGATATACAAGTCGGGAAATGAGCTGGGGCCACGTACATTCGGGGCAGTGCGCAGGAAGAGCTCAATAATACTTTGACATTGCAGAAATCGCATGTGGATGGGCTGCGGCCGCAAAAAGTTTGCAGTCAAGCGTTCAAGCCTCCACCAGTTTGGAGTTGCTGCGCACTGTGACTAGAGAGAAGGCTGCTATTGCCAATTGTGTCAAAAGCTGCCTCGGACTTCGAGAATGTGCCATGGACTGGGCACACCTCTGCAACTGTGCGTGGGATGATCAGCAACAGAAATTCCGTTATGGATGGTCTTGGTGGTTTGGGGCACCAAAACGCCACGGAATTGACGGCTTCTGGCAAGTTCCTAGCACCTTGCCTAAGAACAGCCAAACGGCCGCTGCCGCCACGGCTCCGTCCTGCTAGCACTTAGGTTAGGTCACATTGGGCCTGTCAAAGACCACTGCGCTCATGACATGTGGTGAAAAATAATATGCGAGACTCGTTGGTTGGCAGCCACAGCCCGCACAGAATGCCCCAACTTGGGGCCCTTGATCTTGCAATTCCTAACCTTTCAACACAACCAGTGCTGCTGACTTGCACAAAGACTCTTGAAAGGGGAACTTTGACATATTCTCACAAGTTCTTTCTGGGCAGAAGTAAAATTGCACTGCAATAAGAGGCTGCGCATGGTGGCAAGTAATTGTCTCCAGCCAAGACATATCCTTGTCAAGGAATCAGGTATTTCTAGGCAGTCTCGCTATAATCCCACTAAATCAAGTAGTTCCGCTACTGCTGGATTGCTAGGAATTTCTTGCGAGGAGACCCTAGACGGCTACCAGGCCCGCCCCGGCAAGTCCCGAGAGCCCTGTCCAGGGTATCTGCTAAATGGAACCTAGAGCTACCGAATGGTCAACAAAAGGTGGTCTCGTAATCGGAGTGCGCCCGAGCTCAAACTACCGCACATGTGAAAAGGGCTTCTCTGCGAGGGATTCTCGATCTAGTGCTGAGCACTGGGTGACGTAGTCGTCCGAGGCAACGTTGCGCAGACTCCTCTAAGCTGGAGTTGCATTAGGGCTCGCATTGGAGGACGCAGCGGTCTTCTACTTCGCTACAACTTGTCGTTTCAAATTCCACCCAGTTGGACCGGTCCAATCACCGCGGTTTCAGCTGGTGGCGGCTTCGCAGTGTGCACATGTTTGGAAGCACCTCAGCCTGTTTTCGGTTCTTTCATTACAGGGGTTCTCAATGGTTATGGTCCAATCTAATTGGACCCCGGCGCTCGCAACAGACAAATATTTTGGCACCTCCTACCCTGACAAGGCAACTGAAACCAAAATATAATAGGCATGACAGAATGTCAAGTATCGGTCTAGAACCTGCCAGGCAGATACGTATTATGTTTAAACTTAATCGCACACTGGTTCGTACATGAGCTCCAGCGCCGCGCCACTAGGCTCCATCTGCGGTCCCCTTTCTCGGGTCGGAGCTCGTTGACCAGCTTCTCTCGGTTAACGCAGAGAAAGGGTCCCTATACTTCTGCCCAAGAATGAGCAACTTTAATGTACCAATTGGGGCTCCTGGACTGGGTCTCCTGCTGTGCATGAAAACTTAATCGCACTTGTCACCATCAGCAAAAACAATCTTAATTAACTTTAATTAAGCCCTGCTGTGGTCCCCGGATCCTCAGGCAGGCTACGCACATTGCTACCAACTTCTCTTTCTGCCGATAACTTTAATCTTCCTCGCTTTATAGTCCTGGAATTCCCATTGTACAAACTTTTTTTTTGAGGACGCCGTTCTAATACTTCCACGGTCGGTTTCAGCCTGTAACCATTAATCTAGTCTTTTGGTCTGATCTACGTCCGCTAAAAGGTTCCCCTTGCGTGTTGAGGTACTCTATTTTAAGATTTAATCTCTATTGTGTGCTTGTATAAGTGAAACCAATGCCAGAAGTGTGACTCTACTATTACTTGTGCTTCACATGCCTACGAACGTCAGATCTCTTGAATTCCACTATGTGCCTATTGTGCTCGTTATGAGCAGCTATTTACTAGCAAGTCACCTCTTACGTATTGTCCAACCAGTTTCAGGCTGATGTAACCTGCTATAATGTTGTGTCAAGATGAATGGGCCAACACCCATAATCACCCAACTTGCCAGGAGGGAGACTTTGAATTGGTGTTTCGAACTTTGGCACCAAAATAATTGCCTGTTCTGTCTTCTGTCCCTTTTACGGGACACTCCTTTTTCTGGTGGTGCCACTGGATAGGGTGTGGTCCTGGTGGCATTGTTGGGTGGCAGGACGGCTTTGGCTGCACATGCGCATGAACAATGCGTGTCAATTGTTGCTTCTCTGAAGGTCACCCATCTCAGAACTTGTTGCGCTAGGAGATACGCTAGCACGGTCCGCATGGCTCCCTTCAGTGAACCAGCCATTCCCAAGGAAAGCTGCAGTGCGTCGCTTTTAGTCGAGGGTGCATCTCTTTAGCACTACGCTCATCCAGCATGCCGATGCTGCAAAAATGTCCGTGGTTGCAGCTACTCTTCACTTCAACAAAAATATGGGGAGGATTCAGGGTAGTGTTATTGTATCTCTCTGGAGTGACCGGCCCAAGCATCTTGGAATAACGGTTGCAGTTTCAAGGCTATTTGTCCATCAGGCGTGAGTGTACTTCAGAAACAAGCTTTGTTGGGATTACCGGTTTTAAACACCGCTTAATAACTCAATTCAACCGACCCCTCTACAAACCGGTCCAGCCACTGTTCCCAGTTCCACCGCCTATAACTCCTTGTCCCTTCCTGTTGGGCCCATGAGAGAAGCCATTTTCTCTCTACAAGGGCTGCCTGTTGCGAATTGCATCTTCTTCCGCGCTCGTCAAAGCATGCTTGCAGCAGCTTGAGCAGCTCTTTTCAGGATTTGGCACCTCTACACTAACGCTACCATATTTCAAAGAATAGCACAGCAACTCATGACTCCGCTCCTCCTCCAACTGCGAATGGTGCCTGAAATTGCAGTTAAGGGCCCAGCTAGTTCCAAAAGTTGCTGGGAAGTCCCTCTCGCTTTTTCTCCACGGCTCTTAACCCACGCAGGAACCGAAAAACTCGTCACAGATCAAAAACATAAATCAAAACACGTCAACACCTCCACCACTTCTTTCATTATAGACTACTAGATCGGCAATGGTGTCCACGTCTGAAGCACTCGTGTCCATTCTGGACCTTATCCTCAACTCGATTGATGATCTCAACAAAGTGGAATACAATAAGAAGGGGAGAAAGTACCGTTTTGTCAATAACACTTTTCAGCGTATCCGTGAAGAAGATAAACATCTCATAATCTGTCCAGAGAAACCAGAGATGAACCTTGCGATTCTATCATCATTCTTAATTTTGTATAACATTAATAATGGGGATATATTGAACCGGTTCCCTGATTTCTGTCTTTCCATTATTGGAGTTGCTAAGCAGCTAGAAGTCAATGGGTGGTACGAGGAAGAAAATAGTAGTGTTGTTCACTACAAGAACAGTAGATATGATCCTATGTTGGTTCAAGAATACGCCTTAGATTACATTTCCGGAGACCGTATTGAAGACAAGCACATCAAGATGGGTCTTGATTTGATGATGTGCGCGAAATTGAACTTTCTCCATACTGACCACCACATTGGTACCAAGCTTGAGGGGTACTACATGAAGCATTTTATTAACGAGTACTTTGGTCCCGAAGCCTTGATATCTCCCGATGTTTTGGTTGCATTAAAGAGTTTCGTGCACTGGGGAAATATCAAGGGGATCCTCTACAAATTGGATGTTCCAAACATCAAGATCAGTGATGAATTGAAAAAGTCTTTTGAAAAATTCCCTGATCCAATGGAAGAACTTAAGTTAAGTGTCTACGATAGGTATCCTAGTGGTACGTCCAAGTACCTGTTGATCAGAAAATCGATTGATATCCTTGGTGATTGGAGGTACTCCAAATTGATTCCATACCCCGAAGAAGAATCGTATAATTTGAACTGGATCTATGAGTTATGCCATAACATTGAAAAGAACCCAATAAAGTACCATTTAAGATCTCTGACCAAGCAATTGTGCGAGGATCCGGTGAATTTGGCCGACTTGCTGAATCAGTACAGTAAGGAGCTCAAGAGCGTATTAAGCTTTATCTCGTTGATAATTAACGTTTTCAAGGAGACTGGAGGAGAATTCTTATTGCAAAACTCAAAGATCCCAAAGTTCAATGAAGATATGATCAAAAAGAATCAGGAATTCTATGACAAATTGGTGAAGGTTAACGAAAACGTAGTTGGATACGAAGAAAAGGGCTGGGAGCTGGACGACATTGTTTTGAGACTTCAAATGGGTGGTGGCCTGTTATTTGACAAGGTCATGGAAATGAGAGAGAAGTTTATTGATGATTACGAGTAAGCATGCAGCATACCTGGTTGATGGGAAGGAAGAGAAGGAAGATTGGCTAGGATTAAGTCCTTGATTGGGGGAGGTCATCCTGATTAGTGAGAGCATTCCTGGTGACTAGGGACACCTAATGAATACAAAGTTGATCTGACAGGCATATCATGCATTACTGGAACACTCCACATTTTTGTCTCGTTAGAGGGTAGGGTCACAGTTTCATTGACAATGTACCACAGAAGTCGAACTCAGTAGCGTGGGCGCCACTTACCTTGGTCGCATTGTCTTGACACCCTGAAATAGTGGGCCCGTTGCATAATTGCAGAAGAAACAACGCAACTCACATAGATATGTGTCATCCGTAAATAGTAATAGATACCCCAGACCTGCACCTATCATGGTAGCTTCTGAAGTAGAGAAGTAGCTAGTAGTAAATTAAGAGGATGCTGTATAAGTTTTAACGTCCACAGTAAAATCGTAGCCGATAGCCCTAAAGCACAGATGGACGTGCCTTATTGTTTCTCCTCATTCACGGACTTGGTGTCACCCTTCTTACACATTTAATTTGCGCAAGACGGACACACTGAAACGTCGTTTTGATAAGACAGCTTTTGATTAGATGTTCTTGAAACGCCAGAAGCTCACGTCATCAGTAGAGAGCACACAATTTCTATGTTCACCTCCACACGTCCAACGTAACAAAACTGTAAAAAACGGCGGGCTATTGTGTTATCGAAGCGTTACACTTGGGTATGCCACTGTACAGATTGACAGTCGGGTCCAGTGCACACCCACGTCAAGTTCCATCCATGCGCAACATCGTAACGTGGTTTACGTTGGAGCGTGAGAAACTGGGGAACGGTATTTCAATGTCAAGTAAGACGTGGGTGAAGTCAGACAGCGGCAGCAGGTGAAATCACGCCCACTTCTACTACATTTCAGACTTCAAGCAGGCTGGTAGCAGTAAATTCCGGTGGACAAGCCGTGACGTCAGCCATGTGTATGACTTGGTCAGCGCTGGCGCAGTTCCCACAAGCTGCAAATGCGGAATGGAGTACTGCAAACCAAGAATGCCAATTGTTTCAGCCCTTTTCGATGCTATCCTACTGACAACTGAAATTTTAGAGGCTTGATACGATTATTCGCTCTAGCGAGATTCTGCAACGCATACCTCTCAGTGCCCAATCACCAACAGAAGTGAGACAACAGCACAACATTTGAATTACGCAGCAGAATAACGCAAGCCAGGCAAACAATTGGCTTCTAATTATGTACGTCTTTGGTCAGGAGAAGGTGCACTACCACCATTAATGTTTAAAAAGCAGCTATTTAAGTATCTAAATGCTATCACCGAAGCCCTGCTACCCCTTTTGTCACTAGATCTTTTAGTGAGAATCCAGATTGTGCGAAGTGTCTGACGTGCTTTGTGGGCTTTGAGAATCGCCAAGGGAGCAGAATACCAGCGTCAGTCTCCGTACAACGGTGAAACTGGTCATGTTTAGGTGAAGCAAAAAGGTACTACCTCAAAAAAAAACAAAGTAAGTAAAACTGGAGCTTCTTGGCGTAGTTAGGAGTCAAACAAGCAGGTCTCGCTTCCCATTTCTGTGCTGATAGCTATTGTAGTTTTAACTTTTGCATTCTTGGTGGTCCGAGTGGAATGCCAGTAGTGAGCACTGCACGCCACTAGAGCCGGGCTACATTGAGCCATAGTATCTTGAGCAAGTTTCACCCTTCCATAGCCTCTCTTATCAGTGGAGCTTTCTCAGACAGACAAATAATGCAGGGCTTAAAATTAGACCCTTATAACCAATCTGCTGTCACAATGATAATTGAAATTCGTATTTAACCAAGGAAGGGGTCAAAACCAAACGAGGTGTTGTTGGCTCACGTTTATTTATGAAAAGACGAGGTGCTGCTGATAATACCTGCAAAGAAACAATATTGCACCACAGTAAGAAAGTTGGGTTCTGTGGAAGTCCATCTCCTTTTGGGTCTGTATTTTCCTCTTACAGCTCCACAGGAGACTAAAAGAATATCATACCCTAATTCCTTTGAGCCTAACTTAATTACAACAGAAACAAAGTCCCGTTCGTCCTTTCTCATATCCTTCTCAATTACTGTGCACCCCCTCTCACTCATTTCAGATGAGATGAGGCAAGCTATTAGGCAGTATTACTAGAATATTTACAGCGGTTAATAGTTGTGTGGATGAAACATGGACGAGATTAGGCCGTTGACTTGCGTGCTTGTGAAAATGCATCATCTAACTTTTCGGCTCCATCACCGCCCACATGCAACAATAAACTTGTTCAAATGTGATATTCAACATGACTTGAATTTCGGTACTTTCATCAAAGGTCAGACATTTCCACTCCGAATCCCCGTTGTCGTCCACTCTTACCCCTCCAGGCAATTCTGCTCTCAGTTTTGTCAAACTTTTCACCGGCCACATGTCACTGCAATTAGTCCTTGTTCCTGGGGCTACTTTTCTGTCTTGGCAATCTTCCCGGGCGACCGGGCCCCAAACAGCTTATATCCGAGTTTGAATATTGACATTCTCTGCTCATCTGACAAGACATGGCTGACGATGCCTGTCCTCACAGAAGGACCTCGAATATCAACCACCCCCGCCATTCATCTACAGTCTCTTGGCCTTGTGTAGCTTTTGACGTCATTTTGCCTCTGCTGAGGGGATTGTGTGCAGGGACGAAAGGGACCTCGCACAAACCCGGTAAGCTTGCTGTGCCACGGCACTTTCCAAACCAAACCCGAACTGTGTAGAACAGCGTGTAGGGGATACCAAAAGGTTAGGTCTTTGAGGGTAGCGTCATATCACGAGATCGCTTATTGGTTCTTCGAGGTCTTCCCAGGTCCCATTATAAGAATCCCGTAAAATGCAACTCCGCTCTATAAAGTAAACGTAGGAACAAGCTTGTTTCTTCTCCCCCACCCAGCCACGGCTGGCAATTGCGTGTAATTTGGCATTACTACCTTCTATAGCATTGTATCACACTACATTGTACCCTGTATGTTCACTACAGTGCGTCTACTCTCGCTATACAACTTCAAATACTCGTAAATTGGTGTCTTTCTGTCATGAACCCAAGTCTCCTGCACACAGCCCCGCTAATAAAGACAGAGCCTATGATCCTATAAATATCGGCCAAGATTTCGGTCCAAGAAAGTTTGTAAAATCTCCAACATCCCACTACATTCATTATGAGTACTGTCGAAGGTCAAGAACCTAAGGAAAAGGAGACTATCTATGGTCAATATGACGATACCAGCTTGAGCTCGAGGAGCGACCTTGACATGGTCGAGCTTGAATCCAACGACGAAATACTTCAGAGGAAAATGAAGTTGATTAACGACGCTATCGATGAAATTGGTTTCACCTGGTACCACTTCAAGTTGTTCCTTCTTAACGGGATGGGGTATGCAACCGACACTCAGCTTACCTATCTTGAGAGTACCGTGCGTCAGTTCATCAACTATCAGTTTGGCTACAAGTTTGCTGTCTCGAACGAATGTTACGCTGGTGGAATGATCTTGGGTGCTCTTTTCTGGGGTTTCCTGGCAGATCTTATTGGCCGTAAGCTAGCGTTCAACTCTTCGTTGTTTCTTAGTGCTGTCTTCACCATTCTTGCTGGTGCAATGGGCACCATGGCTACCTACTGTTTGTTTGTGTTACTTCTTGCTTTCGCAGCTGGTGGTAACTTGGTCTTGGACACATGTGTGTTCCTTGAGTTCTTGCCCCACAAGCACCAGTGGTTATTGACATTCTTCGCTTTTTTCTGGGGTATTGGTCAAACTATCACTGTTTTGATCGCATACGCATTCTTGCCAAAATACTCTTGTTCGGGCCCAGATAACTGTCCTTCGCACCTTAACAAGGGCTGGAGATATGTCTACTACGTTGACGGTGCGATCGTCATGGTTCTTGCGCTTCTCAGATTGACCGTGATCAAGCTAAAGGAAACTCCAAAGTTCTTAGTTGCCAACAATAGAGATGCTGAAGCTGTGCAAGTCTTGCAAGAAATTGCTGAAAAATACAACAGATCTTGTTCTCTTACTTTAGACCAGTTACAAGCCTGTGGTGAAATCACTTCTAACGATGACTACCGTAAGCATTTCAACATTAAGGGGACCTTTGAGTTGATGTTCAAGCACTTGAAAGTCTTGTTTGCCAATAGAAAGTCTACCAGATCAACACTTTTGTTATTTTTGTCGTGGTTGTGTTTAGGTATTGCTTACCCACTTTATTCGTCTTTCCTTCCAGTATATCTTGCCACCCGTGGTGCTAACATCTCAGCACCAACAGTTGACGGAGTCTACAGAGATAACTTGATTTCCAACGTTTCTTCTATTGGTGGACCATTGATTGCGGGTGCCCTCCTTTACTGTTTCCCTGTGTTGGGAAGAAGAGGTGTTCTCTTCATTGGAGGAGTTACAACCATGGCTTGTTTGTTTGGATATACCGCAGTTCGTAGCCGTGCTCAGAACGTTGGACTTTCTTCCGCTGTTTATGTCACTTTGTACATCTACTACGGTGTTCTTTATGCCTATAGTCCTGAAGTCATGCCATCGGTTGCTAGAGCTACTGGAAACTGTCTTTGCTTATTCTGTACCCGTTTGGCTGCCGCAATGGCTCCAATTATTGCATGGTACGGAAACACAGCTTCTTCTGTTCCTATCTGGATCTGTGGTGCATTTGTTGGTTTCATTGGGGTTATCGCCTTATTCCTTCCTTTCGAGCCATCGAAGACTAGAGTTGTCTAAGTGCCAACTAAATCTGATGGACGTTGAGTGGCTTGGGAATGATTTGAGATTTCGGTTCACAAGAATTGTCTCCTGAATTAAAAATGCTTTTGCTGCAAAATCCATGCCTACTTTAATGGGGCAATTTGGCTGCGAAATGCAACATTCTGTGGCGATGCACACATGTTCTGTCTTCTTAGTCAATCAGCTATTACAGCAACCAAATTTTGCTTCGTTAGTGTGCTTTCCGACGCTCTCTCACATTCTTCTCCACCCAATTATAATTCTAACTCCTACCATATATATATCCCACCAATATGCAGGTCATATTTAGAACACATGTATTGAATTCATTAATTTGTTTTGACTACGACGTAGAGTGATTTTGAGTATGTGGTGACGCAGATGGTGGTTATTGTCCGCAATTGGCACAATGACTATGCGCTTGTATTGGAAGAATAGAGACGTAGGCGACCTGCAATGCCTCGTATAAGGATCAGACACAATATTATTTCCTGTTGCCCGGTATAAAGCTCAAGAACTAACTGTCCTGAGGTGGTAATACAACTCCGTCAATCAATTCCGCTCATGTGGCCCTCTCTCCTTAGTCTCCGATCCTACAACCGTACTCTATCTCATTAGAGTTCATTTTCTTGCCATTTTTGTATTGTACTATATCTATTTAGCTTTTAAGCAATACATTCTAACAGGGTACAACTCTCTTGGAAGACCCTTTTGGACGTCACTGGCAATCAACTTAAAGCCTGCTCTGTCAAACAACTCTCTGAACTTAGTGTCAGTTCTAGTAACACTAGAGTCAGTTTCGTCGAAAATATCATCGACTGGTGCAATATTCTCCTTGACTACCATAGTCCCTATGCCGC
Organism: Kodamaea jinghongensis; assembly: GCA_030556895.1. Classification (NCBI taxonomy): domain Eukaryota; kingdom Fungi; phylum Ascomycota; class Pichiomycetes; order Serinales; family Debaryomycetaceae; genus Kodamaea; species Kodamaea jinghongensis. Next base: position 129,528 of record JAKTUX010000010.1, on the reverse strand, counting down.
CTGCGATGAGAGCTTCACGGCATCTTATCCAGAATGCAACCAACTCATCGTCTGGCAATTGGCCAACACACCACTGGCACCAAACAAGCCAATACTGACCGTTTCTCTCTGGGGATGGAGTCCACTCTTGCATACCAATGTCATAAATCTCTCCTAGTTTACCTTTCGCTTGGACACCAGCGAGCTCATTGGACATCTGAGCGACAAATGGCTTTACAGGTTCAAGCAAATCGCACACGTCCGAGACTTTCCACAACAAGTCTCTGGTAATACGACCGATTCCCGCTCCCATGTCTATAGTCAACTTACGGTATGGCTCCGGGCATGCCATACGCAGCAGAAGCTTGCGAAGGAAGGTCAGTGATCCAACAATGTCTGCCTTTGGGACTGGGGTTTGCTCACCAAATCCACCCAAAACACCATTGACACTGGCTGGCACTGAGCTCCAGTACTCGATAGCGTCATTGTAGTTGATGTTGGCATCAGCAGGGCCGTCCACTACGTAGTCGTCGTCAACTGTCTTGATAGGCATGATGATGGGAATTGAAGGCACGTGATTGAAAATTTATAGCTAAGAAGAGCACTGCACTGGGGTAGTCACATGATCACTTTGGATTGGTAGGACTTCCCTCTAAGCGTTTGGTTAGGGAGCTCCTTCAAAGGCAAATTGCAAGTGTTATGTGCAAGTGTTTCACTTGCAAGAGGCATTTTGCCTCTGTTCTGATAAGGATGTGGTATTCTGACAGGCAGTGCTATTGACAGATGTTGCATGGAGCACTCCAGTCCAGTTGTACGAAATTGCTAACCCTTTGAAACTTCTACTATTGAGTGACATTAGGAATATCCTTGAATTCAGTCCAATCAAAATAGACACTGAATGCATTCAAAACATGAGAACTGGTCAAGTTCACTCCAACAATGTAACTTTAATAGGCAATTAGTAGCTGTTCACCGTATTCTGCATGGGGGTGACGTTTTTGAAGGCAAATGCTACGGCTAACTCTATTTTTACCAGATTCAAGTTCGTATGTCCGTACTCAGGTATTTGCAGTCGAGGACGGTTTTTTCGGGCAAGGAGAAGGTACGTGACACAAACATTTTAACAGTAGCCTGAGCAGCTTGAGCCATACAAAGGCTTACTCGCCAATGAAAGCATTGAATGGCCCAAGTATAGCATTAGGAAACCACCAATATCGGTTACACCCCAGTGGTACAAGTGAGGAGAGTGAGTGAGGTTGAGAACAAATACCTAAAGTGTGGCATTATTTTTGTAGCGCAGCTTAATCTCTAATAGAATACAAGAAGATATGACTACATAGCCACATGTTAGCTCAAAGAAAGGGCTCCTGGGCAGTTTACCCTGAAATTCTGTTTGGAGTACTTCGTCAAAAACAAGTGACTGTTCTTCCTATGATTTGCAACCATCGCATTTTTGCGACATTCGAAGTTCCCGAAATGGGGTATAAATATGCTCATAGAGGGCAGATTTTTATAGATCCAAAATCACGCCCTTTTTAGCTATAGCCAGTGAAGGAGACGATGATCTTGATAGAGGATGTTAAATTCCTGTGTGTGGAGTGTATACGGGGTCACAGGTCTTCACTGTGCCGCCATCATACGAGGCCGTTACTCCAAGTGAGATCCAAGGGAAGGCCCAACGTATACGCCAACGGAAACTCTAACCACCGTATTGCCGTGTTTGCTGAAGAAATAAAGGAATACAATGAGGAAGTTAAATCGGGAACCAAGCCTGAGCCTATTATTGTACTCAGGGCCTCTCCTAAGCAGGTGATGGATTTGGAGTCTGGCCAAATAATAGGACCGTACAATGAGTCAACAAACAAATCAGAGGCCAACACCAAACCTCCTCCACCAATGATCAGTAATGAGAGTTTTATTAATACTTCCACTTGTTGCTCGAACCATCCGGGAAAAGTTACGAAGAATTCCACATGCCAGTGCAATAAGACCCGAAAGACTGTAAGTAAATCCAAGATTTTGAAGACATATTTGAAACGGCATTTGAAGAAGGACCCAGCATTGAAGTTGGAGAATGACGACACCTTTAATTGGCACACAGAGGACAAACCACATCTTGACATGATTAGCGTGCCGTCATGCAGTGTACCTGGTAGCTGTGAGTGTGGAGACGATTGTGGATGTGAAGGATGTGATCTGCACCCAAAGAAGGCGCCTACGCTTCCAAATCAACCTACAGTGGAGAATCAAGTAAATATCAATAATGATTGGTTGAATGGTGTGTTTTTCCCTATGAATGGAATGAATCAGCCAGACCCGAACGGAATTGGTCAGACTGTGCCCCAAGGCAGCGACGGCAGTGGTCTTGTTCAGCAACCTAATTTCCAAGCACATACTCACTCAAATGGACACAACCACCCTCCAAATGCAATGCATGGTAATGGCCATGTACCACACGAGAACCAAACGCCGAACCAGGCGCTAGCTGTGGGCCCACAGGACATAGGTCTCTCGAATTCGTACGATCTTAACCCACGTCGCCCAATGCTAGGCTTGGAAAATGTCCTACCTACCTCGGTGATGGCTCAGGCAACACCTCAACCAGATCTCGTGGGAAACAGCGACACTTTCACAGGCTCAGGTGCTCAGATAGGAAACACGATCGACTTCAAGAATTCTCTTGGACTTGATCCTGAAATTAATTCTTTCAACTACTTCTCTAGCTTGTTGAGGTCTGGAGACGACGACTCTCCATCAAACGATTGCATCTGTTCTGCTAGTGCATGTAATTGTACAAACTGTGAAAAGCATGGAATTATAAATGGTTTTAGGTTGGATGAGTACTTTGGTAATGATAGCAAATTGTTCACTTTTCTTAGTGAGTTTGACAAGAAGTAATATAGACTTGTAAATAGTTTGGCCAAGAATATCTGGTATATTTATTGTGATTCACTGTAAGGGAGCTTCTGGTTGGAATATAGTAAACTTGGTAGGCCATTTGTGGTGCACAAGTCACGTGTCTTGCAATGTCTGCGGTGGGTCTGGTTCTGCAAGGCCACTATAGGTGTTTGCTATCAATGTTAGTTCCATAACATGCAACTCCTTGATACTGTTTAGCTTAGAGTTCACTTCTACAGGCAAGCTAGCTTTGTGGGTACTATAAAGTGTACGCATTTTTGCATACCACAAATTTAGAGAGTCCTCGCAAAAGAGCTCCACTAAATTTTCGCAGGGCTCGCGAATCGCTCCACTAATTGTCGATTTAGGGAAGCTTCTCGCTGTCACTGCAAATCTCGTTCGCAGATTGTTGAAATTTCAACAGATACAAATTTTATCAACATGGCTGAACCCAACGATCTCTCCTTCTATCTCGGAGAAGCAGCCGAAAATATTGGGAGTTTGGATGTTCCTCTTTCAAATGGTGAGATTGTTTCCATCAACCTTGTGGAAGAACTACCAGAGGACCCAAATGAACTTATATCATTTCTTGAAGGTGAAAACTGTGCCAAAAAGTATTGGATTAGCGTTTCCACTGCCTACGTTCATCTTAACAAGTTAAATGAAGCGCAAGAGATCATCAATCATGCTCTTACCAGGCAGTTCACCGAGGAGGAAAAAGTCACCTTCCGTTCGTATTTGGTGTGGCTCTACCTTAAGTTTGGAGATGAACAACACTTATCACTTGCATCTAGCGAATTAGCACAGTTATCCCAGTTTGAAACCTCAAACAACACTGCAAACATCTTGGCACAAGCAGCCTTGAACCTTTTGAGAAACAAGGATGAAAAGGCTCTTGATATTTTTGAAAAGCTTCTTAAGATTGATGCCCACAACTGTTTTGCGCTTTTGGGGAAGGCTCAAATTGTGTTGAGAAAGACCAAAAACTACTCAAACGCCCTTAAATTGTACCAACAAGTTCTTGTTCTTAATCCCTTGATGAAGCCAGATCCAAGAATCGGAATTGGTTTATGCTGCTGGTTCTTAAAAGATAGAAAAATGGCCACCAGCGCCTGGACCAGAGCATTGGAGTTGGATACTAACAACGTCAAAGCCAAAATCTTGCTCAATTTAGCAGAATTCCACTCTACCTTTGTTGAATCATTGTCGGATGACGATTTCTTGGAAAACTATAGAAAGTGCTTGCAAAAGGCTGTTGAATTAAGAGAAGGAAGTCCTGTGGTGAGCCTCGTCCTTGCCTCCTTCTGCTTCTCCAAGAGAAACTTTGACAAGGCTCGTGAGTTGGTTAATGAGGTCTCGAAAAAGATCATTCACTCCGAAATCACCAAGTTCAACAACTTTAGTAAGCTCAACAAGTATCAAGCTGGTGTATTAAGTGAGTGTTCCACTTTACTCGGAAGAATTGAATTCAGCGAGCTGAACTACACCTTGTCTTCTAAGTATTTCCAGATCGCTATTAAGTTGAACGATACGAATGCTGTTGCCAAGTTGGGTCTTGGTCAGTCGCAGTACCACCGTGGTTCTATTGAGGAGGCCATAATGACCTACGAATCCATCTTGCGTGGTAATGTTAAGTGCTTAGAAGTCAACTACGCATTGGGGTTGTTATACTCTCAACAAAAGTCTAAGAGAAAGAACGAACAAGCTATTACTATTTTAGAAAGATACGTCAAGTTGTCCCAACAGTCGAAGGAACCAGTGACTTTGAATGCTTACTTGACTTTGAGTAAGTTGTATGAGGCCAAGGACTTGAACCAGAGTCTCACTTACTTGAGCAAGGCCATTGAATCTAGAAAGCAAATAGGCTTAGATGCTCCTTTGGAGGTTTACAATAATATTGGTGTCTTCCAATTCATGAAGCAGAACTATGATGAAGCCACTTCTTCATTTGGAGAAGCCTTGAAATTAACTGAAGACGCAGATGTGAAGGTCTCACTTCATTTCAACTTGGCCAGATCCAAAGAAATTGACAACCAAGCAGATGCTCTTGAAATGTACGAATCTTTACTTCAGGAAGCCCCTTCATACTTCAGCGCCAAGTTGCGTTTATTATTCTTGGATGCGGTTTCCCTGCAAAGGTTATCCAAGGGAGAAATCAAAAATGAAATTGATCAGTTGTTGGAAGAAAATGCCCTGGATTTGGAAATCAGATCTTTCTACGGTTGGTTTATTAAGAGTTTCGGTAAGAAGTTGGGTTTGAAACCTGATGCCGACACTGACCATCAAAAGGAGACCTTGGTCAAGTACGACTCTCACGACTCCTACGCATTGATCTCCTTGGCCAACATCTACTGTATCATGGCTAGAGACTCCAAGGACGACAAGAGAAAGAAGTATTACATCCGTGCGATTGAATTGTTCACCAAGGTGTTATCACTCGATCCAAAGAACGTATATGCTGCCCAAGGTCTTGCTATTTCGTACATCGAGAATAAGGAAGTCAACAAGGGGTTGGACATATTGCGTAAAATCAGAGATTCGTTGAATGACATCCTGATCTACTTGAACTTGGGACATGCATTAGTTGAATTGAAGCAGTACAGCAAGGCCATTGAGAATTATGAGATTGCCTTGGGCAGATTCACTAACGGCGAGGACTCTAAAATTCACTCGTACTTGGGAAGAGCTTGGTACTTGCGTGCCCAGGAGGAAAAGAACTTAGAGTCTTTCAAGACAGCATTGGAATTTGCAGAAAACGCCTTAAAATATGCCGTTGGTTCCCACGGCTCTCTCAACTATAACTTAGCATACTTGCAATTCCAGATTGCCGAATTTATAAGCAGGGTGTCGGTCTCGCAGAGATCTATTGATGACATAGAAGCTGTCATCAATGGCTTGGATAGAGGTATTGAAATCTTGACTGAGTTGGCGAAGGAAGACAATGCGCCATATCCAAAGGCTGAGTTGCAAGCAAGAGCAGACTTGGGTTCTTCTACTTTGCGTGTTAGATTAGAAACATGTTTGAAGGAAACCAAAGAGCACTTTGCAGAGTTTGAAAGCAAATTAGATAAAGCCAAGAAGGAAAGAGAGGAAGAAGAAGAGGCTAAATTAAAGGCAGAACAAGTACAAAAGGAAGCACTCAGATTGAAGGAGGAAGAGATTTCCCGCCAAAGAGCCATCTTACAAGAACAAGCTACGCAATGGGCCGAAGAATCCCGTGCCAACATCATTGTAGACGAAGACGGAGACTTTGACGACGAAGAAGGCAAGGGTAAGAAGAAGAGAAGAAGTAAGAAGAAGGTGGAGAGTGAGCCTGAGCCTGAACTCGACGGAAGTGCTACTGAAGAAACCGAACCCGAAAGTCCTAAGAAGCAAAAGCCTACTAAAAAGAGAAGAGGTAAGAGAGTAGTGGACGACGAGGACGAAGGTGAAGAAGTGAAGGGAAGAAAGAAGATGAAGTCTCAAGAATTTATCAAGGATAGCGACGAAGAGTTGGAGGGAGAGGATTTGTTTGGAGAGGACGCTGAAGCTGGGGTCGACGAGGGTGCTGATGCTGACGCGGCTGGTGCTGACGCTGATGCTGATGCTGGAGACGACGCCGATGCCGACGCCGAGTAAATAGAGCTTAAGATGCTCAATGTGTAATATATGTATAACCGACGAAATGTAGGTACTCTTATCACTGGTAGATTTGTTGTATTCTTACTATTTGCTGCGTTACGCAAAAATCTATAACTGTTCTATAGAACTCTAAATACAAGATACGTAGCAGCCTGCGGTCCTGCTGCGCAGCTTCCGTATACGATTGTTGGCCCTTCACAACTCCTTCCTTACTAATCTCTCATCCATCTTCTCATTTGTTTACTGCTCTCGGCAGTGGCTCTGTACAACTTCTTTTCAAACTCATCCAAAGTATACATAAACTCACCGTTTATCTGTTTGTTAGCATTGTTAGCAAAGCTGTTAATCTCCATAGCTCTCTCTCTAAGCATCTGGATGACCACTTCTATCAACTCCGGCTCCGTGAACATCAGTCCCCACTTCTCAACCAACTTATAATAGTTTGACATGAGCGCATGCAAATCAACACTGACAGAACTGGTTTTGATGGCACTCATCACCTTCCTGGAGATGGCTTCTGGCTCACATAAATCAATAAACTTTTCTTCAGAGTTTTCTTTAATGTCACAGATTGATAGCACCTCTGCTAGCCACACGGGAAGGTCAAGTTTAGTGTCTGCATTGATGGCCTTTCCTGGGTTTCCTTCAAGGTATCCCAATCCTGGAACTGTGATGTTGAATCGGCATGGGATCTTCTCACCGTCAGCTAGAACGTCATCTAAATCGTAGTAGTCACTCTTCATAATGTTTTGCTAAGTGGTGTACGGTCAATTTTAAAAAACGCGTATCGAAGATCACCAAAACACGAACTGGTGAACAAGAACACAGGAGCTGGGGCTTGCATACAGTTGTCAAATTGAGATACTGGTTCGCCTACTACTGACTTACTTGTTTCATTTTAGATCGACCTCTGACCTCCCTGCCCAACATGTCGTCAAACTGCTCTGAAGTCAAGGGCAGGGTGGATAAGGCCTTCCACGTGACTCAAAGTTAAGTGTAGATCATGTCTGACCCGGGCTTCGTTGCGTGATTCTCCACACGGATTCAAACTGCCCTTTATTGCAAGCATTAAAGCTCTTGAGTGACCTGTCAATTCAGACCAAAAGTTAAAAGCTTGTCGAGAATAGCAGCATGGGAAAGAAGTATTTTTTTTAAAGATTGTTGGTCCTGCATTAGTGTTGCAGCATAAGTACAGCAGCACACCCGAACAGTATTTTCGTATCTACATTGGTCAAGTAGTCATTCTGGACACAAGGCAAATCGAATAGACTGAAATTTGTGGGGTAAGATTGGTTGGAGTGTATCTTTCTTTCTGGTAGTGCCTCTGTGTGCAATGATGTGCAGGAGAGGTAGTATTTGCAGCAATTCATATCTCTATTTTCCTGTTGACTGTGGGTTCTACACAATTAATCCTTGCCGTAGTGTAAAATACTCTCCTATTGTACATTACTTGGCGATCTCAGCAGTAAAATGGGCACTTCTGCGTGGTGGCAGCAGCCACTCGATCCCCCTCTGCTCAGCCATTTATAAATGCTCGCCCGCAAAATCGATTCTTGAAATCTAGTCAATATCCCTGTTCACATTAGAAGTATCAAGTATGACTGGCCCAGGCGCACAGGAGGGTACTCTGAAGCAGCTACAATCTCTGCCAACTGAAGCAGGAACTCTGAAGGTCAATAGACCAGAAGAGTCACTGCTGCTAGTAGACGGCGCAGCACCTACAGGCATCACTACGCCCCTTGAGGCAGAGGAGAGCTCGCTGTCCCTTGATCCCAACACCTCCACGACAACAAAAGGTTCCAGCTCTAAGAAGGTCAAAAAAGACCACCAACAGCTCCTTAACTCATTAAACCATACTCATGTGAATTACAACTCAATTTCAAATGAGCACCTCCAGGTGATTCCTGCAACTCCGATCGACCATCTTCCGGAAGATGAAGAGGCACAGCCCTTGATGCCCAAGCCCATTCACAAACGTAGATGGTGGCCCTTCGTGTTTGCGATCCCCCTTATTATTATCATCTTGTGGTGGGTATCCAAATTTGTCAGGTTTGACGTGCTAGATGCCGTGGTTTACCGCATCGATAACATATCCATGCAAGGGATCAACGATGAGGGCGTGGATGTCGGTGTCAAAGGCACTGTATCGATAGACTATGCCAATATTCCCAATTTGTTCTATCGTACAGCATTGAAGAGTTTTGGGGCCATTCTTGGGTCCGTGGTTATTGTGTCTCCTCCCACGGGGTACAAAGTGTACGTCAAACCATCTGGCACTGATGAAGAACCAACCCACTTACTAAATGTTGTTCCTCCGGAAATAGAACTTACTGTCACAGATAATTCCGTCACAAATCTCGACTTTACGGCAACTTTGAAAGTGGTGCAAGACAACTTACTCCAGTTTGGTGCGCAAATTGACAAGCTTCAGAAGAGCGACATCATCCAATTAGATATTCATGCCGGAGGATATGCCAAGGTCAACACACGCTTTGGACACTACCCTACCCCTCAAATCTGGGTAGATGACAAGGTTCAGTTTGAAACTGACAACTTGCTGCCTTCTGTCAAGGTGACACTGTTTGCAATCGACGACGATGGAACGGAAGACGGTTCTTTGCTCATTGACATTGGCGTACGGTTTGCAGAAACAGTTCCAATCCATTTGGAAGTACCTGGGGTGGAGTGGGACGTATATATAGATGGCTGTGACCATCCTATTAAGTTTGGGGATTGGGAATCCACACCAATCGCCATTTTCCCAGATAGACAGTTTGAGATTCGCATCAACGGTACGGTATCTGAATTGGACGAAGGCCTTACAGAAAGATGCAAGGACGGATTCAACCCGTTGAACAGGTTGGTGCAAAGGTACATTGATGGGGCATCGATACACATCTCCATCCGTGCCGCCCAACACCAGCACAACTCGATCCCTACGTGGTTGTACGACTTGTTACTGTTTAAGATGTACGACGTCCAGATACAACTTCCTCCACTGCAGTTCCTTCCGGACTTTAGCCTTGAAAGTATGGACCTTCAATTAGCCAACGATGCGGACTTCCGCTTGGAGTCCACTGTGTCGATCTTGATGGAAGCGCTCAAGGCCATTCAATTCAAGGTGCCTAGCTTTCGTGGGGACTTTGTGTTGAAAGATGGAAACTCCGAAATTGTCAGTGGAAACTCGAACGGTGACAGCTCTGTGGAGTACAACTCCAGCGGTGATATTGACATGAAATTGCGGGACTACGAGATCAACTTGAATGACCCACAGCGTGTGGGTGAGCTTCTTAACGCCTTTTTAAATGGATACGCTTTAGACAAGTACTATTTTGACGTTAACTTGACTGACATTGAATTCATCTCCAAAATCTACAAATCCAAATTTGACATCAGCTTTGAGAACTTGAGCTACGGAGGAATTGGGTACAAGTCTATCTACGATGAAATTCTCAAAAGGTTAAACATCTCCATTGTGGAGATGAACTACGTTGAGTCCACTCAGCGCGCGATCAAGGTTCAATCCAAGGTGTCGATGCTAAACCCAACGCCGTACTCCTTTGACTTTTCGAATGAAGAGATCAAATTTGACGTCCAGTTCAATACCACGAAACCTTTTGGTACGATGCTGTTGAGGGACGTGGTTATACCAGCAAATGAACAATTTGAACTTGATGTGGATGTGGAAGTGTTTGTTTCTTCGTTACCGCAATCTAAGGTGGCACTCGAGTACTTGATGAGTCGTTTTATTTCTAGAGAAGAGATCCATATTGGCATTGGTGGTAACTCAATAAAGAACCACCCGAAGATAGATCAGGTATTGAAGGCGGTGAGTATTCAGGACTTTGCACTCCCGTTTGTAGTGTTTGGGCAGGAGTTGCTCATTGATTCTAGCGTGCACGTCTTTGGGTCGAATGTTGAGCTTACAGTGTACAATCCGATCTCGAACCATGATGTGAACATTGTTGTGTACCAGGCTGAAGCAAGGTATGGCGAAACAGTGCTTGGACACTTGGCCAGGAAGATTGAGTTGGTGGTGCCTCCTGGAGTGTACCAGACGGAGAAGATCCCGATCAAGGCTAATCTGGTTGGAATGGACATTTTGAAGAAGGCCATGAACGGGAATTTGGAGGTTGATGTGTCGAGCGTGTTTAAGGTGGAGCTTGGTACATTTGATGTAGATTTGATGTACACTGGAAGCGGTCTTAAGACGAGCGTTAAGTTTTAAGTGAGAGATGGAGCTTGGTCCTGAAGCAAGGCGTACTATATGAATACTGGTCGTGAAAGTAAGGCAGTCTCGCTGAATACTGGCTGGACCGTTGGATGTACGATGGCTGTACTCTAAAGGTAGAAAAACGGGAGCAAGAACACCCATGTGCTTGTCTAGTTGATCGTTGGACTACGAAAATCAAGGTGGCCTAGTCTATTCTTCGACCCCCGAATACTCTTTGTGTATCTATGAATGACGACAATTACAAGAATTGTAGAAACAAAAACTATCACAATACGTAGTTACCGTTTAATCGTCAGTTAAACGATCCCAGACCGCATCGACTGCAAATTTGTCGCAAACGACCGGCTACAATTTTTACCGTTTTTGGCTCTTCTTTTCTCACAAAGGGACAGTTGGTCTGGCAAGCACCAGCATTCCTGAATCCAAATGTAGCTAAAGCTCTCTCACAGCTCTCTCACAACCCTCTGATACGAACCTATACCTGTCTTTCCTACCCACACCCTCTCGGCAGATTTTTCACCTAAGAGTACTGCCCACATCATGGCTACCAAATTAGCAAAGCCTAGACCCTCGATTTAGGCAACGCCAAAACTCTTTTCGGTAATTACAGCGTAATCACGTGATCACATTCCTGTCAATCCACCTGCAAGCCGAAGCAGGTATAGATAGTGGTCGCGGCCACTATCTACCAGGAGCGCACAATACCCGAGCTTAGCGAATCGCACTCAAGTTGTCACCAGTGGAACATGTCTGAAAACACCTGCCAGCGGTCTCCTATGAGGATTCCGTGATTTCCTAGCTCCTGGTCAGACCTGGACCAACCAAAATCACCTTCCCCTTTCGGACAGCTAAAAATAGACATGTTTGTTTTTGTCAGCCAATAATTTCACCTTGTAAATTTCGGGTCGTGCGCGGCAACCAAAACAAGAGTAGTCAAAAGCCAAAATAGTCGAGTTTTTTTTTTCTTACAACCACATTCGTTATTCACAACATGGCTTCCACTTTAAAGATCTCTACATTGATTGTATTGGCAGCTTCCTTGAAGGCTGTTGTTGCTACTCCACCAGCTTGTTTGTTGGCCTGTGTTGCCCAAGTTGAAAAGCAATCCAAGTGTGATGGTTTGCAAGACTTGCCATGTATCTGTTCCAATGATTTCGACAGCGTTGAATCTTGTTTGAAGAGCATCTGTCCAAACAACAATGCTGATGATGCTATCAGTGCTTTTGAATCTACTTGTAAGGGTTACTCCAACAAGAATGTTTCATCTTCCAGCTCTGCTGCTCCATCCAGCTCTTCTGCTGCTTCCTCCTCCAGCGCTGCTCCATCCAGCTCCTCTGCTGCTCCATCCTCCTCCAGTGCTGAATCCAGCTCTGCTTCTCCATCCAGCTCTGCTTCTCCATCCAGCTCTGCCGCTCCATCTTCTTCCAGTGCTGCTCCATCCTCCTCCAAGCCAGAATCCAGCCCAGCTGCTCCAACCACCACCTCCAAGGAATCTGCTGCTTCTTCCACCACTCCAAAGGCCACCACCACCGAATCCTCCGAAGCTCCTAGCGCTGCTCCATCTTCCTCCGCATCTGCTACCTCTTCTCACTCCATCAAGCCTGCTCCTGGTGCTGCCAACGGCTTGCAATTCTCCTACGGTGCTGCCATCGCTGGTTTGGCTGGTATTGCTTTGTTATAATTATACCCTGCATAGAAAAATGTGTATACTCATTGACGGATTTGACAAATGTATGTAGATTCTCCACTCAACAAAGCGTTGGTGTTACTACGTTTCTTTAACTATGATAAAGTGGCTCCTCAATCAGTCAAGTTTAATTGATTTGATTGATCCAAGTATGAATATATGAAAAAATATACAAAAAAACGACTTCTGACTAGGTGGTTAAGGTCATTAATAACGTCTAGTTCAAGATATTACTTCCCTACAGTTATCTTAATTTCCTATCATGTTGTTGTGGGGAGCTTTCTGTCCCGTGTTTGGAAGTGCTTGAGCCCATGTAGCACAAGGTTGAAAAATCGCGAAAGTTGCAAAATGTTGGAAGGACAACGAAAATTTCGTGGTTCGTGGTTTCGATTGAACCTTTGCCCATATTGAACTCTCTCTGGGCAGGCTCCTGGTATCGTAATCGCCTAGCTTGTGCTACCAAATGGAAAAAAGATCTAGTTGACTTGGTGTAGAGTATTAAACAGATAAGTAGGGTTTCGTCATCTGAGTAAGAGACTAAGAGGTGGATTTACGTTTGTTGCTTAGTACCAACGTACAGTATGACAGCACCTCTGGTACAGATTTGGTTCAATAGAATGGAAGACTTATCGATATTGCTTGAAACTGAAGATTTGGTATATGTCGTGGTTGCTTATTTCTAAAAGGTCTCCAAGAAACTGCTCTGGGATCAAGTAAGCACCACCTGAGGCACATTCGTTGTCTTCCATTATCATTTCTCTGGAAAAACACCTTGAGAAGCAAAATGCCAAGTATGTCTAGGAATCTCTGATCCTGTTAGTGTCTTAGGAATAGCTTGGGGTTTCAGGTTAACCGTGGACTTCTATGTTTGAAATAGCACCCACTTGTATAGCACCCACTTTACTCCCCAAAGACTAAACTAATCACCCACCAGAGTCATATCCAACTCATGATTTGACAGCCACACCAAATGAAGTAGTTCCAATCCAATTATTTGTATCACGTTTACTCTGGATGCTGTAGTGTTTGGTAGTTTCGCATCCAAATGATAGTTAGCAACTGGTCACAACATCAGCAGGGACCTGGTTTCTTCCACATAATAATAACTAATGTGTAAATACACATATAAAATGGAAATTTCAAAAGCTTCTCTTGCCGTCAAACCCCAGTTGAAACCCCATTTTGTAACAAATTTTGATTACCATAAAGGTTGCGAAATTTCATTCCACTAAAAAGAGTGTCACATCGGTGAAGAAAAATTATTGCTAAAAGTGATCAAATTAGAAGGCATGAGGTAATAGTGTGGTTCTTGGCAGCTAGTCTAGAAGATTCTCCTGCAACTAGGAGGTGAATAGACGTTCGGGGAACCGAACAAAAGTCCTATATGGTTTGGAGTCCACGGAATCCCGAAGAAATGTCCTGGAGATTCACCTTCCATCCTGCATGTGCTGTAATAACTACTAAATCCAAATTACGGGCCGTTCTTCAAGTCACAGGCCGTTCCTATTCAGGCTTGAAAGCGAAACTAGTTTCTCGGGGCTCCGGCGGTGAAGCAACTACCCTGCTACCCAAAAAGCTTATTTTCGGAGGTCCGCGCGTTGTTGAGTGGCTAGTGCGTATACGCACTGCCTAATGCGTAACATAGCTATAACGGCTGTGACCAAATTGTGGCAAAGATGTTTCATAGGTTTGGGCGTCGGCAAACAAAGGAAGACCATTGTAGTTGGTCTGGGAGGCACCATCAATGTGCTCTGTTTTGCCTGCTCACTACAATGGCCGCCGAAAAGCGTTCCGTGCTTCCTTATCGCTATCTTCGCTATTGTCTCACACACCGATCTAGTGAGTTTCATTGGACAATATAGCGCTGATTCCCATCTGCAACCCTGACAAGTCATGCACATGCTACCCCAACTACCCCAAAAGCTTGAGCGATTTTGCGTCGTATTGCTAAGACACGTCAACGAACTTCAAACCAGGATTGCTATGCTTTGCCTATTTAGGCGAAGAGTTTCGGGATTCTCCACCAACAACCTGGTGAACAGACCCAACTTCAAGAGTGTTCAACACGCTTGATCGTGTCACCATACAGCATACTTGTTGTCCCAGCAAGTGTTTATATCAAGCCCTTTTAAAATTTCCAAACCCGTCCCCGTTATCTTATCTCTCTCAAAAAAATGATCGGTGCCGCGGACCACCCGGTGATTTTGTGTTGCAGCCAAGGGGAGGAGCAACGAGATAACATATATAGCTCAAGGTTTCATACTGATTTTAAAACAACAATTCAATCCACAATTAACTAGAGACATAATGAGTTTTAGTGATAGCTCGATCAGCGCAAAGGCGGTATCCTATATTCCATATACCTTGTTTTATGGAACCTTTATTGACACCCCAAAGTTGGGGGATCTTAACATCTGTTTTAACACGCTTGTTGGTGTAACCCAGTCGGGAGAAATTGACTATGTTTACAAGAACTACCACAGAGCTGACCACAATGGTATGTCCCCAGAACAGTTTTTTAACGAGGAACACTACCGTAGCCACGGTCAGCGCTGGGGAAGATACAACTTTGACTTTGTGGACTACTCTGAAGATCCAACAAAGTTCTTCTTTCCTGGGTTTGTGGACACCCACATCCATGCCTCTCAGTATCCAAACATTGGTATTGGGAATGACGTTCAGTTGTTGGACTGGTTGTCTGAATATACTTTCCCATTGGAGGAACAATTCACAGACGCCAACCACGACAAGTTGGCCTTTGCCAATGATATCTACACCAAGGTGATCCAAAAGACTATGAACAACGGTACAACATGTGCCTCTTACTTTACCACAACCGACCCAGAAACCACCAATTTTTTTGGTGAGCTCTTGTTGAGACACGGTCAGCGTGGGTTTGTAGGTAAGGTTTGCATGGATCACAACGACCCATGGGACTATGAAGAGGACTATGAGACCTGTGTCTCTTCCATGTCCAAGTTGGTTGATTACATTGCCCAAATCAACCCAGACGGCGAAACGTTGGTGAAGCCAATTGTCACCCCAAGATTTGCCCCTGTGTGCACTAGCGAATTGATGGCTTACTTGGGGAAGTTGAGTAAGGAACAAGAATTGCCAATTCAGACTCACATCAGTGAAAACAAGAAGGAGATTGAATTGGTTAAGGACTTGTTCCCAGACTCAAAGTCCTATGCCGATGTATACGACAAGCATGACTTGCTTACTCCGGGTACTATTTTGGCACACGCGGTTCACCTTTCTCCGCCAGAAAGAAAGTTAATTAAAGAACGTCGTTGTTCTATCAGTCACTGCCCTACCTCCAACACTTTTATTTCCAGTGGTGAAGCCCCTGTTAAAAAGTACTTGTATGAAGACGGTATTAACGTGTCATTAGGCACTGATGTTTCTGGTGGTTATGACTCGAGCATTTTGGCTGTCTTGAGACACTCCATCTTGGTGAGTCACCACTTATCCATGAAGAAAGAGGAACAAAAGGTGAGCATGGCTGACGCCATGTTCATGGCCACCCAAGGTGGTGCTAAGGCTGTTGGACTTGAAAAGATGATTGGGTCGTTTGATGTCGGTAAGAAGTTTGATGCACAATTGATTGACTTGAAGGCAAAGGGCTCTAATGTTGACGTATTTGACTGGCAGGTTCCTCAGCCAAACTCCAAGGACGAGTCCTTGAAGTTGATGAAGGACTTGTTAGGAAAGTGGGTCTTTGGTGGTGATGATAGAAACTGTATTAAGGTATGGTGTAATGGTAGACAAATTGTTAACAAGTCATCAAAATATGACTACGACAATAGATGGGTAATGGTTGACAAGTGGGATTAGCGGCTTTGGTAACTCTAGGATTTACTCAAAATTCATGCTTTGAGAGCATGCTGTATAATTTATAGGTAATGGGATCATTCATTTAAGATTTGTAGTGGTTTGTGTTTGGTTGTAAGAATGGGATCATTCAATTGAGTTGTGGTGTTCCCCGTTTGGTGTTACAGGAACACCACACCCATAAACTCTTCCAAGTTCAACAACAGTTGGGTTTCCCTTGTATGTGATTATACTTTGAATGACTAACTTTGAAGGAAACGAAAATGATGTTCTAATATACTATCCTTAAACTGGTTGTTCCAACTACGCCCCACACTATTGCTTGCGGCACCACTTGCTCCACAACATGCTGCAAAAAAGTTACGAAAAGTTACCGAAACACGTTATATGAAATTCGTGAAGTACTCCGCAGAACGAACTGATGTACAGTATTCCTTAAGTTGTAATCCTCTACCATGTATATCATAGTATTAAAATTGCACAATGTTTAAAGTATTTATATGTTGTCTGTGAAGTTGCCACCAAATCACTTGAGCATGGACCAAATGGAGCATGGGCTTTGTTGCAAAATATCGCGAGTGCTCCACACCACTCCGTGCACCTACACCGCAGTCCCACAAATACAAGAAAAATGCAACGTCGTAGCGAGGATCCCTCCCGCAAACAATACCCTTTCTCCCACAAAAAATTTGTGTGTGCCAGACCCCTCGCAAATTTAGGGAAGAGGGTTCACGTGAACATCTATGAAAAAATTTACACCATCAATGGCTAAAGAGAAACTCCCCCCACCTACACCGGAACAAATAGAAGAATTCCGCAAGAGAAAGCTGGAAGAGGAGATTCCGGAGGGTATGCTGAAAAGCGCCTGGAAGAAAATGAAGAGACAAGAAAGATGGGATGAGACTAGAGATCAGTACATACAAGGCAAAAAAGACAAGAAGAAGGCCGCCAAACAAAGAAGAAAAGAGGAACTTGCTCAAGCCAAGGAAGAAGGCGAGAAGTCAGGAGATCTCACCAATTACCACCAACTTAAAAAGAGCAAAGCATTACCAGAAAAGCAGGAGCCCACTGGTGTGAAGATCATCATGGACTGTGAATTTGATGACCTCATGAACGACAAGGAAATAGTCTCACTTTCCAGTCAAATCACAAGGGCATATTCTGCCAGAAGACACTGCCCATACGACATTCCTTTGAAGATCCTGTCCTTCAACAAGAACCTTAAGAAAAGATTTGACAAGGCTGTTGCACAATATGACAAATGGCAGGGTATTGAATTTGATGAGAATGACACATTAATTGAAATTTTACCAAAAGAAAAGGAAGACTTATCCAAGGTAGTGTACTTAACAGCCGATACCAACGAAATAATCCAAGAGCTCGAGCCAGATCACACCTATATCATTGGGGGGATTGTAGATAAGAACCGCCACAAAAACCTTTGTGTGAACAAGGCCAAAGAGTTAGGATTGAGAGTAGGGAAGTTGCCCATCGACAAATTCATTGAGGTCAACGGGAGACAGGTGTTGGCCACATCCCATGTGTACGAATTGATGTGCAAATGGTTCGAACATGATAAAGATTGGAAGAAGGCCTTCAATGAAGTTTTGCCTCCCAGGAAGATCAAACAAGAATCTGAGACCCCTGGGCAAGAATCGACTCCCACCACTCCAGCAGACAACCATGAAACTGAAGCATCTATATAGTCCCTCTGTTTTGTCATGAACTGTAACCCCTCCTATCGTATCTCCCCTTTCTATAGACGTAATAGATACATTCTCGTTGTTGTGCGATCTGTAGGGAAAAAAATCTCCCCCCTTGAAAATGTATATAAACAAGAAATTCCTCACATTTTTATTTACAATATCGAAAAGGTACGTAAGAAGTGGAAAACACGAGAGAGAACAGAAATGTCGGGCAGCACCTTGGATAACTTGCTACTTGGGTTACAGATGACCAAGAGGACGATTTTATGTTGTTTGGATCAACCGATTCGTACGTCAAGACGGACAGATTAGACTTTTTTTTGATATCGTATACGATTCACAGAGGACACACCGCAGGGTTGTGATGAAACGAAGGGGCAAGAGGCTCGGAAAAGCGATTTGGAATACGGCGTTAACTTCTAGATTTAACTTAACTAAAAGATCAAATCTATTTTAGACGTTCACCCTGTCATTCAAAGGCTTTTACGTAGCGTGAATCTATCATTCGTTTCACTTACACTGCCACCACAACTTTCGCACAAGACAGAAAAAAACATAACAAAAATCGAAATCGTCTGTTAAGCCTAATTATCAATCACAACAAGGGCGCACACCAATTATAATTGTGATTGGTTACTAGGAAGAGTACAAGGGCCTTACAAGCATCTACCTTGAAGAGCATTTGAAGGACCACAAAGCACACAAAAAAAACCAAGCGTTAATTTAGAAGCGTATAGGGCTTTCTCGCTCTTAGTATTTGGTTTGCTGCTCGGTTTTTTTTTAGCACAGACACACCCGAAATTTGTCTATTTCAAGTTCTCGAACATTTTTTTGTTGATATATATAACACCATACTAACTTTTTTTGAATAGTTGTTGATATTTATTGTTTAGAAGATGGTCCCTCCTCCAGCTGAAATCCGTAGAAAGTTAGTTATTGTTGGTGATGGTGCTTGTGGTAAGACTTGTTTATTGATTGTCTTTTCTAAGGGTACCTTCCCAGAAGTTTACGTTCCAACTGTTTTTGAAAACTACGTTGCTGGCGTCGAAGTTGATGGCAGAAAGGTAGAATTGGCATTATGGGATACCGCAGGTCAAGAAGATTACGATAGATTGAGACCATTGTCATACCCAGATGCCAATGTGATTTTGATTTGTTTTTCTGTCGACTCCCCAGACTCATTGGAAAACGTCTTGGAAAAGTGGATTTCCGAAGTTTTACATTTCTGTCAAGGTGTTCCAATCATTTTGGTTGGTTGTAAGAGTGATTTGAGAAATGACCAACACGTTATTGAATCTTTGAGAGAACACAACCAACAACCAGTTACCACCGCCGAAGGTCAAGCCGTTGCTCATAAGATCGGTGCTGCCGATTACTTGGAATGTTCTGCAAGAACAGGTCTTGGTGTCAGAGAAGTTTTTGAAACCGCTACTAGAGCTTCTTTAAAGACCAAGGAAAAGAAGGAGAAGAAGAAAAAGTGTGTTGTTTTGTAACCCTAAGCATTATTCATCCTTCAATTCGGTATTATCTTTGTTATTGTTTAGTTAATAGTCTGGAACAGTCTGAAATTGTAGTCGGCCCTATCTTGTTTGTCGAGCTAGCTCTTTGCCTCTTGCTCAAATGCGTTACCCTTTTGCCATGAGTTACCTATTTGATCTGTTCTTGTGAATGATTTTAAGAACTTCGTAATCTGATCTACAAGGAAAACACCACTTGTGACTACTCTATCTCCATCTCTTTGCTCCAATTACGTCATTAAACCCAGTGTCCTCATTTTATGCTGCCGTCTGAACATTTCAGGTACATGAATTGACAAGCAGAGCTGAGCAAATCCGTTGCTATTGAAGCTCCAAATATACCCAGAAGTGAACATATACCAGTTTAACCTGTTCGGTAGTGTCCAAAAATAGTAATTGCCCGTCTGCTATTTATATCTTGAAAGTGCCAAGCTACAATGCCACTATCCAAGGTACTTCCAACGTGCATGCTGCGCTTCGCCAACCTGACAACATCTCGTTTACATCGGAAAACACAGGGCTGTAAATATATAGTTTCAACAGTAGCAACATGCATCTACCAACTTATCTATGAGATTTTACTAACTCTAGGTACCTAGATCCAAAATTTCTTGCTCCTAAGCCCTTCACGTCCTATGTTCTGCCGTCTCGCAGCCATCTCTGAGCTGGACAAATCTTCCAAATTGGCCAATGTAAATAAAAAAAGACTATTCACCTAAGCTACAGCACCACAGGCACCTCTACTATACATTCCGATTTGCAAACATACAGTGTAACGGAAAAACAGCCCGTATAGTCACCCAACATCGATCCGTATTGACAGGCTACCTACCAGATCCCTCACTGTTGCGCCTGCACACAAACCAACCAATAAGTTTACAGCAAAAATTTCCAAATCTCAATCAACAATGTTATCCAGAGCCATCAGTAGAACCGCCAGACAACAGGTCCGTTTCCAATCCGGCGTTGCCAAAGCCACCAAGTCTGTTACTGGATTGACCAAGGATGAGTTAAAGAACAACAAATTTGCCGAACAAGCTCCAAACAGAGCCACCACCTGGACTCCAAGTCAAGAATCTAGACTTGATGTTATTGCCAGACACCCTCACAGATTCGTCCAAAGAGATTTAGAACAACAACCAAGACCTTATGCCGCCATTGACTTGATTGCACAAGAGCCAGTTAGATACTTGAGCGAAGGCAACATTGCTGTTTGTGATGGTAACAGAGGTTCTACCTTGCAAGGTCACCCAAAGGTTTTCATTAACTTGGATCAACCAAAGCCTGCTACTTGTGGTTACTGTGGTTTGAGATACGCCAAGGAAGAACACAAGAGTTTGATTGAAGGTGGTAATTAAGAGTGCAGCTCCAGTGCAAATTGACGACATTAGGTTGTTACCACTTCAACTTTCCAATACGAGAGGAGGATACGAGGATTCCTAGATGGACTTTGAAGGATATAGAGGTAATGTGGACATTCATATCAACTATACCACTTTCCTACTTGAACTTCTAGTACTATCGGAGTTCTTCTTTTATTTAGCATGTAATATAGAATGATCAAATTGATGTAGAAGAAAGAATACAGGAGAGGTATCCCAGAAAACCATCCAATTTACTCAGAAGGAGACCATGGATATTGACGTGGGATATGCTGAATTGGTAACTAAAAAACCGTGCTGTTGTGAAGGTATTGCAACTACGTAGTTCTGTTACGTTGGATTCATCAACCGACATCATCGCACCCTTCTGCTGTGTAATAGGCCCATTTAATTTCAAACTTACATTTCTGCCGTATTAATGCTTCAGTAAGACTTTAAATCTTGCATCTTGACCAAAAAATGATGGAGCACGTCAAACATTTTGCAACCAGTTGCATACGTCTAGATATATTCTGGCAACAACTCAAAACAGGAACCCACTAAAGCAGAAAATTTAGCAAGATACATTAATCAGAATTCAAGGACTATACAAGAACCGCTTTAGTCCTTTCCTAGACGTTGGGTCAATCAGCAGGATTTGAGCAACTACGATAGAGAGAGTCATGACTTCTTAAGCCATCGTGATGAAAAATCCGTGCCTACTAAGAAACACTTCTCAGCATCATATCAACCGCCGATTACGCAGAATTCCTTTAAATACACAAACACCACTAGCAGTTGCCTGACTCACACACCGTCTGGATCGTTAGTAATCACCATTCGCAACTTTTACTATTTTCGCATAATGAAAGCCACAGTGTAAATCGGAATATATATAAGATTAGAAAAATCCACCTGATTTATCCGTACAGCATGTTTCGACAATTCTTTCGGAGCAGGCCCACTGGAAGGGTCCTAAAGTATGGAACATTTATGGGAGGTACTTTAGTAGGGGGAGCATTAGTTAGCAGCTTCTCCTGGAGTCCAATGATTGGCAGTTCCCAGGCAGAATCTCCAGCGTCTACATTTGGCATCTTTTCCACTACACCATTGGACACCCTTCAACCACCTGTGTATGCGAATGAGAAGGAGTTTAAGGAGGGCCTTGCTAAGATCATCAAGATAGTTGGCAAGGATAACACATCTGTTGATGTAGATGTGCTCAAGTCATTCAGTGATCTGTACTACCTGACCCACCACCCTCCAGACCCAGCCAACCAGAAGCCGAATGTTGTGATTTATCCATCTACCACAGAACAAGTCAGCGAGATCCTTAAGATTGCACACAAGTACCACATTCCTATTGTGGCCAACTCCGGCTTGACTTCGCTCGAGGGCCACAACATGCACACGAGAGGACCTCACTCGATCTCACTCAGTTTCCAGAACATGAACAATATTCTCGAGTTTCACGCCAGCGACCTTGATGCCGTAGTACAACCGGGTGTTGAATGGGTGGAATTGGACGATTTCTTGAAGTCCAGTGACGACGGCAGCCACCTTATGTTTGGGCCGGACCCAGGTATTGGAGCCTGCATCGGGGGCATGGTAGGAACAAGTGCGAGTGGGACCAACGCATACAGGTACGGAACCATGAAGGAGAGCATTGTAAATCTCACAGTTGTGTTGGCAGATGGAACTATCATTAAGACCAGGAGAAGACCGAGAAAGCTGTCTGCTGGGTATGACTTGACGCACTTGTTCATAGGGTCCGAGGGGACTCTCGGAATTGTGACCGAAATCACCGTGAAGCTCAATGTCAGACCAAAGAAGGAATTAGTGACCATCGCCAGCTTTTCTAAGATTTCAGATGCGGCTCTGACTGCCGAAGACATTATCAGCAAGAGTGGGCTCCAACTCAACGCTATTGAGATTGTAGACGAAACCATGATGAGCTTCGTTAACGCCAGTGCCGATCCTCCTACGCCTTACCTTGAGAAGCCCACTTTGTTTTTGAAAGTTGGAGGAAGAGACTTGGAGGATATTCAGCAACAGTTTGAAGTGTTGAAGACCATTTTCAAGAAGCATGATCTCATTTCGTACGAGACCGCCAAGGACGAGGTTGAGTCTCAAACCTTGTGGGCGGCCAGGAGACACGGATTGTGGTCGACTGTTGAGTTTGGTAATCAGATATTGCCTGACAAGGACGATGTGCAAGTGTGGACCACTGACTTTGCGGTTCCTATTTCCAATATGTCGCAGTTGATCTCGGAAACTAACGATGACTTGAACAACAACGGCTTCAAAGGCAAATTTTCCGTCATGGGACATGTTGGAGACGGTAATTGTCACTTTTTGATCTTGTACAACTCTCCGGACTACGTCAAAGTGTACGAGTTAGTTCTGAGAATGGTCAACCGTGCAATCAAATTGGACGGAACCTGCACTGGTGAGCACGGTGTAGGTGTTGGAAAGAGAGTCTACGTAGAGAAGGAGTTAGGCACTACAGGCGTTGATTTGATGAGACATTTGAAATTGGCTTTGGATCCACATAGAATCTTGAATCCAGATAAGATTTTCAAGATTGACCCCGAGGACCAGTTGGATGAGTTGTTGAAGGGTCACGAAGTAAAGGAAGTACACCTGCACTGTTGCCACTAGACATGAAAGTAGAGGCATGCCCACTACAGGTATTTCCTTGAGGGGTACCAGGCATTGCTGTTGTATTGCTGCAAATTTTGTATAGAGTATACTGTTTAGAGAAATTAAGAAGTAATACAGGGGAATGTAGACGAGGGGTAGAGGGAGGGGTGAGCGGCGGAAGCTAAGGATTGGCATGGTGAGCGGGAGATCGGGTGTTTCGCTGCAGTGGTGGAACTTTGTTGAGTGCAACAGAGGTGTGCCACGTGTAGATGTCGAGGTTGCGGGACGTGATTAAAAACGTGTGTTGCAATGAGTGTGAGTGTGTCTTGAGAAATAGAGTATGGCAGCGCTGTGGACCCAAAACTCAGCATCATTCCCCACATAAATGCATAGTGGTAGTTCCTCGACTAAAACTTCTAGGTTTTGTCTCCCAGGGCCAGGCTTTCACTCAGGACACAACACTCTTGCCCGAATATAATATCACCAACCACCCCTCTCGTTCTAATTGCACTCTTCACCCGCATCTACAATCAACCTAGCCAGCTTGTCCATGTTCAGGAACCTTTTGAAACTCCTTTGTCGCAGCTCATCTGCAATTTGCATCCATATCCCAAACTAGTAATTTTTCACATTTCCTGATTCAGCAACATGGAACCATCACACGCCATCACAGCTAAAAAATGGAGATTCTGGACATGGGGTCCACAAAAATCGACTTATGGGCAGTTCACCTGATCGGAGCAGGTCAAACCGAGCCGGAGATCATAAGGTTGACACCTGTCAATCGAGAGCCCATCTGAACAACGCTGCAAATCGCAAGTCATAGATCCCGAGTTCAAACTGTTAGCAAGCAGGGGTTGCAGATGATTTCTCCTATACCCACATAAAAACGTATATCTTATCTAATCTGTTACAACCAGACATAATGTCATTTCCGAGGAAACCTAATACAATAAGATACTACATCACAGGCATATACGTCAAGCACCCACTGCAAAACTGTTGAGCTAGTCAGACGTCAGTGCAGGAGATTTCAGGTGACAATGAGGCTGACAAAAGAGGTCGAGTGTCCTTGAATCTAACACATTCTTCAAATTCCATCGGCACTATCTATTCTTAGTTAATTAGAAGAGAATCTCTTTCAATCAATTTTAACATCCTCTGCAGTGTACGGAGTTGATTCATAACCATCTGCCAGATCTTGAGTCAACCCAACAATAGTAGTCATAAGACACGGAGCAATGAAGGAAGAACTCGATCTCACGTATGGCAATCGACCTCGACTGACACAAGGTAGCTGTAGCTCACCTCAATCGGAACCTCAGTATTTGGAAAGCTGGTCCAAGGGACACAAAACAATTCCGAGATACTCCCCTAAGAATTTCTTTCCCCCCGCCAGGAGCTCGCCTTGCTCGCTACAGCTAGCAAGCACATGCTTCCCCACACCCAACATTTTTTCTAATATAAACCTCACCAGAAGCCCTTAGAAGGGAAGGCCGACCATGGATTTATCTAACTCTGACTTTGACGTCAACATCCTCGACCACCCACTCACACAGCCCAACATCGACCTTGGGTTCCCTCTTCCAATTGACAAGGAAACATACGTCAGTTTGGAGGGAAACGAGAAAAATGTTGCTGAATCGTTCTCAATCTTATCTTTGTATTTCAAGCACTTCACAAATGTTGACTATGAAGGTCTTTACAAGGACAATGAATTCAAGTACTCTATCAACAAGCATCATCCTGCATTCCACAAGAAGTTCAAAGATTATATGGACGAAAAGTTAGAGACAGGCGATGAGCGGTTGAACGAAATCGTGTACGATCTTATCAACCAAGAACTCAACATGAAGCTCATAAAGCCTAAGGACTTTGATGAAAGATTCAACGTGGTGAAGAAGTTCATGGTTGACTACTACAAGAAGGAAAACGAAAAGAACTTGCCAACCTTTGAAAGTCGTCAATTCATCAGAACTGCTTTCATAACTGTTATCAACATCTTCAAGAAGATCTTCCCCAAGGGGATCTGGTGCAAGAAGCTGGACTTTGTGAGATTGTTTCAACAGTACTTGAAGGACCCAATGTCCATTATTTTTCTTCCAAACCATCAGAGTCATGTTGACTACATCATTCTTCATATGATTGTCATCCGCTTCAACTTATCCACTCCCGCAGTCATTGCTGGGGACAACTTGAATGTTGCTGTTTTCGGGAAGTACTTGAAAAACTTGGGTGCTATTTTTATCCAAAGATCCTTTAATAACGAACTATACACCGAAAGAAACCTTAACAATGTGATTGAGTTCCTTCTCATGAACCACATCAATTTCGAAGTTTTCATCGAAGGTACCAGATCGCGTGATGGAAAGCTACTTCTTCCAAAGTACGGTATTCTTAAGACATTGTCCAACATCTACGTGGGCCGGAGAAAGGAGAACCCGTCATTCGATATGCTCTTCCAACCGGTCAGTATCACCTATGAGCGTATCTACGAAGCAGACGGGTATCTCAAGGAACTTATCGGGAAGGATAAGAAGCAAGAGAGTTTCTTGAACATTATTAAGAATGGTTTGAGCGGTATATTCTCTACTCCTCCCGAAACCACCTACGATGAAAACGGGTTCAGCGAAAACCTCGATGCCAAGTTAACTGGTAAGATTTTCGTTAGGCTCGGTGATAGTTTCAAGATCTCAGAAGTCCACGAAGAAGATGAGGTTAACTTGAAGAAGCTCGGATTCACCATTTTACACGAGGTGAATAGAATGAGCTACTTACCACAGGTTTCTATCATTGGAACTGCCATTCAGTGTTATTCTTACAACCACCCCAACATAAGGTTGTTTGATGTCAAGAGAATCATTCCATATGTCAGAAGTACTGCTGAGCATCTCCGTGGTGAGAACTTAGAAAATCACTCTAACTTGCAAATGATCGAGACCATTCTTGGGTACGATGATAACCAGTTGACGGAAGTGATCAAGACGGAAATCACTCAGTTCTTCAAGTTGGTAAGAGTGAACCCCAAGACCAACGAAGTCAAAATCGAAAACCCAATCGAACTTCTTTTCTACAAGAATCTTGCTATTCATTTGATTATCCAAAGATGCATGGTTGCTTTTATCCTCTCAATCTTGAAAGAAGTTCATTATGAAAAGATCAACAAGCTTCACTACATTTTGACTTCTTTCTTAAAGAATGAGTTCTTGTTCGATTACAACTACAATCCAAGAGACCAATTAAGTTTCATTTTGAAGGATTTAGTTCAGATGGGAGTTCTTAAGGAAAACGACCATGTCTACAGTGTTGCACAGGACAGATACATCCAGACGATGGGCAATATTGTTAAGCCATTTTTGCAGTCTTATGTCAACTTGATTGACGCCTTGATCGACTTGAGCAACAAGACTAAGGTAGGCTCTCAAACCGACGAAACCGACCCAACAACCAAGGACTTGTTGAAGTACGCTATCAAGAAGAATGCCAGAATCACTTTGATTGAGTCTATTAACAAACAGTACTTGTTGAGCGACTTGTACTACTTAGACAATTTGCAGCTTCTTGAGATATACAAGAACAAGTCTAAGACTGTTGCCTATGTCAGAATTACTAAGGGAGGAGATTTAAAGATAGTCATGGAGTTCTTAGGTGAACTTTTGAGTGGTAAATTGGAGAAGGATGATAAGGAGATTGACTATGTAGTTGATGTGGTGAACAAGACCGAGAGAAACGGAGACAGAAACGGAGCCAAGTTGTGATTTGTACCACCACCCCTGCGTAGTGATTATTTAACAGACAGAGGAGTATGCACTTTGAAGGCGCATAAATTAATATATAATGCAATTGAAAGTATTGTGTAGGTGGGCGGAGGGTACGAAGGGACGAAAGGACAAGTTCTGCAGCAACTGGCAGAGCACGTGATTTGCAGTCAATGTGGAGGCAATCAAACACGGAGCGAAGACAGAAGACGCAGCCACGATCGGAAGCTCCTAACCAGCAGTTGAACCAACTATTGAAAACGCTGGTAGCGTCTACGAGTGCAATTGAGATGCCTTGAGCTGGTTTGATAGCAGGCTAACTCTTTTTCTAGTTGCTGTCCCTGGATTCAACAATGGGGCCGAGCCGCAATGGTTCCAAAAATGCATTATCCATCAACAGACCACAGTAAGCCCTGCTTATTGTTTCATCATAATTATATCCAACGGAGATATAACAAGGTGCTAAAAGGTTTTTCGAGGGGTCCAACCACACTTTAAGTAATACATTTTACATTTTTCGGAGTTTACGAGCCACAGTGTTGGGATATAAGAATGAAAGCAGACCCAGAGATGCAAGAGCAGTATTGGAATATAAGAAGATGACCCCACCAACTAGTGTTGCCCACAACACCGAAGTCGAGAACGCTGTTCATCAATTGAGAAGCAAAGCCCCATTGGGCAGGGGAGGCAAGGATGCCACCCAAGTCGAGGTCACCTTACCAGAATCCTCAAGAAGAAGATTAGAAAAGTACGGAATTGATCTCAGCAAGGGCTACCCAGCACTTCCAGACAAAAGCAAGGCACCTACGTTCCTTGATGAAGCTTACGCTATCAGAGACAAGGAGGTTCCATATGAAGATCGAGGCAAAAACGCGGATCGCGAAAAGAAGGCACTTTTCGCAGCCGCAAAAGAGGTGAAGCACTTGACCAAGCACATTGGGACAGAGTTAGTTGGGGTACAATTGGCGGATTTGAACAAGCAGCAGCTTGATGAGTTGGCTTTGTTAATCGCAGAAAGGGTTGTTGTTTTCTTCAGAGACCAAGATCTCTCACCTCGAAAGCAACTTGAGTTAGGCGAATACTGGGGCCAGGTGGAGAGGCACCCATTGGCAGGATACGTTCCAGTTGAACAAGACTCTTCTGTTGGTAGTGGGATTACAGTGATCTGGAAAAAGCACTTCAAGAAAGCCTATGGGTTCAGCACATCTTTCAAGGATAAGACCACTGATTGGCACACCGATTTGACACACGAGTTGCAGGCGTCAGCTATTGCGCACTTGCACAACGACGCGATTCCAGTTACTGGGGGCGACACTGTGTGGGCATCGGGATATGCTGCGTACGATAAGTTGTCGCCAGCCTTGCAAAAGTTCTTGGATGGCAAGACCGCTATCTATCGTTCTTTTGACAAGTACGTTGACCGTGAGAACCCACTAAAGGGACCCAAGCCCATTGAGCGCGAGCACCCTATCATCAGAACACACCCGGCCACAGGCTGGAAGTCGTTGAACGTTAATAGGACTTTCACAGACAGAATTGTGGGCTTGTTGCCTGAGGAATCAAAGACTATTTTGGAGTACTTGTTTTCCGTTTACGAGAAGAACTTGGACATCCAGGTGAGATTCAAGTGGCAGCCAACCAAGGAAGGCTTGGGAACCTCGGCCATTTGGGACAACAGAGTGTCACAACACTATGCTATCCAGGATTACGACGCCGAGGACGACGAGCGTCATGGAACAAGAGTGGTTTCCTTAGGAGAAGTTCCTTACTTTGATCCAAACTCCAAGAGCCAGAGAGAGGCCTTAGGCTGGGACTTGTCCTCAACACAAGAGCCATCTTGGTAGGCAGAACCATGTAACGCTCGTTGTTGCGCTTCAATGCGCTCTGGTTCCTTTCGTGGGGAACTCAGTGACTCACATAGAGTCTTAGTAGTTAGTGTTTTAGTGAAAATGATATTGGTACACTGCATCAGTAACATGTATCTGTGGCTGCAAAATGCGAAATATCAAACTTCAAACTGGACCTTTGCTGGGCTGGTGACAGGTTTCTTGACTCCAAAGAGTGGTATTGACATTAAGCAAAGAACAAAGAACATTGCGTGAACGCCAGAATGCCCTACACCTGAGTAAACAAGAAAATATTTAGCAGCCAAGTTGCACGACCATTTTTTTTTTGCAAATACGAGAACCAGTTTCAGCGTGATTGATATTTTGAAGCGCAGTAACACACAATATCCCCCAGTTTCAAGACGCGATAATGGCCTAGTTTTTCGGCATTGGGTGCTTGCGCCAACTGGCATTGACATCAAGAGGTGTGTGAGTCATGGGGGGTAACCAATTTGAAGTGGTGTTATAGGGAGCAGCTTATTTCCGTCACTCAGGAACCGGAAAGCGGGATTCGAATTCTTCTGTAAGCGGGATGGAAACGCCACTGCGAATATTTTTAGTCACAATCAGAAGCCCAAGGGAACAGCCCCAAAATTTGCACTAAACTGGCGGACGTTAAAAGCGCCTCATCATGCTTTTCGAAGCTGTTGCCCTGAATTTGGCAAGTCCCATGCGTTTTGTGTATTACACAAAATATGGAGAGGGACGCTGTGGTTCCTAGTAGTGCTAGAATTGGAAAGTGCACGAGTGAGTAAGATGTGCTCAAGTGCACTGTTGAAGTTAATTTCTAAGCAAGATCTTGAGAAGGCAAAGTTTAGGCACCCACTTGAACCAAGCCTGACTTTTAGTGTCAAACAATATGGTTTCGTACACAAAGTGTGTGTTCGTTAGGCAACGATAGACGCAGCCGCTCATGGACGCATTTTGGACCGGTGACGTAGTGCGAGAAACCGAAGGTTGATGGGGGGACAAAAGTAGGTCAGCCATCACAATTATACAGCTTGATTGACATAATCCAGGGCGAAGCACAGATGACATGCGCAAAGAAAGTCGGTGAGTGCCGTGGACTGACCCACAGGGATGCTTCTTGCGGCAGCATTGGTTGAATTGGGCATGAGGGATGATAGAAGACATGAAGCAGGGTAGCTTTGGTTAAATTTCTGTCATGAGCGCGGACCGGAACAAGGATGAATGATTACGAAAACAAAAGGGTACAAGGAAACTAATTAGGACTGGAGAGAGCAACACTCGAGGTAGACGCATCCAAATAGGCTTTGGCGTAGGGCAATGGCATCGCGCTCTAGTGATAGCGTGCGTGAGATGCCACAATATCAGATTGTGCTCCCAATATGAGCTACAAGTCATAACAAGGTTATGCCTGGATGATCCTCGTAGCATCATCATCCCCTCAATCTCATAACCAAACAAAACACCCACAAACCTCTTTGTTTCGATTAAACTTTACAAAATAATGGAAGAAATTCTTGTCCTTTTTCGATTTACGAATTTTCGCCATGTGTGTTCCTTACAAAAGAAGTTACACGAGCAGGTGGGAAGTCGATATTTAAAAGACAGCAAAGAACTCAAATTGTTTGATTTGGTAACTAATCCAATTATTGCGATACGATGGTCAACAGTCTTACAGCTATAATACTTCGTGCTTTCCAATTCATTTGGGCCGTGATCGACTTGGGATTGAGTGGCTACATGGTGTCTGCCGCCGGGTCTTGGGACAGAGCCAATTATGTCATTGCAGTCTCAGTCATCACCATGATTTATATCATTGTTTTTGCCGTGCCTCCAGTGCTCCGTGTTACCCCAAACATTGTGTTCCTCATTGCAGAGATCGTCTTCTGGATCTTCTGGTTAGTAGCTTTCGCACTCATTGCTGACATCTTTGGTTCTGGAAGCTGTAGTTCTGTTGTTGGTGTTGGTTTCTTCGTGGTGCACACCGATGACAAGGTGTGTAAGGCAGGTAAGGCATTGATTGTGTTCACTCTCTTTGAATGGCTTTTCTTCTTTGCTACCTTAGTTTTGCACATCGTTTTTGCCATTTGGCCTGCTGCAAAGGCTGGCAACTTTGTTGGATATGTCACTAACCGTGACGCTACCCCTGGTTACATTTTCACTGAGTCTGACAGCTACCCACACGCCGGCCCAACTGGCGTTGTTGTTTCGGACCACGAAAAGGATCTCGACTTTGTTCCTCCAGAAGGCCCTCCACCTGCTTCTGTCCCAGAAGTCGCTCACGAGAAGGAGTTTGTTGAGGAACCTAGAATCACGGATGAACCTACTTTACATGTCACCGATGAACACGAGCTGACTCCATACCCCAACGATAGTAAGATCCCTAGTACCGATAATTGAGTAATATCCTTATCTATTTAATACAAGCTTAATTTGTAATGCCGTAGTGGAGTGGTGCAGCGGAGAAGCACGCGGAGAACGTAACTCAATAAAAAATTCGTTCAATTGTCAACTCGCAGGCATCCACGACCCTTGCTACCAGGCCAAGTTCCCTGTCATTGTCAACATCCCTTGCTTTTTTAGATTCACTGTCTCCCAACTCATGCTCCCCTGTACTTGTGCTCTTCAAGTTGAGAGCGACTACAATTGCTATCTTTCATATTGGAACTTCAGCCTTTCCAAACTCTAATATTACGAATTTGCTATTCTCGTCACCATTTTTAGAGTGACCCTCCACAATCATCGCGTTTCAATCCCATTCCTCTATGCTCACGCTTTTTCCACCCCCTCTCTCACTAGCTTCACGGAATCTCGATTTAAGGTTACACTATTAAACGTAGCTAAAGCTAAAAACAAAAAAAAAAAGATCTATCGTCTCCCAGTTTATATCTTCAACGCAAATCTTAGTTCACGTCTACCGTGAAGCAATGGGCACGTACCGTAGTCTTGAAGAACTGCTTCGCAGCTTCTTTGAAGTGCAGCATTTCACATGCAGGATTTGCATCCAAAATGTCCCAATGGCCGTCCTTCGTATCGTCACCAACGCCACCTTTGTGTAAAATCAATGAAATTGCCCCATACTTTATGTATCATCCAAACGAAGCGTATTTGCTTATACTCAAAAAAATAGATAGACAATGCACAACCGCCACACTTGAAACAACAATAGGTTAAGTTGATGAGCTACACGTATCTACATTGGGGGAAATCAATGCTAACCATTGTGCTGGTACCTCTCACCTTCTACTGGAACGTGTCGATGCACCGCAGCTACAAGTACTTAAATGGTGGCAGTGTTGCCAAGACTGTGACTGACTTTGGATGGAATTAAGGGTAATTGGGCGGAGCAATCTGAGTGAGACCACGAATTGTGATACATCAGGGATAGATAATAATAAAAGTAGTAAAGCATATCAATAGACAAAGAATTCCAGTTATCACCAGCTATTCTACCTAAATACGCTTTGTTCCCAGGATTGAGTCCGGATTGTCCCCGCGACCTAATCTGATAACTCAAGATAGACTTAAGCGAGCTGCATGTCGTGGACCAAGCCGTGTGATTTTTGGAAAAGGTTGCCACGAGATTATTGTTAGGGTGTGCTTTAACGCTCTTGGAGAAATTAAAATTCACTAGGGCCCAGACTAGCCCCTCTCAGATATCCACTTCACAATGCTCTTAATTGAAAGTGCTTGTTCGCATCACCCTCAAAGCTCAAGTTCAATGGTAGAAGAGATTTGTACTGTAGATGCGCGAGAATAACAAGCACCGGCGTTTTCTGTAAGCGCAAAACTGTATATATTGTTTTGCTGCAAGGTTTCCAAGCGGTTCGTTGAGCAGTTGGGATTGTATATGAGAAGGAGCGGCTGAACCAAAAGCTGACTGAATTACCTCAAAGTACGCCCTTACAGGGGGGTACTATGAACAATGACCAAACTTCTTTCACAGGATGATTCTCGAATCATTCTTTTTATAGCAGCAATTTGTTGTGCTGCTAACCATTGTATTCTAACGCATTGCTTTGGGGTGAACGAGTTCCAATCCCAAAATCATGTAATTGCTTGCCAATGGACAGTTTTAAGGAAGGTAATTGTCTTCTGAGGAGCAGTTGGTTTGCATCTGCTTCTTTACGAGACCACTCAACATATGCAAATTTGTGTTCTGCATTGAGAAATCTGAAACATTCGATTAGCGATTAACTGTTGCGAAAAACCGTTATTTTCACAACAGTTAATTCAAGAAACCAGCGACTGTCGGTGAAATTCAGCAGATCTTGCAATGGGGGGCATGGTCACCCTTCCAGCACTCTTCTGATACTAGAGGTTTCTCAGGTTGCACCTTGGATAGGTGGTACCCCTGCTGTTTTAACCGCCATTAGTAGCTTGGATGCACGGTTTTAATTGTTGTGTCTGGCTAGTTTAGAAAGCATATGTCCACATAGAGTACTACCGACTCGTCTGGCAGTGCTACAAGGGTGTCTACCGGGGTGTGATATTGGTGATTGCTCTGCTCAACTGCACTCCTCCGTTGCATGTAAATGACTCTTCTAGTTTAGGCAATTCCACGGAACGATTCTAACGCGAGAAAAAGAGCGTTGAGGCATTGACCGATCTGAAACCTGTGAGCATTTCATCAGCCGGCCAAAATTGCAACTGGTCCCTCTATCTTTTCTATCTAGTTTCACAAAGCGGTATTGCAGCTCTCAGCTTGCTTGCTATCTACTATAGTTACCTATGGATCAGCCGATTGCATGCGTTACGACCAGACACCCGACATTGAGCGCATTCCACTCTATTTGAGTTCTTAAACCTGATCGAACAACTAGTGTTGACATAAACTATTAGCAACCGGGGCTCGCAACATTGTGCGTACTTTTTACTACAGCTATCGGGCATATCTTGGGAAAGAAGGCACTATCAGCTTAGATACAAGAGGATCTACTAGTGAACCCTACTAAGTAAAACAGAGGTATACAACGATAGAAAAGGGATGTCTACCCACTTTCCGTCTAGCATGCACTCTCGGTGATTGTAGTGCAGATAAAAAAATATGACTTTGCCGGTCCACATGATTGTCTTCCATTACAGAGCTGAAATTCGAGCATGATAGGGCGGAAGAGCAAACAATGCTAGCAGTAACTCGGGTCACCGCACTTCTTGTTGTCTAGGCACGGCGATAGTCTGGCTTTTTCAGTATTGTGGAAGGCGTTTCGCTTTATCTCTCGGGTCTCGGCCAATTCTGGGGAAATATCAGCAGAGATGACTGCACGTGATTAACAACGTTCACAAAACACAATATCATGACCTGCGCACACGTGATGCAGCAGGGACTCAATCGTGCATACCACAAGGGCCCTACAAGGGAAACAAACGCAAGAATGACCAGGCAAGATTGAAGAAAGTCAGCAACAGCGCAAGGCTTAACCGTCAGGCTGGCAGACTTTTTTTTCGCTGACCAGCTGAACACAGCGTTTTAAAATGCCAAGTTCGGAAATTAGAATTTCTTTCTGCATAATTCTGTCATTCAAATCAGGAACATTGCGATGCGGAGGTACGTTGTTAATTCCATCTTCGTAATAATGAACAATCGACATCAAATAGGCTGAAGACGAACTGCAAGATGAGAAATACACCCACAGGTATTGTTCGGCAGTTGTATTTTGCACACACCAGCTCTATATACACGAGCTGGTATCACCCGACGGTACGTGTTTGTGGTGTTGTTTATCGAGGGAGAATTTCAGTTAAAGCCGATTCTCAAGAGTTAAATACGAACGGTACAACTTTCGAATAAGGTTGAAGTAGAAAGAATGGCAGCAGTTCCAGAGGCTTCAAGACGAACTCCTCGTGGGAGGGTGCGCCAGTGTCAATGTGCAACGGGCCCCCCTCGATGAGGGGAGCCAATGGAGGAAGTAATCCCGATTTGCAGCCTCCCACAGCCCGTATCTATATTGGACCTGCATATAACACAGAGCCTGATACCCCTATTTTCAGCAATGGCGCTGACATAGAGCTGGACCAAGAAGTGACCGGTAGCAGAGAGGTGGAAGCCAGCAAAACGCAGAAGCAGCGTTGCCTGAAGTGCACTACCACCCTACAATGTAGGAACAAAGTTTGAAGTTTGTAGGCCAGAAAGGCGGCGGCAGAGCAAGGTTTTGCATGAGCTGGGCTTGGGTGCTCCCTATTCTCGTAATCCCTCATCTCATTCACATTACCTGCAGTACAGCAAATACAAAACATAAATACTTTTGATGTCGCTCACTCAGCAAAAAGTTTAATCGGGGAACAAGCGATATTATGAAGAAGGAACTCAAATATATAATAGGGGGACACCTATTGGTGATCCTATACTTAGCCTATTTATCATTTGATTTGATAACTTTACTTCATGATGACTCCTTCACAGATGCTCTACTTGATGTCGAGCTCAATCCAAGTGATGGAGTGTTAGATAAACCATTGATCATTCCAAAGATCATTCACCAGACATATAAAACGAACGAGATTCCAGAGATTTGGAAGCCAGGGCAGCAGGCATGTGTTGATTTGCATCCAGATTACCACTATATATTGTGGACGGATGATATGGCTAGAGAGTTTATTAGAGAAGAATATCCTTGGTTCTTAGAGACGTGGGATTCATATCCATATCCTATCCAGAGGGCAGACGCTATTAGATATTTTGCGTTAGTCCACTATGGAGGAATTTACATTGATTTAGATGATGCCTGTGAAAGGAAGTTGGACCCATTATTGACGGTCCCTGCCTTTGTTAGAAAGACCATCCCCACCGGGATTTCCAACGACGTCATGGGTGCTGTACCTCGCCATCCATTCTTCCTCAAGGTCTTGGATGAGTTGAAGCACTACAAAAGAAATTGGTTGGTTCCATACATCACCATTATGTTCTCGACAGGTCCCTTGTTCTTATCTGTAATGTGGAAGCAATACAAGAGATGGGGAGTGCCCGAAGCAGGAAAAGTCAGGATATTAATGCCTGAAGACTATAAAACTCATACATACTCATTTTTCGCTATTGCCCCTGGGTCGCTGTGGCATATGGACGATGCTAAGTTCGTCAAGGGGTTGGCCGATCATTTGGTATTGGCCGTCATTGGTGGTTTCATGATTGCAGGTTTAATTTTTTACATGGAGTATTTATTTTACACTTGGGTTTGCTCCAACCACTTTAAGAGACTCACGAAGAAGGTTTCGGTTTTTTTTAAGTCCATCATTGGAAGTTTGTTTGCATTTTTTAGAAAGCTGGAGGAGAAGTACGAAAGATTGCCAAAGGAAAGGGTTAAGAGAAGATCAAGAAAGGATAGTAATTTACCGGTCTTGGAGAAGATTGAACAAGATGATCAGACAATTATTGAGGATAATAATAACACTCTGAGTAATCCTTATCACTTATCAGAGATCAGTGGTAGTTCTGATGAATATGACGAGGATATGGTATGAATGATATGATAATGCATTACTTTTATTGTAAGCTTTGTAGTTTAGCACTGTACAACCACACTTATCCTACCCCAACTCTTGCTTGACCAAATATAACATAACTATTGTGAGAACTAAAAGTCTTACTAAATCTATCCTATGAGACAAAGAATTCGATCTCCTTTTCTCATGTCCGACCTTTCAATAAATTTGAAATTTGCGGGGCTTATCTATAGCTTGGTTACAAACTCTACCAAACTCTACCAAGTGATACTCTCATGACACCCACTTGAGAGCCTGGAATTTAGAACGCTGCTGGTTGACTTCTTGAGGGAAATGCTTTAGACCAACTACTTGTAAGCCTCAAGTGGCAAACACAGCTTCAGCGCCCTTTCACCCCTTTTCAAGGCTATGCAATCACATTCCACCGCTCCAGCTGACCATACCAGATCACAGAAGTAGTCAAGGAAATCTGGACCTACTCCTCGACAATGCTACGAACGCAAGTGGTGGTCTTTTGGATGCTTGCCTTGGCTTTGCTTTAAAGGTAAAGAGCAGGTGAGGCACATGGCCATTCGACTCGAATTTCAGCCCCTCCGACATTAGCAATCGTTGGGTTGACTTGACAATCAGGAATAGGTGCAGATCACTTTAGAAGAGTTAGTAGTGAAGACCTGCCTAGTATTTCGGGTGTGTCCTCACACCAGCCCACATGCATTTGAGATATAGTATGGGGTATTGATAACAGAGACAATACTAAATCTCTTGCACACCCGGAATTTCCTTATGATTTACCACTCATACAACATTTACTTAGCTAGACTAACAGGTTATTGAAGAGCTTGTTAACGAATCACCGAGGAGGTCAATTTAGCACAACACTTGATTTAAACAGATGGGGAAATAATAGGCTGCAAAATTTCTCAGACTGAGAAAGAACATGTTGCACGGGCGTGTCCACGGTGATAACAAGAAACACCACAATACTTGGGGTCATATCCGTTTCCAAACACCCTGTGAGTAACGCTTTGGTGCCGTTTCAAAAGGTGGCGTGTGCTTGTTATGGTTGAAGAGTGCTTCGGAGATGCTTTCGGATTTAGAGTGCGTGTTAGTATCTCCGAGTTGCATCCCCGAGTCGACTCCTAGTAAGTCCACTCTAACTGAAAGTACTTCGCCGTGGCCCGAGATGTAATATGGAACAAGAAGTCACAACAAGAAGCCCCTTGAGTGGCCCAAGACTGATTAAGCTAACTCCTAACACACAATTTTTTAAATATATACGGATTGGACACTCTTCTACACGCACATAATGCTGAACCATATAGAATGCTTCAAATCGGTTACAGGCACTTGCTTGATCCTGAAATAGATTCCCAATAGCATGTTCCGTAGCTTCCTGCTGCGGTTTTTCCAGAATACCCCCTCACAAAAAGAAAGTCTATCTGCGTAAGGTTTCGAATGCAATTTTCTTCTGTATGGTGGCAGTCTTATTCAAGAAAAGATGCAGTTCCAAATATAGCTACATTTGCCTATGCAATGGTTTGAAGTCTATATGATTATTAAGAGTAGCAAGCAAATCCTGTTAGTCTGTCTTCCCGAGATCTTGGGTAGGATAAAAATTTCAGTCCGCTGATCTTCAGCAGCTTGTGGTAGGTGGTACTGGGCTGGAAGAAGCCCGAACGTACGAATCGCAAATGATAGAAAGAGAGCACTCGAATACCTATTGCCAATGCGTTTAAAAGCCAATGAATTTAATGCCAATAGCTAATGCGCTTAAAGCCAAAGCACTGAGAGCCAATGCGTTTAAAGCCAAAGCGCTGAAAAGCCAATGCGTTTAAACTGTACCTAAACAGAGTACACCAATTCAAGTCTAGCCTACTTCATAAATCACCTAGAAGCACCCACTTCCAACAAGTCTAATCTCAACCTCTTATACCTTTCCTCCTCGTCCTTCTTCAAAGCTTCCTTAATAAGGTCAGACAACCGATCCACAATCTTCATTGAGCTGAGAGATAACTCAACCAAGAGCTTCGCGTCCAAAGGAACACCGCCGTTTTTGCTCAATTGAATTAATTCTCTATTTTTGTTCAATGTTATTACAATAGAACCATCTCTGACAAGCTCTTCCTTCAAGGAAGCGTCCAAGAGCCACTTGACGTCTTCTTCTTCTTCATCTCCCTTGACGTTTGCCTCTTTCGAAAGCAAGTTGTAGAAAGAGTAAGTCAAGCAGATTGGTACGTGTAATATACTCAAAGATACTGGTTGTCTTTCGTTCAAATCATGGATGATCACTTGCTCGTCGTGAATTGTGACATCGGGCTTCTTGTAGTGCTGCAATGCTAACATCACCGCAAAGCATCCAACATCAACAAATCCTCCGTCGTAATTCAAATAGTTCAAGTCTACCTGTATGTTCCACACCTTTTCTCCAGCAACTATACACAAACTTTCCAAGTCAAGGGCGCTGGATCTCTTAATGGCTTTTTCAATCACTCTGCTAATGATCACTTCTTCGTTGGAGTTCTTATAGTTGTCAAACTTGGCTAGGGCCATCGAACTGATCTCTCCGTTGATATTGAAGATACCTTCGAATGGTCTATCATCGTAGGGCTTGTCAACTGATGAGGATACTCTAACAGCGACCTTGGTCTCGTCAAATTCAACCTCAACGTATCCATACTCATCGGGCGATATATATATTTTAGGTTCACGAATTTGATCATGCTCACGAGAGTCAAGACGAATGCCTTGTTTGATAGACTCGACAAGGTAGAGCTTCTCGTTGGTGGAGATTTCGATGTTTCGTGACATGTCGGTGAAGTAAGTTTTTGCCAGTGATGGGATCACGTGTATCAAATCACTGAGCTTGATTGACGCTTCTCCACGAAGTTAGGATATTTTTGAAATTGATATGACAGGAGCAACTCAATGATTAGGAGAGTGTTATGAGGAGTGAGTTCTAGCTGTAAGAGTGTTTAAACCAGAGCAAGTTAGGGAATACAAGGTCGCCAGCGCTACTACTGTGCAATACATTCTTCCTGTAGTATTTATGATATCAGCCATTAAGAATACACAATCTGCAAATTATGCACCTTTCTACATAGAAGAACAATTACACACCCATCTTATGCCTCTACCATGGACAGCTCCTTTAAGATGGATGCCTAGCGTCTTTTCCGTCTTTGCCTTTGA
The DNA here is from genome assembly GCA_030556895.1 of Kodamaea jinghongensis. Lineage (NCBI taxonomy): Eukaryota > Fungi > Ascomycota > Pichiomycetes > Serinales > Debaryomycetaceae > Kodamaea > Kodamaea jinghongensis. The sequence goes on along the minus strand of JAKTUX010000010.1, from coordinate 89,808 downwards.
GCAGAGAAAACTCACGTGATGCTTGCACTTAACTGTTCGCTCCGTGGCAAAAAACTTATTAAGCAGAATGATTCGAATTGTCAGACCAAGACCTGTTCCGGTTCGTGCCTTCAGTTCCCTTGGGGGATTGAGGTCGTACACAGGAGGACTTAATTTTTTCCAAAGAGAGCCATTGCCAGCAAATACTGTTATTCGTTTTGTCCCCCAGCAAACCGCTTGGATTGTCGAACGTATGGGAAAGTTTCACAGAATATTGGACCCTGGATTAGCGTTTCTTATTCCAGTATTAGACAAGATCACATATGTGCAATCATTAAAGGAAGCAGCAATTGAGATCCCATCTCAAAATGCAATCACCTCCGATAACGTTTCATTGGAATTGGATGGGATTTTATACATCAAGGTTATTGACCCATACAAGGCCAGTTATGGAGTTGAAGATGTTAAGTTTGCCATCAGTCAATTGGCACAGACCACCATGAGAAGTGAAATCGGGTCTCTTACGTTGGATAATGTGTTAAAAGAAAGACAAGCGTTGAATAACAACATCAACAGGGCCATCAACGAGGCTGCACTTGCATGGGGTGTCGAGTGTTTAAGATACGAAATCAGAGATATTCACCCTCCTCAAAACGTGTTGGATGCCATGCACAGACAAGTCAGTGCAGAGAGATCTAAAAGAGCAGAAATCTTGGAATCCGAAGGTGCCAGGCAATCCAAAATCAATATCAGTGAGGGTGAAAAGCAATCTATAATTTTGGCTTCAGAGGCTGCTAAGATGGAACAAATCAACCACGCCAAGGGTGAAGCCGAATCCATTTTGTTGAAGAGCGAAGCGACAGCCCAAGGGTTGAAGAAGGTTGCCGACGCTATCCAAAACACCCCAGGTGGTGAATCCGCCGTCAACTTGCAAGTCGCCCAAGAGTACATCAAGGAGTTTGGAAAGTTGGCTAAGGAATCAAATACCGTTGTTATCCCACAAAACTTGGGTGATATCAGCAACTTTATGGCTCAAGGTTTGAGCATCTACAAAAGTTTGAATGAAAAGAAATAGTGTAAATAGAACTAGCCGCTTGAGCGCACTGTTAATGTATTATATGTAGAGAGGACCTATCCTTAATGACCTGCGCTCTTGTATTTAGATATCCTTTGTGCAACTGCTGTTGTGTTTCATATATTTTAGTCGGGAGAATCGCTGTCGGCTTTTAGATTAAATGCCCCATAGGAACAATTCTTTTTCTATTGTCTATAAGTTTTATATTTGAGCTAAAATCAGGCAATTGTGAACGACTCGACTTTCTGCTTATACCTCTTATGCCTTCTTGAAAAAACCATCCAAAGCACCCTTTCCTTTTTCGACCTTCTTGACTGCCTTCTTAACAATCTTCTTTGATGTCTTCGCAGCAGCCTTCTTTGCGTTGGCAGATGACTGTGCCAACGAATTCATAGAAGATTCTACCACCTTCAAATCTTTTTCTTCTTGCTTCAACTTCTTCAAGTAATCAAAGTACTGTGAGAAATCGTACCTCTTAAGCAAATCATCCTTGAAGGAGTCCACCATGTACGACCCACAAACAAAGTCGATTGATTGAGCTTGGATCCCCAACTCGAGAATGTCTCCTGGAACACTGTCCTTTACGGAAGACAACATAGAGCCCTTCATTTGCTGGTACAAGAAGGAGTCCTTCTTCAAGTGAGACTTCAAAAGCTTGCATTTAGAGTCCACATGATCGAGGGCCTTTTGCTCAGAGTACTTGTAGAACACTTCACCTGCCTGGTCCATAGTGTCACAGACCAAAGAAACTGCATCTTCGATAATACCCACAGGCAACTTTGTTATCCAGTCGCCATTCAAACTTGCTATTTGGTCTGTCAAGTCCTCTAATGTCACAGCCCGCTTAGAAAATTGGTCTTGGTTGAGATGGAATATGCTAATGAAAATGTACACAGGGTTGAACTTTGAAGAGGCTATCATGTGACTGGACTGAAAAACAGCACCTTGAGAGTATGCGTCTGTTTCTATGATCAATGACTTGACAAAGTCCCCTGTAGGAAGTCGAGGTTTGGTGTGATCGGCCTCACCTTTGATTTCATTGAGTTCGTAGAGTGCTTGATCTCGGAGGAGGTACTTTTTAACTTTCGAAATATCACGAGCAATAGGAAGCTCCACTACTTGGTATGTACCATCGGAGGGAAGTAGAATCACTTTGGTGGATTCGTTTATAGGAAATTGGGTCATGGTGGAGAACTTGGATTGAAAATGTCAAGTTTGGTATTTGGATGCAGGCCAACGCGTCTTCTGTTGCAAGATGCGACTGGAGTGAGTATAGAACATCCCCACAGTCCAAGACAAGGCATAGATTAAATGAGACCAAATTTGAGGTCCAACTTGAGATATTGGCGACTTCTTGACTGAGGTGCACAGTAACAACTACAGGGGTACTGTCAAACCCAAAAACCGATGTGGCAGCAGACTTTGGAGTGACTGGATGAAATGCCTACATGATGCAAATATGACAATAAATAGATACACAAGAAATCGTGTGTGAGATTAAATAGTAAAACTGTACTCTTGACTAGTGAACAGTTCAAAGTTGGATCAAAATGAAAACACAAAAAATCATCTACGATACTCCAGCCAATCTCCTAATCAAATCAGCAACGGGATTAACACTTGCCATGATGACCATGACAGTTCCGAAAATGGAGAAACTCAAGGAACTCATCAGTGCAGCTCTTGGATTCTTGACCAATAAGTCAGCGGTTGCAACAGCACCACAGTTCAAACCCAATGTAACACCTCTGGTAACGAAGTCATCGGCAGGAACTCTCAACAACTTGAAGAAGAGGTCCCCTGTCAAGACACCTAAAATTCCGCTCAAAATGGTGCAAACGGCAGTCAAGGGTAAAGAGCCACCCAAGGCGGTAACCAAGGGAGTTCCCAAGGCCAAGGTAACCGACCGTCCAACAAAACCAATAGCTCTGTGGCCCTCAATGCCAATCTTATGGCACACAAGTGGGTACAAAAAGAAGGTCAATGCAGTGGACGCTAAAGTAGGAAGCATCAAGATCCAAAAGTTGTTGATAAAGTCTCTTCTGTGGGTGAATATCGGCAATGACAAGGACACAATGGAGATGTCCATGAGAGAGGATAAGACGTCACCACACCCTGGCCACTTCGGAGTGGCAGTGTAGTTATCCTTCAGCAAATGCGTCTGCTGTCCATTATTCAACAAGATCTTCCCGCTGAAGAGGTTGAGGTAGTTTTTTCCGGTCTTGTAGAACTTCAAGTCCTCGAGGAAACCGTCTGGGTTACCATGATGGAATATAAGCGATCCAATAAAACACACAAATAAGATCTGGAACGTCGACACAAGAATCGGGTGTGCAAATCTCCTTGTAGATGGCCAAGTCTGTGGAATCAAGAGAGCCAAGCGGTATGCCAAAACAGTGAGTCCCAAGTGGTATGGAAGGAAGGTGTGAATGGAGCTGATATAGTAGAATGGAAGTGAGACTATGAATAAGACCAAGTATAAGATCCAGTCAATGTACTTTGTAATAAATAATGCAATGTCCTGCTGGCCAGGCGAAAGAAATGCTGAGGGAGGAGGTGGAGATTGCTGGGGTGGAGGAAGCTGCTCTGTGGTATCCGAAGCGATGGACGCACTTCCCAAGGTGTTGGCCTCCAACCTGGAGGGTGTTTCGTCGTTGGAGATCCTCGAGAAGTCATCTGGCACGTCCTCAGACTCTAAGGTGGATGCATGTTCGGAAAGTACAGCGATGGGAGTGTCTGCGCCCGAGCTCAGGTTTGTGCCTCGGATCACTTGATTGTAGTGAGCGTCCTCTTTTCCTCTGTACACAGGCTCTGGGTGGGGAGGTTCGTCAAAGTCAAACGTCTGCATTCTGATAGGTGCCTCCTCTTCACTGTGGGACTCATTGATTTCGTGGAGATCAATGGTGGTAATGTCGTCTGTGGACTTGCGAGGTCTCTCCTCGTGCTTCTTTGCCTTTTCGTCGCGATACGACCCCACGGCCCGCAAGATCCACTTGAACCCCACAATCAAGTACACGTTCAAACTCAGCATTGCAATATACCCGACAACAAACACCGCTGCAATCTTTAAGCACTCTATGAAGGTGATGTGCTCACTAAGTGGTAAAGTGATGAAACTAGGAATGAAAAATACGTTGATCCAGACCAACGTAAAATTCATAGTGGGTTTGACAAACCTCAAGTAACTGTTAAGAAACCACTCAGACCATTGCCCTGTTCTGCCCTTCCTGTGTGAAAGGTATGATAGCGACGTCAACCACACCAAATTGATCAACATTCCGAGAACGGAAGCTGGGAACTTGATCTTGGCTACGTTAGACAAAAGCACATTGAACCCGTATAGAATTGTCCAGATAGTCACCACCCCAGTGGGTATAAGTACGTAGGACCGGAAAAGATGCTCTCGGCTAAACCATATCCCATATCCAATTCCCTTGGTGAAGTCACCAAATTGATACTCGACCTTGAAGGACATGATTGGAAAAAGTGATAAGGATCGGAAAATATGAGAATCGCAACGCTTTTATACGCGCGAGCGCAGCAAATCAAGATAAAGATAGAGCGAAGATTAAACGGCTGAATGCGTGCCCAAAAATGAAGGTATGACATTCTGGAAAACTGGGTTTGTTTGGTTCGCAATTACGGACACATTTGAAACTACAAGTTCAAGATATAGTGTATCGATTCAGCAGCTCTCTTGGCTTGAATTCTCCAATTTGATGGCATTGAGAGCGTAGCTCTCCGAGCTTTTCTAACCCCCGGGTTGAAGCAACCAATTAGGGACCGCAATAGACTGGACCTGGTCATACCTGCTCGTGTTATTCATGGGTAAGGGTCAAGTTTGTGTCAGGGTCAAGATAGTTTCAGGGACCAAGAAACGTCGGAGTCATATCGAAAAGAGTCACTATGCCCCACACTTTTTATTGTGCACTTGGCTTCCAGAGCAGAAGGAACTACAGTTGCAATCAGTTAGTCCAAGGATTCAACTAGGGAAGTTTGTACAGCTGATTCGTGTATGCGGAGGACTCTTTGACGTGCGCTAACTGCTTGCTAATGGACTAAGTGTTTAGTTGGAGAGAGAAGTTGACTCTGGGCGCAAAAAGACTCCGGGACTAAAATTAAAGCCCCGTTCCTGGAAGAGCGAAAAAACCACAACGACTATGCATGACGTAATCTTGATGTACAACGTCTCGGGGAACTACGATAATTCTACAGCTACCAGTCATTCGTTTCTCTCGTATTCTTGATTTAATTCATAAAAAGTCGTAGCCTGAGCCCCATGCAAGTCTGGCATGGGATAGTTTGCGCCGTCTGAGTGACACAAATAAGTGAGGTACATAGGCGATCATCACTTGCAGCAGGACTATCGCACCCATTGCAATTGCTGCAAGACAAGGTTATGGACCACCTCCACCCGAAGCAGCTGCACTCCGTCTTCTTCTTCTCTTGATTTCTTCGATTCTGCGCAATACCAAAGCTGCTGTGAAATGCAACATCATCGTATCGTCCACGCTCAAGACGGAGTCAAAGTTCCCACCGAACGGGTTCTCTATGTGGATTTCGGACAGATCCGGGCCAAAAGTTCTATTTTCAATCAACTCCCCGATTGCATTGGCCCCGATTAAAAACTCGGGTTTTTTCCTTCTAGCGTTAAAGTTGAACAAGTTAGTCCAGTTTAGCAGCAGGTGGTCTTTCTTCATGGTGCCCGATTTTTCGTCCCAGCTATCCACTAAGGAATACCCACGCTCTTTGTCCATCCTGAACAATGTGAATCTGTATCTTATCTTAAATTTCCTCTCATTGATCCACCTATAAACGACACCCTTATATTCGTAGTCCATAATTGGCAAAACATTGTGGTGGAAAAATATCACTTTGTCACCGTCCAGTAGTTTGACGTCATATCGCGAGACATTGAGTCCAAAATGCTTCACAACAACAGCAAACTCTTTGGAGTTCTCGTCTTCGTTGAAAACCCCATTCTTGGGAGGAATCATTCTGTTTACTGTCAAGAATTTCCACTCAAAGAGACTCGAGCTAGTGGTGAGTAACGGCATGCCAAACCCGTCTCTCTGTAACTCGCTAACAATCTTATCCTTCTGACTCTTGAATGCCGTGGATTTCTCTAGTGCGTCTTCGGACGCATACACAGTGATCTTCCTGCTGAATGCTTTACCCTTCATTGGAAGAATCTGGTGCCTGCCCTCTTCATACACCGGCGGAGGAATGTCATCGAGAATAGCCTCGTCGTAACTAGGATGCCCCTTTTCTTCGGTATACTCCGGTTTATCGTCTCCAATTGCCTTATCGTCTCCAAATACGTCTGTAGTGTACTTCATGTTTTATGAAATTGCAAGAAGCAAGAGTCGTCAATTATATACCTCCAGCTGTATGCAGTACTGGGGAAATATCTCAAATTGGTATGCGACTGACCTTCGTAGCTGCAATGTCCAAACCACGGAGCTCAGGTGCGGCCCTCAATTGACCAATGCGGTCGTTACTTCGCCACCCTTATGTAAAGTACTACTAGCTGGAGCACGTTGCGATTAATTTTGTGCAATACGTCGCACGACTGTCCGGTATTCGTCTCGTCAAGCGAGTTCTTTATCTATGGAGCGAATAGCTCATCAGCATTCTTACTTTGAGAGGGTGAGGTGCAGGGGTGGGTGGTGGTAAGTTCAATGTGTCTCATTTCCGGCTTCACTATGAAACACTTCAAGGCATTCGATCTCTGTCACAAGAGACTAGCTCTTTTTGGTTAATTTCGAACTGAATTATGGACCACGCGCGGCGCAGCTCGGCTGAGCCGTTACGCATAAGAACTCATAATCATACGGCGTGACCTCGAAAAGGCATGTGCGTTGTAGTCGTTGGAAACCATCTACGAGATCACCGTTATACGATATACGTCACTACCCAGTGCCTGATAGAGCCGGGTGCATAGGACGCAAAATTATTAGTAAGAACTTAATAGACAGGGTAGCTCGCTTAGGCTATGACGTAACGGGAGTAGTCTTTGTACTGACCAAGCGTGACGGAAGTACCTTTGCTTGAGTATAGGCTTGCCATCTGGTAAGTCGCCAGCTCGTAAGGCCATCTCCAACTTGAAAAAGCCAAACGATCATGTTAGAAACGTTTTCTATCTTGGGTATTTCTGTTCGATGAGCCACCACTCGTCTTCTTTCAAATTCCGCAAAAGTATAATTAAATTGCAAACATACATCGTATGAGTATTAGCCTTGCAGTACCTCGGCGAAGGTAGCAGGTACTCACCTTGCATGTTCGTTTTGCCAAAAATGTTGGGAAAGAAATTTTGCAGCCAATGTTGCACTGCACTTTACACAATAAAATACTTCCGCAGTCAATCAAGAACTACTTGTGACAAAGATTTCACAACAGAAGTGCAATGATCAACAGACAGGATAAGTTATTTTAAGTGGAGTTGACGGGCTGCAGTACAATGAAACCTTTCGGCCCAGAGCGAAATCATGGGAAGACAAGTAGGGCTATGCCATGGAAAAGAATGAAAGAAATATTGAAAATGATGCCCTGAGAGCGCTTCCTACACTACCAGAAGCGCCAATATAGGTAGACCCATGTTGCAGGTATTCCTCGGCAATTCTACTATGCTAGAGACTTTCCATGACTGTGGCACCTCGCGAATTAGATGCCAAGTCCAGTTAGAACTTCATTAAAACTAAGCTGCTTTTTGCCAATTATCTGACGACTAGTTAGCATTCAGCGGCACCCTCTTTTGGGAGAGAACGAGACGATTGTTGCAAATCAATGTGTCAAATTACGCTTCCATTATCAATATACCCGCAAAATCAAGTCATGTCACGTGACATAATTGAAACGGAACTCTAACTGAAGCTGGGCATGCTCGACGTCTCTGAAACTGCATCACACTGGCATGGACATTGGATTGGGTCTACTGACTCACCTTGACATAGTTAAACCTGCTTTCTGACTGTTTTCTGGCCTATTCTAGGGAACTTTATACTTCCTGCACATTGATTTTTATATTTGATCATATCACATGACATGATTTGAAATGAATAAATATCTACTTGCAGCCATGTGAATGCATCTCTCTTCAGCATGTCTACTCACACCGAGATTTCGAACGGGAGCTCTTTGGCCAACCCGTTTGGCGTGAATGTTGATCCTAATGCTTTAAGCGGAGATTCTTATACCAACGCCCAAACCGTTGTCAGCCAGGCCGTGTACTCCATCTCAACCAAGCTTTTCAGCTACGAAACTATTGGAGCCAGCGACTTGCTTGATTCCCACATCCAGTTGTGGGCAAACACCTACCAGCGCAAGAACTCGTTTGGTATTGTTCCTTACTTGCACAGACTCCAGGTTAGATCCGGTGCCAGTAACACTGTCTTGGGGTACTTTAGTAAGAATGGAACCAACGGCCAACCACTAACCATCTTAGCTGGTGGTCAAGCCTTGCAATATATGCAACCTCAGTTGGCTCGCAATACATCTTCCAACTTGCCTTTGGCCTTTAATGTTAGCGCTATTGATTTCGACTCCAGCTTGGTTTCCAACTACGCTAATGCTTTGAGCACCGCTAGAGCATTGGGCTACCCAGTCATTACTCCAACCAATACCCAGGACGGTTTGGAATTACAACACCTTGCAGTTTTTAACCAAGCTTTGGCTGCCCTTACCGGAAAGCCATCTATTTATTTATTTGACGGTCCCGAGTTCTCCAAGCTTTACACCAAGTACGCTGGTTTGTTATCTGTGGACGAAGTTGGTGGCTTATATTCCAAGTTATTGAGCAAGGTTGCCAGTGCTAAAGGCAACTCTATTGACTACACCTTACAAGCCTTGAACGACTTGACTGGACGCAACTATGCTCCATTTGAATACGTTGGTGATGCTACGGCTAAGACCGTTTTCGTTGTGTACGGTGCGCATGAGGGTACTCAGTTGCAATCCATTGTTAACCAAATCCCTGAAATTGGTTTGATCAAGGTCAGAGTTCCTTTGCCTTTTGACGGTGAAAAGTTTGCAGCTGCCATTCCTTCTTCTACTAAGAAGTTGGTTGTCTTGTCTGCTCAAGGTAGCGACTTTAGAGGAGATGTCACCTCCTCGTTGTTCTTGAGCGGCAAGTACTATGAATTGAATGTCCAATCTTACATTTACCCTACCAACTTCTCATGGACTCCAATCACAATTGTCAAGTTGTTGAGCGAGTTTGAACCACTGTTGAAGTTTGATGCTGTTTTGACTGCCTCTCCGGCTGCTATTAGTGATATCATTGCCACCACCGCACCAGAGGGTAAGTACATTTTCTGGGGAGCCGACAATGGTCTTGTTGTCAAAAACAGTGAACGCATTGCTCGTTCTTTGAGCTTGGATTCGTTCAAGAGAGTCTCCATCAGAAATAGATTTGATAACAGCGCTAACGGAGGTGGTGTCTACCAACTGCAAATTACCTCTTCATCCAACCCTGATGCATCCACAGGTGTTGATGCTGCAGATGTTGTGATTATTGACGGATTATTTGTTTTGGAAGACTACGATGTCTTGGCCACTGCCAAACCTGGCGCTACCGTCATTTATCTCAAGCACAAGGCCAGTGAAGATGTTGTTGCAAAATTGCCTGAAGAATTCAAGAAGAGTTTGATCCAAAACCACAACACTTTCAGCATTGTTGATTTCTCTCAAGTGTCTGAGTTGGAAGGCGATGTTGGTGACCAAGATTCCAACTTCTTATTGCAATGGGCTTTCTGGAAAAAGGCCATTAGTGCTGACAATGGATACCTTGTCAACAAATTATTGCAAGCAAATGGTAACGACTTTGAGCTCTTGGGTGCTGTTTTAGAAAAGTTTATCACCAGTGCTGAAGAAAAGAATATTTTTGTTGATGTTCCACAAGCCGAATTGGAAAAGCTCGAAGAGGTCGAAAAGAAGGATGAAAAAGATGAAAAGGCAGAAGAGGAAGAAGAAGAAGTTGTTGAACCACAATTCTTTGTTTCTGAAACCTCTTTCTTTGCCAACCCAAGGGTTTCCACCGAACCAGCCGAAGAAACACACCACACTGGAAAGAAGGACGTTGCTGTTAAGTTGGCTTTCCCAGAAGCTTTTGAAACAACTACCAGCTTGAGACCAGACTTACCAGTGAAGAATTTTGTTGTCAAGGTCCAAGAAAACCGTAGATTGACTCCAGCTGAATACTCTAGAAACATTTTCCACATTGAGTTTGACATCACTGGTACTGGATTGACCTACGACATTGGTGAGGCCTTGGGTGTTCACGCACGTAACAACAGCGAAGAAGTCGAGCTGTTCTTGAAGTTCTACGGGGTTGACGGTAACTCTATTGTTCAAATCACGAACAGAGACAACGCCAGTATTTTGGAATCGAGAACTGCCAGACAGGCATTGAGTGAAAACGTTGACTTTTTGGGTAAACCACCTAAGAGATTCTACGAGGGGTTGGCAGAATACGCCACTGACGTCGACCAAGCCGCCAAGTTGAAGAAATTGGGTGGAAGTGACGGCGCTGCCGAGCTCAAGAAGAGACAAGACGTTGATTTCGATTCGTACTTTGACATTTTGAGGGAGTTTACCTCTGCCAGACCATCGCTCAACGAGTTGGTCAACTTGATTGCTCCATTGAAGAGAAGAGAATACTCCATTGCTTCTTCCCAAAAGATCCACCCTAACGCAGTTCACCTTTTGATTGTTGTGGTTGATTGGGTTGATCCTCGTGGCAGAGTTAGATACGGTCAATGTTCCAAGTACCTTTCAGATTTGAAGATTGGAGATGAATTGGTGGTGAGCGTCAAGCCTTCGGTCATGAAGTTACCACCTTTGACTACACAACCTATTGTTATGTCTGGATTGGGTACTGGTCTTGCTCCATTCAAAGCATTCATTGAGGAAAAGATCTGGCAACAGCAACAAGGTCACGAAATTGGTGAAATTTACTTGTACTTGGGTTCCAGACACAAAAAGGAAGAGTACTTGTATGGTGAGTTATGGGAGGCTTACAAGGACGCTGGTCTTTTGACCCACATTGGTGCTGCCTTCTCCAGAGACCAACCTCAAAAGATCTATATCCAAGATAGAATCCGTGAATCCATTGAGGACTTGACTGACGCTATTGTCACCAAGAATGGTTCTTTCTACTTGTGTGGTCCTACCTGGCCTGTACCAGATATTACTGCTTGTTTGGAAGATATCGTTAAGAACGGTGCTGCCAAGGAAGGTGTTACTATTAAGGATGTTGGAAAGGTTATTGAGGACATGAAGGAGGACGGTAGATATGTTTTAGAAGTTTATTAGTTTATTAGAGGTTTCTGAGTGTACTTCTGTAATGTAGAGCGGTGTTTAAAGAAGTTAGATTAAATTACAGCTAATGATGCACATGTACTGTTTAGTTGATCTACTGATACAGGTGATTCTTCTGACTGTTTAATGTAGCTGCTGATTGTTCAAGGTTTTTCTTCAGACTGTACGTTGGTCTATCTGATTGAACAAGGTGATTCTTCAGACTGTTTATCTATTTACTGATGTACAAGGCGATTCTTCTGACTGTTGATCTACTAGTTGTACAATTGTGCACAAGGTAATGCATGTAGATGCAGTAGTACCCACCCATTTCTAATGTCATGTGTGTGATTGAACCACACGACCAGTTCAGATGGTCAATCACCTCACTTGACATCATAGTGTGTAAGGCAGACACTAATCGCACCACACATGATGTGATTTTAAAAATCCCCTGGCGGAATAAGGATATCGCTTACCAGCTTTAAGCGATATCGAAACGAGTCGCTTCGAGGCAAAGGTCTAAACTGAGATTCAAGGAAGATGCGCCGACATGAGTCCAAGGGACTGGAAGTAAGCACTGAGCAAGTGAGGATGAGTGAAATTTCACCAAAGTTGCGTCGAACACACGCCTGGTGATTTGGAATATCGAGTTGTCTACCGAGACGTTACCAACGCGAAGTGGGCTGTCCTTGAGGGCAAGTGTACAACAACGAGATGAATAGTCTGAGAGGTGCAAGAAAGACGGAAATTGCCAGCACCCTGAAGAAGGACCCCCTTGGGGGTTCTTTGAGGGAGGAATAGGGACAAACGATCCGCATAGGAAGAAGAGGATCTGGGGCCAGAGGAACCGATAAGTCCTGAAAGCAACGCCGCAGTCGGGAAGGTGATAGACAGACGGAAAAACTGGAGGAACCCCACTTTAGGGTGTTCTAGCCATGACTCGACTGCACCTTCCTGCCCGGGAATACCAAGAAGTCGAGTCAGCAGGCTCATCACTTGTCATCACAACTAGATACGAAGAGATTCCGTGCATTTTCGCAGCCATACAAAAATGATGTAATGCACACATTCCGTTCGATTGGAAGCAGGAGCGCATTGTTGATTGTGGATATGGCCTGATCGGGATGGGGAAAAGGAGGGGGAGAGATAAACCATGTATTCGAGCGCCGCATCTGGGCAGGGTCTGTGCATGCTCCGGTAAAGGGCCTGTTGAAATTCTGCCCTTATCAGACTCAAAAGGGGAATTTCAAGGGTATGTGGACACGTTTTTCCTATAAATATACCCCGGGGAAAGACAGTCGGCGAAAATCCAGAGAGATCTCGATGCATATCATCAACTTCAATTACAGGTCGTTGACATACAACCACAAAAGGTGGGAACAATAGCATAGTCTTTTGTGCGTATGATTTGCGACTTGTGCGTACAAAGATGTTTCAAGCGGGATCGAGCGTCACATTGTGGCAGGAAACAAGGGCATGCGATGAACAAATAGAAGGGAGCCAGCACATTCTCTCTCCGTCTTTCAATGTCCTGGACCTGGTTCACGACGGGCGTTTTTCAGGTTATATTGTCTCCTCCCAGACATTTTTCATTGACATCCCAACCGCGTCCCGATAACTCCCCCTGCCTAATTGGGAACTCGTTGAAATGGGTATATCCGTTCATATATTGGGCCAGCCCGATATGTCCGCATCACAACCCTTCCAAATAAACTATGATGTACTCGGCATAGTTAACAACTATCTTAATCTTCTTCTGTTGCAAGGTAATGTAATCCAATGTAATAATAGAATTGGGTTTTTCAATTCCGCGGATAACTTGGTCCACCTCCTGGACAAGTCCACTCTCTACTTCTTGCTTACTCGTTAAGTTGTAACTTCCAATCAACTTGCAGCTATGGTCAAACACAATCATCCCTTCAAACTGTACTTTCCCATAGTGCTTAAGCGAATCCGTTACGGTGGCAATGCTACTTTCACTGAGTCTCATGTTATGACCATCTGTATAATTTATTTTTTTTTTTTGTCAAATTTCGTTTTCACGTTGTAGTATCAACCTATTGTTGGGGTTAGACTTACATACAAATTTAGGGGGCGGCCCACCATGTAAAATCATTCTCTATATAAAAGAGCCAATACCCGAAGTTGGAGAAAAGGGTTCTGAAGAAGAAGTGACCATAAACGGCCAATAAAGTATAATTCGGAACGATCTGTGCTTAGAAAGGACTGACATTTAAGGAAACGTGACTATATTGTGTGACTAATTTTAGATAATCGCGGAGCAACGTTACATACTTTATAAGGACAAGTGGTTGCCAATATAACGACTTGTACATAAGGTAAACAGAGGACTTTGCCACCACCAGATTACGGACAACCATACAAGTGAAACAAAGGCTTGCTCAAAAAGGTGCAAGTCGTGACCCTTTATTGATTACTTATTTATACCTGTTTTAGGAAAGCACCTGGAGTTCCAGTTGTACGCGACTATATAAACAAAAGCATTTTTCAAATTTCAAAATGACAATTTATTACAATCCAATACATGATATTATGAATTCCGATAACAACGACGGTACGATCAGTGTTGAAGGAGTGAATGGAGTTGGAGGAGGAGGAGCAATGGCTGGCAAGAAGAAACTACTCAGTACTTCTTCGCCAGAGGGCATTCAGATTGCCAGCAAGATTACACCCACGAGATTGGCCAATTTGCTTATTAGGAAGGGACCCTTGCCAATTCGCCACATTACGAGCCAATTAGCAGTCGAGGTCCCGCAGTTTGACCTGTTGTCGTTGTCGAAGCAGAGAAGATTGATCATGGCGGCCATGGAACAGACCGACTACACTAACAATGTTGTTTTCGAAAAGATTGGCTGGGGACAATGGGCTGTGAGAAAAGTGGATAGCGATTTTATTGTGACCGAGGGCACCGAAATGCTGGACCAGCTGCTGCCACCACAACAGCACCAGCAGTATACCCAGCAGCAACACAACCACAGCCTGCACCCGCACCACCACGCTACGCACTCGCATCCGCACTCGCCTCCACAAAACGACAAGGCGCTCGCCGTTAACGTGCACGATTTGAGACAACAAGCAAACCTTAAATTAGGCTGGTCCAAGAAGAAAACAAACCCTAGAAGAGAAAGCATAACAAACAAGAATAATAACCTCCACAACTTGAAATTACCAAATGAAACTGAACAGATTGATAACGCTATAGCAAGCGATTCCGAGTCGGAGGAGCTGGAAGAATCCGAGGAAGAATTGTTTGAATTAGATGATGTGAAAACTCCTCCAATTAAGTTTGCCAACAGAGTCCCCATCAAGTTGAGCCCCCCTCCCCCACAAGACAACAGCAGAAGAAGAAGATCCAGCTCGTCCAGTGTCTCCAAGCCTATGAGAAGACAATTGAACTTCAACAGGTCCAGATTGAACTCCTTGGACAACTTGGACACCTACATCAAGCTGTCGGCCAAGAACCTGAACATCCTGGTCAACTCGGGCCACTTGAGTGTCTCGCCGCCCTTTAGCAACAACTATGTCCACGCCCCAGAGGGAAGAAGAAAGTCTTTTAACGAGAGCCATGTGCGGAGTACTTTGAGCAGTCTGTTGCCCAAGCCAACACAAACCCTAAGCATTGCAAACTTATTAAATACCGATGTTGCCGAAAAGAACTATAGTGACACTGACGAAGAAGACTGGGCTGCTATCGGTGCAGAGAGCTTAAGAAAGAGCGACTTGAACGAACAAGAGAGACTGGCCGCTTTTGCTTTGGTAGACTTAAGATCTGTATAATTACAATGAGCAAGAACCACTGGTTGCTTTTGCTTAGGTACAACTTCAAGATTTGTGTGACGCGGGCGTTCCACTCTCAACAAACACACCATTATCCTTGATGGCTTTGGTGATTTATAATTGATGAACTTACATGAACCGTACTGTAGTCCTGTAGTGTCCGATGTGACCGCTAGACTGACACTTACACTGACCGTTTACTCTGACCATGTAGGTCACCACTGACAACCTCCACCACTACTCTATTTTTCATTGTCATGTATTGATCAGCATTCTGGAGTCACTGCCTATGCAACCTAAGGCAAAAGCCTTATTGTGCGAGTTGCTAACAGCGATATTTGGGCGTTACCGACCTTCGTCATGTACAGGGCCTACACAGCCTTGGCCCAAGGCTTGGTGCATGGGCTCCCCTGCTTGTTTCCCTGGCGTTCCGTTGGCATATCCGACTGTCTGACCATTCTCCTGGTTGCCGAAAAGTCCGCTGGCTGCAAACGTTACAAAACCATTACCATCAAACACAAAGCCTTTCGATAAGCTTATCCAATGTACCCCTGTAGGATATGGAGTTTGTGTATGGAAGCGAATGGAGGTGGCATTGGTCTGGTTTCTAAGCAAACAGCATCCTTTTCCCGAGTCTCTACGGTGCAGTGGTGGCCCTACCCACTTGTTGGGGGCGGAAATTTACGAAATGCGTACTAGCTACTGCCCAACGAAATTTCTGATACTTTCGCCGTAGGGGTACTCCTGATCTTCTTTGTCACCAGCGACAAGTACTTCTGGCCCAGGAAGTGGGTGCGTACATTGTGCTTTATTCGGGGTAGGGGTCAGAGCTGCGTGGCCCGACTTATCGATTAGCAGCCCATACGCCTAACTTACCACATTTCACTTCATCACGTCACCACCATGTGAAATTACGAGTGGCGCGACTTGTCAACTCCCCAACATTCACTACTTTAGGCTACCTAGTTGCAATCGTAATCTGGTCATCAATGTGGGCCCAAAGCCGTGTTGCGCTACCCCACAGCAATACCTTATCTATCATACGAAAAATTGTCCTTCCGGTCCGGTAGGCTTTCCATGAACTGGCCGGAACATAAGGACCCAGCTCAGATTATCCGTTCCCAACATTCCTAACGGATTTCCAAACAATGGGGGTAGCAAATGAGAAATCAAGGGCGTGGCACCAGGGAACAAGGATCAAGTGTGCAAAAGAAAAAAAATAATACTGGATGCTACAAGAATCGCCTGTGTGCTACAAATGAAGTGGGCGCACATTCCTGGTGGAGCAACGGTGTGACTGTGAGGGAGTTGCAGGAGTGAATGTTTCAAATCGACCGTTGGTGATTCCCACTGTTGGGAGTAGCTTATCTGCAGTGTGGAGTATCTGTCAATGCATAGAAGGTGTAAAGCGGTGCGTTGTGTGTTAGTGCTTGAATTAAGGTTGATAGCTGAAACACAGAGATATGCACAGGGCGATAAAAGAGGGCGGTCGATTGGCAGGGAGGTGAGGCTGACGAAATCACAGGCCATGACTTCTCAAATCGGAAGGATTTGGGCTCGATAGGGCTACTGGGTCGGAGTGCAGCTCGCTACTGTTGCCGAGCTGCGAGAACCTCAAATGGAAGTGCGTCCAACGGAGTGCTTGTGCAAGCTGTGCTGTGGTGGATAATATCGCATAGGACAAGCGATCAGAATCGCCCCCTGGATTTCAAACGAGTCGAGTGTTTGCATATCAAAAGGCATGATCAATTTCATTGCCGGGATATCAAAACGCCATCAATTTCAGCTGCTTGCCTCTGTTCAATGGCCCTGTAAAACAGGGCGTGAGTCAACCAAGGCTGTAGGCTACTCCCTGCGTATACGCTTTTGCGGCCTTTGGTACTGTAATTATAAATACACCCTGAAAGAGCTTAATTTGGGTTTCTCTCGGAGAGTGTGTTCTGATGAGGAATCTCCAGACCGGATTCAGTGTAGAGTAATTTGGATTGATGCACACCCTTAGGCGGAACCAACTTAACATAAACATAGGTAATACCTTTGCAGAACCTAGGCGAATCTACTTTAGACGGGGTTCATTCTACTTTCTAGAGCCCTAGCTTAACGCATAAGGTAAATATCCGGAGTGATTAAATTTATTACAGTATGCGCTTTTTGTAGCAGACCCATGGGCGAGGACTTCCTCGTGACATCTTAACCCCAAAATAGGTAGGGTTCTGACCTAAAGTTTGTATGGTCTGGGAACCTGGATAGGGAACCGAGCGGACTTACGTAGGGTCGTGATCTAATTCACGTGACTTGCCAGATAAGACGTGTGTCTGTCTGTGTGCTCTGTTGAGTTCCCAGAGGCCCAGCAACTTGCTTGCCTAGGACTGTGTTTCGTATACAAACAAGTGCAAGTATCCACAACCTAACACTTGTTTCTCCTTTTACAGTCCTAGCACCAAAAAGCTCACTCCAAGACGTATATTTCACTCACAGGCACGTCTCTCATTTCATCAATCTTTATAACCAGCACTTTTTCCCCATTCAGAATAAAATTTTCAACGCGTCATGACTAGTGTGTTACCCACCATTCAGGTGGATGTGAACTATGGGGAGATGAAAGCCCTTGTGAGGGACTTCTTCACGACATTCAAGGACTCTGCAACGCAAGAAAACTCGATGGATATAGATGAAGCGGGTCTCAAATACATTAATATCTTTCAAAAGGTTGCCAACAGAGAAGAATCAACCGTCTATGTTGAGCTTGATGATTTGCAACGTTATCAAGAAAACCTCCTCAACGGAGCATCTCAGACGACAGACCCTAAGAAATTGGTTTCCTACATTGTCCGCAACACACACCGTTACATTGAATTGTTTTCCAGCGTGGTTGATGAGTTGATGCCGGAACCAACAAAGGACATCAGCTACAAGGACGACGTTATTGACGTCATTTTGCACCAGAGAAAGTTGAAGAACTTAAGATTACAGCAGGAAAGCAACGACGAGTACTCCAGATTACGGGAGGGATTACAAATAGAGGAGAATGGATCTCAAGCTCCGGAAGATGACTTTACATTCCCAGCCAAGTTGACCCGTCGTTACTACCTCTACTTCAAGCCATTATCTTCCAATCCTAAGGCCTTGAGTGTCAGACAGATCAAGGGTAGTCAAGTGGGTACCTACATTACCGTTCGTGGGATTGTCACCAGAGTTAGTGACGTCAAGCCTAGTGTTATTGTCAATGCGTACACTTGCGACACCTGTGGTTTTGAAGTTTTCCAGGAGGTGAACTCCAAGCTTTTCACTCCGTTGACCGAGTGTCCATCCCCGGCATGTAAGCGTAACGGGTCCAAGTCCCACTTGAATGCGTCCACCAGAGCTTCCAAGTTCTCGTCCTTCCAGGAAGTGAAGATCCAAGAAATGTCTTCGCAGGTGCCTGTGGGTCACATTCCCAGAACCTTGACCATCCACGTGAACGGGGACTTGGTCAGGTCAGTCAATCCGGGAGACACCGTCGACATATCCGGTATCTACATGCCTTCCCCATACACAGGGTTCAGAGCATTGAAGGCCGGGTTGTTGACCGAAACCTATTTGGAGGCCCAGTACGTCCTGCAACATAAAAAGCAATACGACGAGGAGATTCTCTCGCCGGAAATTGAAGCCAAAATCGACGAGTTGATTGCTGGACCTGATTTGTATAATAGATTGGCTAAATCGATTGCGCCTGAAATCTACGGCCACCTCGACGTCAAGAAAATTTTGTTGTTGTTGTTGTGTGGAGGTGTGACCAAGGCCATTGGAGACGGACTCAAGATCAGAGGAGACATCCACGTTTGTTTGATGGGTGACCCGGGTGTGGCCAAGTCGCAACTTTTAAAGGCAATTGGCAAGATCGCACCAAGAAGTGTGTACACCAACGGTAGAGGGTCCTCGGGTGTCGGTTTGACTGCCGCAGTGATGAGAGACCCTATCACCGATGAGATGGTGTTGGAAGGTGGGGCCTTGGTGTTGGCTGATAACGGGATCTGTTGCATTGATGAATTCGATAAGATGGATGAAACCGACCGTACTGCCATCCACGAAGTTATGGAACAGCAAACCATTTCCATCTCCAAGGCCGGTATCACCACCACCTTGAACGCTAGAACGTCTATCTTGGCTGCTGCGAACCCTCTCTACGGAAGATACAACCCCAAGTTGTCCCCACACGAGAACATCAACCTCCCAGCGGCCTTGCTCTCGAGATTTGACATTATGTTTTTGATGTTGGACCAGCCAACCAGAGAGAATGACGAAAGATTGGCCAACCATGTGGCTTACGTCCACATGCACAACAGACAGCCGGACATGGACTTCGAGCCTTTAGACGCCTCCACCATCCGCGGGTTCATTTCCAAGGCAAGACAGTATAGACCAACAGTTCCAAAGGACGTTGGAGACTATGTTGTTCAGCAATACATCAACATGAGAAAGGAATCGCACAGAAACGAGGGTTCCATAAAGAAGTTCAGTCACATCACCCCTAGAACCCTCTTGGGTATCTTAAGATTGGCACAGGCCATGGCTAGACTTAGATTCGATAACACTGTATCTTTCGAAGATGTTGACGAGTCGTTGAGATTGATCCAGGTCTCCAAGTCTTCCTTGTACGACCAAGTCGAAGTAACTGACGACGATGTGTCCCCAGTGTCCAAGATCTACCAAATTATCCGTAAGATTGCCATGGGAGACGGTTCTCGTTTGCAGCAGACCCTCGAATACTCGGAATTGAGAGAAAGAGTTATAGCGAAGGGTTACACTGTACAGCAGTTTGAAGACTGTATTGCCGAATATGATCTGATCGGTGTCTGGCAGGTGATTGATAATGGTGAGAGGTTGATGTTTGTTGAGAATGATTTAATGGAGGAATAGTTTAGTTCGTTATGTATTATTGTTTGATTTTGACTCGCATGTAGTTTGTTCGGAGTTTTTTGCCGCAGCCTGGAAGGAAATCGCATTTCGCTTACGCAGGCTTGCTGCACCGGGAGCCAAGGCGTTGAAATATGCTCATGGTTGTATCATTACAACTCATTCAAGGTTTTCTGTGGGTTGGCTGGAGATGTTTCCGTAAGATTGGTTTGAACGGGCCCACAAAAGATGCTTTTCGAGCCTACTCGAAGGGCCCACTTGACACATAAGCGAGTGAACAAGCATCGCAGATGCTGCTAGCGACAGATGTATTTGAAACAATCCACCAATGACACCGCCTGCAATAAGCCCAGTCTTCAGTTTCTCCGCTCCACCTTTTGTGCAAGCTAAACTCTGGACTATATGCTTTGTTTCACTGATCACGGGCAAAGTAGCCGGCTACTCGAAACACGTAGTGCTGCTGTACCCGTTATCAGTGACAGCGCAAGCAGTCATTGGAAATGCCACCCTACCGTACCGCTCTCTATCGCTTACGCAGTCTAGCTACTATTTTGTTTTTTGCAGCCACAGCAAATTGGTCGATAGTTTTCAAATATTATTTGGAACAGTGAGACTTATCTCGGATCATATCCGGGGCGCAACCCAGAATAAAAAAGACAATGCATTCGCTACGAAGTAGAAGCGGTTCTCAAATACCGACAAACGCGATGCTTGAAGAGGTCCTGGATGATTTAGGGCCATTGGAGCAGAGTTCCAGTCAGCCCCAGCTTCAGAAGAGAAGACTGCAAAATGCGGAACCCATAAAGAAGGCTCAGAAGGATGAGCTGCCAGAACAGACTCGGCCGCACGTCCCACCGCCCGTACCCACCACTCCTTCGTCACCACCGAAGCCACCACCAGTGGAATCGCAAATTACATTGCGGAACCTCTTTCTTCCCAGAGTCATTCTTGAAAACAACAAGTCAGTGGCCAGAGACCACATGGCTAATGAGAGAACGGTGCTTGCGTGGATTCGGACAGCTCTTGGGTTCGCGACATTTTCCGTGGCCTTCTTATCATTCTACCAATACGAGGTGAACATTGTAGCCAGCTCGGGAGTAGCACTTCCAGCAGACGTGCACAACAGTCTCCGTCATCTCCACCGGATCCTGTCGTTCACAAGGCCGCTATCTTTATACTGTGCATTCATTGGGGTAGTGACACTAATATTCGGGTTGATCAGATACATCCACGTCCAGTACGTCATGGTGACGGGGAACTATCCGGCCACCAGAGTCTTGGTCTTGTTTCTCATTTTCCTAAGCTTGGCCATGTTGGTGACGCTAATTGTGCTTAACTTCATGATCAACGTCTAAGAGTGTGGGGCGACAATGTCGTCTGGCCAACCCACACTTTGAAAGCGTTTTGAAATTTCGTTGAGGCCGCGTAAACAACAACCCACACATGTCTGATTATTCATCTCAAACTGTTGCCCAATTGAAGGAGATCTTGAAGTCAAAGGGTCTTTCTGTGGACGGCAAGAAGGCTGACTTAGTTGCTAGATTGGTAGAGGCAGATAAGAATGAGGCCGCTGCCGCACCAGTCGCGGAAGAAGTAGCTGCGGCTGCCGTCGTCCCAGTTGCTGAAGAAGCTGCTGCCCCTGCAGAGCCAGAACAACCTGCAGAAGCTGCTGCTTCTGCCGCCACTTCAGCTTCTGAGCCAGCCGATTCGACCCTCACCGTCATTCCTCCAAAGGAGGAGCCAAAGGTCTTGAGTGCCGACGAAAGAAAGCAGTTGGCTGTTGAATTATTGCAAAAGAAGATTGCCAGAGCTACCAAGTTCGGAGACGAAGCTGCTGCAGAGGAAGCCAAGAAGGATTTGGCCAGAGTCGAAAAGTTCGGTGTTGAGCTCGGAACTGCCTTGGCTAGAGAAATTGGCCTTGTTGACAAATCCTTGGGCAACGGTAAAAGATTCCACGGGAATAAACACCACAACAACAAGAATAGAAACAAGAACAAGAACAAGAACAACTCAAAAAACAAGGTCAACAAGCCTAGAAAGTAACTGTACAATAAAATGTAATATTGATTTAATAAAAATACATATAGAAATGATTCGACATGTAGTCTCAGGATTCTTGGGACATTGGCGCTAGGTCAATGCAAATTGATGAAACTTTCATTGAAAGGCGCTCGGACAATATAGATGGAAAGCTTTCATTGAATGGAGCTAGGACAATATAGATGAAAAGCTATCACTAGGACAAAAAAAAGATGGTAAGATTTCGTGGAATTTTCGGACTCAGCAAGACGAAACAAGGTAGAATGGAACAGAAAGGTGAGTGTGTATAGATCCAGCTAAAAGACACTCAAGTTCAAATGTAGACTATGAAATACATTTTTAGGCACTTCAGACTACCAAATCGTCGTCGTCTTCAGAGTCAACCTCAAAGTTAGCGAAATCTGCGCCTTCCTTATTGACTATCAAACCGTTGTTGTCCTTTATCCAGATGAAGAAAATGAGAACAACATTGACGTAGAAGGTGATCCACAATCCCCACATTGCATGCTCCATGGAACCAAGAGTCATTGTGTACTCAAGGACATCTATCTCGGAGGCTTGCTCAAACTTGTCCAATGAGATCTTTCTCGTAAGGTTCACCACTTCAAAGGCCCAAATCCCGACAAACCCAATCAAGGGAACAATAAAGGTCACAAGAATGGACTTTCTGAAGGAAGACACAATTCGCTCGTTCCCTTGGTCATTAGCGTCTGTGAGTGGTGGGAACTTACTGAGGAGCTTTTTGGTCTTAAAGTAATAGAAAATTGGCAAAACAAACCAAGCAAGGCCTAGAAGTCCATTGATACCGTTGACAGCTTGTGCAAAGAGGTCCACAGATACGGTTGGCGCATAATCACTGACAAAAAACGGCATAGTTGGGAGTGGAGTGCCATTTGCAGTTCTGGAAAGGATGAAGTTGACAACTAACGAACACAAAATCGAGGCAATGTACAACCCAACGGCCAAATTCAATTGTCCCTTTGGAATTATGCGGTAGTTCTGCAGAGTTTCCTTGTGGTAATAGATGACCCCATATCCCATGCAAAAGAGAAGCAAGAAAAACGAGATGGTGCTCTGGAAGAAGAAGCCCAACCAAATCGTCACGGAGCAAAGGTATCCACTGGCAAACCCGAAAGAGTTTTCAAACACTTCTATGATCCACAGCGTAATGTTCACAAGCACCGAGGGCAACAAGATGTAAAAGATCACGCCCTTGGAGATAATGGAGATGGAGTTCAAATTAGTAAAGTCCCTGCCGATGAATCTCATGACATAGTTGAGTAGTATCCCACATAGTATCAACCCTCCAAAGATGAGATACTTGCGCATACAGTGCGCTACGTAAAGCGGGTACAGCAAGGCTCCATATGAGTTGAGGTATTCAATTGTGATCGTTTGCACTTCAGTAGGAGCAATGTAGATGCAGTACATTCCAGACTCATGGACATCAAATACAACCTCCTTTTCCATAATGTGATTGTAATACAATGTGGGATCTGCCTTGTCTGTGGTCTTGATCTTGAACTTACCCTCTTCGAAATCAACCAAGTTGGTGTAAAGAGCGTTTCTATTCTCGTTAAAGGCCTCATAGTATTCACGCACATCTGGGAAACTTCCGAAGTTGCTGATTTCCGTGTGCTTGTAAATGAGAACAGCGAGCTGGGAGGCTGGATCGCTGTTGGTCAAGTGAATCGATCCATTCTTGCTCCCTTCGGTTCTGACATACGAGCATTGAGCACCTTCCTTGTCTGAGAGCCTAAAGGATCTCGCAATTGCACCAGTAGCTAGTAATAAGATAGGTATCAAACGCATTGGCTGGCTATATTTTTTGTTGAGCTAGGGAGTATGAGGGGGATTGTACGACGATTGAAGGGTACGTGTGACGTAAATAACGTACTGCACAAAGTGGTGTCATATGCAAGGTGCTGGTTGGTCACATGATAAGATACTTAGCTTTTGGTTGCTTATCTGTTTCAGATCAGTACACGTCCTGAGCGCGTTAGGGAAGCTTCTACAGTAGCTCCAGGCAGGTGGCTTGTAGATGATATTCAGGTATGACTCCGGTTTACGTTTGTGGCTAGGTCGAGAGTTGGTATTTTTCAACTGGTTGTCGAACAATAGGTCGGAACGTCCACAGGAAAGATCATGAGAACCGGTCGCTTTTCGTTGCCTCAGGACATTCATATAAACGGAAACCTAGATAACAACCGGTTATGAGGATATTCGGGTCGAGGCTTTTTTGTTCTCGAATCTCCTTCTAAACCCACTCATGTGAGAATTTGCAGCTCTTGCAGATTTAGAAATTGTCTCGCTTAGCTTCAATTCATCAAGTATAGACTAGTCTTTTCCATGTATGGCCCTTCAACATTGTTTCCCCTATAGATAGTGGTTAAGCATTGTTCCCTCATTAAGCTATGCAACTTGCCTCTCTGTATATTCTTCCATGTGTTGGGTTCAGCCCTAGCGCAACCACTTACAATGTTCTGTGGGGGAACCAAACTCAAAATCTCCTTTTGCAGCCGTATCGAGATTTCGCAAAGTGAGCTGTATCTGAGGGATATCTTGGATTCGTGCAACAATTTAGAGTTCATGTATGTTGGGGTATGAGAAACCTGGGTGTAATTAGGCTAACGTTCACCATACACGGATAAATTTTCGTAACTCAAAGTGTGTAGATCAAAGAGGCTTGGTTGCAGAGTCGTGAAAATGTCAGCCTGTCAGGAAAGTGGCTATGTTACTCATTGTTCATAAGATAAAGCTTATTTCGCTGAGACTGCCTTATTCTTGTCTTTGAAGCAGATGGGTCTGCGTTAGGCTTGGGTATTCGTTATGTCCATTGGGCCCAAAGCTTTGCGATGAAACAACCCAGGGCTGATTTCCTCCACTTTCACATTTTCCCTTACAGTTCTGTCTCTGTCCCCCGCTCACCCCAATTCCTTCTGAGAGTACAATGACATTTTTGGTGTGCAGCCATGCCCTTAAAGGCAGAGATCGTCCTGCTGATCTGTACTTGGATTGGCTGTACGGCATTTAACATACCAAAGTGGCTGCGAATGGATGTCTCACGTGACAGTAACGTCGAGCATGTACTTATTCGGAAGTTTTTAGGGAACGACGAATATTTCCTACCCCAAGCTACTATGTGCCAGACCAAGAAACCATACTATGAGGCTCTACCAGCTGCCTTAAAGCCAATTCACTATGATTTGACTATTTCTGAAATTGACTTCACCAAAGAAACTTACAAGGGTAAGGTTGTCATTTCGTTAAATGCCATGGAGTCGACCGATGAGCTCCACTTGAACTACAGAGATTTAGCTGTTACCAAGGAGGCAATTACTGCCCATGTGGATTCCAAGAAGTACGAAGTCGTCTCTCTTACTGAATACAAAAAGAAGGAATTTTTCGTCATTAAGTTTGCAGAATCCGTCCCACAAGGCAGCCACTTCAATGTGGAGATTGCCTTTGGTGGTATCTTACAGACCAACATGGCAGGTTTCTACAAGTCGGACTACCTTGAAGATGGAGTTCAGAAGTTCATGGCTTCTACCCAATTTGAGGCTACCGATGCCCGTCGTGCTTTCCCATGTTTGGACGAACCATCCTTGAAGGCTTCCTTCAAGGTGACCATGTCTCTTAACAAGGAGTGGACTGCGTTGTGTAACACCCCGGTTGCAAGTGAGCTGGTTGAAGGCGAGGTCAAGACTGTTAGTTTTGAAACTACTCCGATCATGTCTACCTACTTGTTGGCCTGGGCCATTGGTGAGTTTGAGTACATTGAGTCTTTCACTGAGGGCAAGCACTACGAAGACAAGCCTATCCCAGTCAGAATCTACACAACTAAGGGATACATTGACCAAGCCAAGTTGGCACTTGAGATCACTCCTAAGATCTTGGACTACTTTTCCAAGGTGTTTGAAGTCAGCTACCCATTGCCAAAGTTGGACTTGCTTGCTGTGCACACCTTCTCTCACAACGCCATGGAAAACTGGGGTCTTATCACCTACAGAAGCACTGCGTTGTTATATTCTGAAGAAAAGTCGGACCCAGCATATAAGCAAAAGGTTGCTTATGTTGTTGCACACGAGTTGGCTCACCAGTGGTTTGGTAACTTGGTCACCATGCAATGGTGGGACGAGTTGTGGCTTAATGAAGGGTTTGCCACTTGGGTTGGTTTCTACGCTATCGACTTCCTCTACCCTGAGTGGGACATTTTCTCTGGGTTCGTTTCCGATACTGTCCAGGGTGCTCTTAACTTGGATGGGTTGAGAAACTCCCACCCTATCGAGGTGCCTGTCATTGATGCGTTGGACATTGACCAATTGTTCGACGTAATTTCTTACTTCAAGGGTGCATCCACCATCTTGATGATTTCTAGCTACTTGGGCACCGAGACCTTCTTGAAGGGTGTTGCCTTGTACTTGAACAGAAACAAGTTTGGTAACGCTACCTCCAAAGACTTATGGGGAGCAATTAGTGAGGTTAGCAACAAGCCAGTTGGTGCCTTGATGGAATCTTGGATCAAAAAGGTTGGTTTTCCTATTGTCGATGTCTCTCTTGAAAGGGAATCGCTTGTGTTGAAGCAATCGAGATTCTTGAACAGTGGTGACCTCAAGGCCGAAGAAAACGAGACCAAGTGGTGGATTCCTTTGAACTTGGAAGGAGATGCTAAGATCGCTATTGACTCTTTCGACTCCGAATCCGCTGTCATTGAGAATTTCCCAGCTACCGGCTTTTTCAAGTTGAACAAGCACACCTCTGGTGCCTACCGTGTCAACTACTCCCGAGAAATCTTGCATAAGAACATTTTGCCTTACATCACAAAGATGTCTTCCAAAGACAGAGTTGGTTTGATTGCAGATGTTGCTGCCATTGCTATTTCTGGTAACTCGTCCACTGCCACCTTGTTGGAGTTGGTCAAGTCCATTGTCGAGGCCAAGGAGTTGAACAGCGACTACGTCACCTGGTTGGAAATGGGTAAGAGATTGGCCGAATTGATCATTGCCTTCAGATCTACCCCAGAATTCAACTCTCTCTTGAAGAAGTTGGCCAACTTTGTTTACGCTGACAGAGCAAGAGCAATTGTTGGTGACTTGGGCGACGATTCTGACTTTGTCCAGGTCAAATTGAGATCCAACATCTTAAGTCATGCTTCAACGTTGAACATCCCTGAGGTTGACGCATTTGCACAGAAGCTCTTTGCAGGTTATGCCAAGGGTGAAAGTTTGCCACCAGCATTGAGAAGCTTTGTTTTCACTTCTGTTGCCCTGCAAAAGGACTTCACCAAGGAACAATTTGAATTGATCTTGAAGGAAGTCACCAGTCCAACCAGTGTCGATTCCAGAGAAATTGCCTTGGGTGCATTGGGTCACGTCACCAGTCCAGAGTACATCGACCTCTTGTTGAAATACTTGCTCGACCCATCCATAGTTCCAACCATGGACTCACACTACTTGGGTGTCCCATTATCCAAGAATGGTGCCGCTAGAGAAAAGTTCATTGATTTCTTCTTGAAGAACTACGATGACTTCTACAAGGTTATGACAACCAACATGGTTGTTTTTGAAAGATTTATCAAGGTCACCTTGTGCAACTACCAAAGCGTTGCAGTCCACGACCAAATTGTTCTGTTCTTTACTGGAAGGGACTTGCATGGTTTTGAAAGAGCATACCTTCAAACCTTGGACAAGATCAAGATTAATGCTTCTTGGTACGAGAGAGATGTGGCTGCTGTTGAAAAGTTTTTGAGCGAGTTATAGACAAATGCAAGAACGGATTGTATGTGAGATGTTTGTAATGTGAGCACTTAATGCAGTTGACTTTTATGCACTTTGGGTGCGCTGTGGATGTTTTATGTGCGATTGCTGCAGCGTCTACTGTTTTTGAAATGGCTGCGAATGCAGCTGCAAACGTAACTCAGTGAATTAGAGTCACCTCTTATTGCATAGCAGGCTTACCACCTGGTCTAGATGATAGAACAAAAGAAGTTACGCCTTCGAGCCACTATACTCTTTGCACCTCTACTTCTCCATGAAAAGCTACAAAAGTCCTAGCAACTCTATAGTATTTATTACCCTAAATTAACTTGCTGTCATGGGTTTGAGCATATCTACCCGAAGGATCAGCATGACAACCCCATTCAGCCTTTGGAATCCATCTCATCACTGTGTTGGCAACAGCCTTAGAAGAACCAAACATCTCATCAAACTTACATCTGTACCAGTAAGCTTCCTTGGTAGTTGGGATATCAGCACCCCATTCAGGCTTTGGATT
The DNA here is from genome assembly GCA_030556895.1 of Kodamaea jinghongensis. Classification (NCBI taxonomy): domain Eukaryota; kingdom Fungi; phylum Ascomycota; class Pichiomycetes; order Serinales; family Debaryomycetaceae; genus Kodamaea; species Kodamaea jinghongensis. Next base: position 61,448 of record JAKTUX010000010.1, on the reverse strand, counting down.
AGCCATTTGTTCGTCGGAAACGGCAGCTTCAGCAGCGTCCTTTAAGCCGTCAATCCAAGAGTAACCAACACCGTCAGAGAATTGTTCCTTTTGTCTCCATAAGATGTCTTGTGGTAAGTAAGGCTCGGCCTTTGGATCATCAGAAGTGTCGAAAGCCTTTCTCAAAATGTACTTTTCAATCTTACCTTCATCTTGCTTAATGAGCTTATCTTCTGGGTTAATGTTCATACATGCTTCCAAGAAGGCCTTGTCCAAGAATGGGACTCTGGCTTCAACACCCCAAGCCATGGTGGACTTGTTTGCTCTCAAACAATCAGCGTAATGCAAGTTCTTAACACGCTTAACACATTCTTCGTGGAATTCAGCTGGAGATGGAGCATTGGCAAAGTACAAGTAACCACCAAAGATTTCGTCGGAACCTTCACCAGACAAAACCATCTTGACACCTTGAGCCTTAATTTTTCTAGAAAGCAAGTACATTGGGGTGGAAGCTCTGATGGTGGTGACATCGTAGGTTTCCAAGTGGTAGATGACGTCGTTAAGGGCATCCAAACCGTCTTCCAAGGTAAAAGTGTGGGTGTGGTGGACAGTACCAATGAACTTGGCAACCTTTTCGGCAGCAATCAAGTCTGGGGCACCTGGCAAACCAATGGCAAAGGAATGCAATTGGTTCCAACCGTTGGCGTGAAGAGAACCACTTTCGTCGACACCACTCAATTCCTTGGAGGCATCGATACCCTTGGCGGTGGAAGCAGCAGCCTTTTGGGTTTCTCTGGCAGCAATGGCGGCAATCAAAGAAGAGTCCAAACCACCAGACAACAACACACCGTAAGGAACCTCAGCCATCAATCTCTTTCTGACAGCCATTTCTAAGGTTTCTCTAACGTTCTTGTAGTCGACACGCTCTTGTGGAACCTTGGAGCCGTCCCACCAAGTTGGGGTGAAGTATCTAGAGAACTTGTCGGTCTTCGAGTCGTACACATGACCAGGAGGGAAGGCCAAAATCTCGTCACACTCATCAGTCAAAGACTTCAATTCTGATGCAAAGTAACGGGTTTCTGGAGACTTGGATGACTTACCCAAGTACAAAGTCGTGATACCAATAGGATCTCTGGCAGCAACGACCCTGTCTTCCTTCTTGTCGTGCAAGACCCATGCAAACATACCGTCAAGGTACTTTGGTGCATCAATGTCATACTTTTCAAAAACTGGGATAATGGCCTCACAGTCGGAAAGAGACTTGTACTTGTATTGGTTGAACTCTTGTCTCAAGTTGATGTGGTTGTAAATTTCACCGTTGACAGTCAAGGTGTATCTTCCATCTTGGGAAGTGATTGGTTGGGCACCGGCATCCAAACCGACGATAGCCAATCTTTCATGACATAAAATCGTGCTTCCTGCAATCACGTTACCTGACCAATCTGGACCACGGTGTCTGATTCTTTTAGAGTATTGAAGAGCCTTGGACTTGAATGACTCAACGTCCGGTTGTTTATAAGCAGCAAATATACCACACATGTTGGTTGTTGAAAAATTGAGGTCTGAACAAGAAAGATTTATATTCCAAGATGAGTCATGGTGCGCAAAATTGTCCAACGAAGCAATCAATGGCGAGAATCTCTACAAGAGCCACCAGATAGCTCAGAAAAGCGGACAAACGAAGGCAGTATGTACAGGAAATGCCTCTATCATAGCATACATACGACAAGTGACATTCTTACACTAGCTACGGTTTCCGAGCTAGTACGGTGACGTTTCTGGCAGGAGTCAGATATGCTTTTTCCGGCTCTGATAAGAGTGATTTTGTGGAATACCGTAGCGGTGAAAAAATCACGTGAATCGTGGAGGGCCCTCGTAAGCCTTGTTGAAAACGGTGGGGCAGAACTCCATACAGCTGAGAAGGTTGTCTGCGAGTCTACGTGATAGTAGAAGAACAGGCAACCTGTCGTAGCGGACTCTTGGTATATTGCTGTAAACGGTTGTCGGCGCACATGTGCTCTGGTCTAACTCGTTTTATGACTCTTTTGGTTTTCTTGTCATGCGACCTTTCGCACATGGCATCCCGACGTTTCTTGGGTCGGCGCATCAAGCGAAGCTACTAAGGCTGTAACACAGGAATTCTTAGTGTTAGCTATGACCGTTTGAGAAGGTGCTCCACTCTGGGTTAGCTTTTTTAGGATAGCGGTGAAACTAACGAAGAGATATGGGTTCGGCTCATCTTTCCCAAATAAGAAACAGAAGCCGCTAACGGCCCCAACGTTAGTGGATCTGCCTTAGTGCACGAACGTGTAACACGATGAGAGAGCTTGGAGAGACGTAGCTGTAGTTCAAGTCGCATAGTTCTTGTTGGGTAGAGACAGCATCGTGATTTCCTGGCAGGTACACCGGCTTAGTCCCTCTCGGGCAGCCGTTAAGTTCTTCTGGCGATAACGTCAAGCAGACTAAGCCCTCGCAGCTCCGAAGTATATTGAGATGTTAGATTGTTAGTAAACTTAGCGGCGGACCCCTCAGGGAATACATAACTAGTACGAATCTGCACCCCGACATTACCTCTCAAAGGTTGCATTGATGTTTGTGTGCTCATCGAACAATGCAGCACAATACTCCAAAATTTCGCAGCCATGATATTTACCATTTGGTTTGGTAACTATCACGGAAAGCTACATCAACTCTTGATCGGTAAAGCTAGGGTGGAAGAGTGGCTATTTCGCAGTTGACTGGTCTCCAAGGAAGTGCTTTTCTAACACTCTGATCGATAGAGCACGGCATCGATGCAAGTGAATGTGCTCAAATCATGTGCTGTTGCATGAAGTGGCAGAAGACTGACCAAAGGTATGCTTCTAAATGAATGAACTCATTGTTTATCACTTCACCATACCTTTTATTCATAAGTCAATGCATTTGTCGGTTTCAAAAATAGATCCTCTCCGGGGTATAAATAGATGCAATGGGACCCATAACTTTTCTCAATCAAGACGACCATGTTGTTTCATTCAGTTGCCTTTTCTGCTTTAGTTTCTGCTTGCTTCGGTCTCATTCCGGCCAAGGATGAGTCTTTCACCTTATATGCTACCGGAAGCGGAATCGCTAACGAGGTGACATTTACCAGCGAAGGGTATTTAGGACTCAGAAATGGAGGATGTCCTGTTGAGTTTAACATGCAAACACCAACTGCTGGTGGATTGTTATATGCAAATGGTATTAGTCTTGTCAACTCTCAAGAAGGAATTCGCCCCGGTCTTGGCTCTTCTTCCCGTTTTACTATTGGCTCTGACGGAGTTTTATTTAACAACAATGTTGGTGGTAATCCAACTACATTTTATGCTATTCCAGAAGGAAGTGGTTTCAGGCTTTCTCCATACTATGCCGGTAACTCATTGCCTGTAAGCTTATCTGTGCATTCAGTTGGTGACCAGCACTGTGAAGATGGCAACCGCGATGACCACGATGATCATGACGATCACGACCACCACAATGAAGACCACCACCACGACGACCATGACCACCATCACCACCGTTGCGAATATTATTGGAATGGTCGCTGTGTACACAACAGGGATTACAACAACCATGGAAATCACGTTTGAGGGTTGTCAGAGTGTATATGATGGCTGCTGTATTGCAGCCGGATATCCACGAGCATGTGTAACCAATAAACATCTAAAATGAACAACTCAGAACGGGCTCAATGGGTCAAATGCATGTAAAATGTAATTTCTCTGCTTATGAACAAATGTCTAAAATCTCTACTTGAACTTCACACCAACTTATCACATGTTAAACTAAAAGCTCCTTATGCTACGGAGTGCACATGCAGCATCTTGACAGGTGCAAATTCGCAGCCTATATATTTCGGACCATGTCAAAAAAGTACACGTGACATGTTATATCTAACTCTTCTAGTATATGTGGCCATCACTATTGGGGTTCTAACAGTGAAGTTTACACAATCGTTGAACAAGCTTATACTCCATGGTAAGGCTCAAACGAATGAACAACAAGGATTGTGGGTGGTGGACTTTGTTTACGGGCTTACCGTTCCAAAGCTGTGGTTTGCCCATTTCTATGTCGTATTAACTACTTTGACAGTTCTAGCGCTATTCTTTCCGAGAACCATTTCAATCGATGTTGAACAGTATAAGACATTGAAAATCATACACATATTGTTAATCGTTCAAGGGATACGAAGAATGGTTGAGTCGTACACCATCACCAAATTTCTGAGGACATCGAAAATCAATGTGTCCCATTACTTGATTGGTATGGGTCATTACACGTTAATCAGCTTCATAACGTGGTATCAGCTAGGAGAGTACCAAGCTGGGTGGGTATCCCAAGTTGGATTCTTGGACATAGTGTTGATAATTTTGTTTTTGGGGGCGTCTTTCGACCAGTGGAGAAATCATGTACACTTGGCATCCCTAGTCAAGTACACACTTCCGAAATTTACAGTTGTTGCCCTGCCACATTATCTTGATGAGATCATCTTGTATAGCATAATTATGATCTTAGGTCTTACTTTACCACCACCTGGGCTGCTCAACTATATTGCATGCTGGATATTTGTTCTGACCAACTTAAGTATCAGCTCTTTGGAGACTTACAAGTACTACTGCGAGAAGTTTAGGGATACGTTCAAGTTGAAGTGGGCAATTATTCCAGGGATATTATAGGTCATTTTAACAGAGAACATTACGCTGAGGGTTCAGTCCCTCTTCTTCTACAATGTTGTTAGTGTAGACATGTAGGACAATCGGAACTACCAAGTGGGTGCGGAATCTGCCTCTACATACGATAGCTGGGGTACTGGAGAACTCAATTAAGTCTCCGTCTCAGGTATTGGCCAGCAGTGACAGCTGCGGTAATAAAGATTGCCTCACTTGGCAGTGACTCCTTTTTGCTGTCAAGTTGCACGTGAGCAACGACCGTAGTAGAGGCTGTAGATTACTTTGCACGTCCGTGGTCACCCCCGTTGCATTTAAAAAGATTAGATCGTTGATATCTGTTATCAGCCTCCATTTTAGCGTTTTCTTTCGTGACGCATCTGAGTTGTTCTCCTTCACACTTGTTTCAGACCCTACCCACAACTAAATCCGATCCTCGATTCAGCCTCCTACATATAACTGTAGCTCACGAACAAAACAAGTATGAACAAAACAACCAAATCTTCTTCGCCGGTCATCATCAGCTTGCGGCTTTCGGAGAAGAGCATAGTCCAAGGATGTCCAGGAGTACCCAGGAGCGTGGTAAGTCTGAGTTGCGTTTTGCTTTGAGCCCAATTGCACATATACTAACAAGTCCAGCCTCGCGTGGAAACAGTGGTCGAAATACGACCTAGTATGGGGGTCCCATTTAAAATCCGATCCGTCAGCATAGATTTAAGAACTATACAGAAGGTTACAGTGCCTTCGAGTATAGGGTCGCTTGGAGCCAACCTCACCTCGCGTGAGTACAAGCTCTTCGAGAACCCGTTTGCTTATCGTCCACCCCATGGGGAATTCTCACAAACATTGCTCGGAATCGATATCCCCGTGTTGATACCAATACCCAAGGACCTCGTGGCGAGCGGGTATTTCCCGTCGTGGGACGCCTCCACGACCCACCACTTGTGTGTGTCGGCGTTTTTTGGCGACAGCGCTGAGACCGAGACCAGCTTCATGGAATCGTTCCCTGTTGCAATCAAATTGTACGACACGCTCCCGTTGTATAGACAATTTAACGAGCCAATAGTGGAGACGAGGACGTCATCCAACCAACAAGTCCTAGTTGATCTTTCCATCCCTGTATCACTGGTTGGTCCACGAGATGTGTTCAACTTATTTATTAGAATCTTAGCTAATCCTCAGTCGAACCGAATAAAGAAGAACCTTAAGCTAAACAGACTAACGCTTCAAATTAAGGAGATCTTGGAGTGTCATGAGGGTGGTCTACCGCAGATGAAGGAGAATAAGATCTTTACCAGATCGAAAGTATACGAAATGGACAATGTGTTGACCACTCAAGGAATCAGCCACACCTTCCAATTAGACTTTCCTTCAGAAAACGAATACTTACAGATGTATACACAGACCTCGCTTCCTCGCGAAAAGTTTTCGGATTCCTATGAGATCCTGCTGGTGAGTATCTCGCGGAATAAAGTGATAGACAATTTGGACGAAGGTATTCCACCTACCCACACCCAAGGGTTTACCACGTTGGGAAAGTTGTTTTCCATTCGCTTTGAAATTGTCATAAAGGTAAAATTGTCACATTCCAGAGATATGGAGATAAGATTGCCTATCACGGTCCTGCCATATGATCGGGTGTCTAGTGAGTACCTCCTAAAGTGGATCATGAAGGAGTGTGAAACCGCCAGAAATCGGTTCGGCAAGGGTTTGGTAGATAGAATTGCGACTGCCGTCAATTACAATGATGTCGTTTCAATGTTGAACAGGTTTTGTGCTTCCCCGGTTATCTATAAGAATAGTAAGGTGGAATGGATTCGGCTCGGGTACAATGGCGATGCGTATGGCAGGAGAGGGAAGACCTTGGTTGATTTTATAGATTGAATAATGCTACCTCACTCCCAACTAGCGAGTAGGTGGATCTGCACTTATATAGTGGTAATTAAGTCTCATAGATGGGTTTTGCTTGACCGGAAGTACAGCTCATGCCAATCTACATAATTCTGTAATCCGTTTTTGCAGTTAAAAGCACCTTTCGGCAAGTTTGCAACCCATTCCGAAAATGGAAGTGGGCAAGTGTAACTCTACACAAAGTACATGGCCGCCATCCGGACGAATGACAATTCTCCGCTTTATCTCTAACCCTTGTAAGGCATTCGTGGGCGTGGGGTCTAGCTTCTCTTACTTGCCTCATTGGCGAGAGGTTAAATCAGACACTTTTGTGTGGGGAAGTGAAAAAAGCACGCGCAGGTAATATTTGGCTATCTGTAGAATCGGCTATAGATTCTTGATCGGGACCAAACCTTTCAGGACCCTGCATGTTTAGAGATTATGTTTAACAAGGACGCCGTTGGATTAGGTGGAGAAGAAACACTGCTAATTTCGGATGGGATTGGTTGCCATTCTAAGATTCGCAAAAGCTCAATATGGCCCCCACGCTCTTGACACATTGGCCGCCACCCTCCCCACTTTCTTGCAGACAGGCAGATGGAAGTTTTGACATCAACTTGAAAGAATTTCGAATTAACTTGGTCACCTCTAACCGAAACTCATGCTGGCTGACCTGATAATGTAGCATGGGTACGGAGAACAAGAATTTCTTATCTATTCATATCTCAACCGCATTGGTATACTTTTTTGGGCCATAGCAGATAAGATGTCACTTCAAGGGCATGTGCGCATAACCATACCACCTATCATATAAAGAAATCAAGGTCGCCCAGTTCTTTTGCCATCACTCCTCAGATATGGTTTACGACACAGATGTCCCTGGGACTGTGCATTTGGTTGATGTGCATGGCACAATGCACGTGCAGAAAGATGGTAAGAGCATTGTTTTGCAACCACAGCCTTCAGCCAACTTAAATGATCCGTTGCGCTGGTCCAACAGAAAGAAGTACCTTCAATTCGGGTTGCTTTGGTTCTGGGCATTTATGTTGGCAGTTTCAGTCAACTTCAACGGGCCTTTGTACACCAAGTGGACCGAGGTATTCAACTGTTCATTCTTCCAGTTGAGTGTGGGGCAGGCCCTCACCTTCTTGTTCTTGGGGTTGGGTTGCTTGTTCCTCCAGCCCACTGCTTTGAAGTTAGGAAGAAGATTCGTGTACTTGTTGTGTACTATTATTGTGATCTTTTCAACTGTGCTTGGGTCACAATCCAAGAACATCGGGCAGTTGTATGGGTCGATGATCATGGCTGGGTTCTCTGCAGCACCTGTTGATTCGTTGGTTGAAATTTCATCCACGGATGTGTTCTTTCTTCACCAGAGATCGACGGTTTTCAGTCTATTGATCTTGGCATTGTACGCTGGGTCCTATTTAGGTCCTGTTGCTGCAGGCTACATCTTGGAAGGCCCAGGTTGGAAGTGGTGCTACTACATTGAATTGATCATCTTTGTCGTGATGTTGATTGTGATGTTGTTCTGTATGGAAGATACCACATTCTCCAGACCCAAGGGTGACGTCGAGTTGAATGAGGAGCAAATGCATGCCGATGAGGAAAAGAAGGACCATACCGTGGTTGAGGTCCAGGAAGACCTGAGTCTGAGTTCCATGGACGTTTCACTTCGTCCATACTGGCAAAGAATGAAGTTTATCCAGACCCAATACAATGATCCTAGAAGCTGGATTAACATCTTCTACAGACCATTTTTGATGGCTTCATTCCCTGCGGTAATTTGGGCGGGAATCATCTACGGAGCGCAGATGATGTGGCTCTCGCTTATTGGATCAACCCAATCCAGAATCTTTTCAGCTCCACCCTACGACTTCCCAGCCAAGACAGTTGGTTTGACCAACTTGGCTCCTTTTGTTGGTAATATCTGTGGTATGATCTATGGTGGTAAGTTTGTTGATTGGCTTACTGTGAAAATCGCTAGAAGAAACGACGGGTACATGGAGCCGGAATTCAGATTGTGGGCCATGGTTGTTCCAACCATTTTGAACGCCGCTGGTATTATTGGTTGGGGTTTAGGTGCCTCCAGCAAAACCGCTTGGCCAGTTATGGTGTGCACAGGACTGGGATTGCTCGGTTTTGCTATGAGCTCCTCCGGTCCCATCTGCTTGACCTACGTGGTAGACTCGTACGAGAAGATGTCCTCTGAGTGTCTTGTTTTGGTCTTATTCCTCAGAAACATGATTGGTATGGGGTTCGGGTTTGCAATCCAGCCTTGGATCAATAACTGCGGTTTGAAGTTAACCACTTGGTTGTTATTTATGATGTCCATCGTCATTAATGGTTCTTTTGTCGTGTTTGTGGTATACGGTAAGAGAATTAGAAGATGGACCAAGCGAAGATACTTGAGATTCTCAAGTCTGCTGGTAGAATAAACGTAATGCCGTGCATGTATCTCGGTTTTTCAGTTCTTTAGGTTAGGGTGCCTCTGCCCTATTTTTTTTAGATATGTCTGGAATATATTAACGTGCTTGAGTTAGATAGTTGGACAGGAAGTGCCAGCAATATTGCTTGTTGTGACTTGTGCTACATTTGATAGGGGTGGGCTTATCCACAGATCCAGATCCACGGTCAGTTGCTCCCGGAATCTCGTACACCCCAGTCCCCAACATGAGCGGTGCTTCAATGGGAAGTCAGATATCTTGTTAGGAGCCAGCAATTAGCTTTAATACGTCGCTTGCATAATCCAGAATCAAATGTAGTTTCTATTGCTTGGCGATAACGGTCTTTTTGGACAGTTCTGAAATCCTTGTGACAACGGTAGAGATCTCTTTTGAGCTCTTTGCCGAAATACATTTCTAGAGGAACAACACCTTTCTAGAGCAACTGAATGGTTGGTGAACCCATTTTCGGTACGTTTCGGCCTTGCTGTTTCCCTTCTATTATACGTGACCCCGCCTTTTTCCACTGATATCCATTGACTGCAAAATTTCAAAATTGTCGCAAACTGAGCTTAAAAAATACTAAAAAGTCAATGCTTGCGCCGGAGGGGTCTGCACTTGCATAGATGTGGCAAGAGACATGACTTGAATTGAGGCTGGTGTTAATTCTCAAATATCTGTCTGAAACGATGCCGGACTCAACAAGATTCCTTGCAGTGCTTTACCCCATAAATGGAAAGAACTGGGGATTTCGGACAGACTATACCACAAATTAGACGGCACACCCCACCCCTCCTTAGCGAGACAGTAAGGGTAGGATGAAATGTAGCCACAAATAGCGACTGGGGCCGTTTCGTGGTAGTTGTGATGACCAGGTCACATGGCTTGCAGTGGCCCGTATGCAACAGCAACCACTTCAAAGTTGCTCCGGTGCTACTAACACCCCCTGCCCCGTGACTATAGTCTTATCTAATCACAGCTACACTATAAGGGTATGCCACTAGTTATGAGTCGTTTCTTCTTAGGCCGCAGTTTTGCCATCCACAATGCACTGTTACAGCATCAGTCACCCGGTTGAACATAACCATGCAGAAATTACCCGTCGAAAGTAGTTAAACTCCCCTCCTGCAACTTTATTTTCCGTTTTGATATACACACAGAAATATTTTCTGACACCTATGTCCCGAGCTCTTTGCTATTATGGTGAACCTAATATAGAATAGTATACATAACGGAAGGGAAACTGAAATTGGACGTTTGCTAGGTGTATATATATACTAGAGGGTTACCCCATATTTCCTAGACGTAAATAGATTTTGCAACATGTCTGGATCCAATGAGCCTCCTATCGGAGAAAAGGACGAATCGATTGCAAAACCAGGATTGTTTGAAAATACATCATCTGGAGAATCGCTCGTGCAGAAACAAACCAATGAATCCGAATACTCTGAAGTCAAGGAGCAGAATATCTTGAGTCAGTACACCGAGAAGCAAGCTATGCAAATGGGACGCAACTATGCGCTTAAGCATGACATGGACCCTGAGTTGTTTGCCAAAGCAGCTGCAGTTGCAAGACGTCCTGGGGAATTTAACTCAATGCCGTTCCTTGAGGAGCACGAGAAGATTGGGTTGCATAACGAGCTTACTAAGAAGTGGCATTTGCCAACGAGACTATTTGCAGTCATTGCATTAGGTTCTATGGCTGCTGCAGTGCAGGGTATGGATGAATCTGTGGTTAACGGTGCCACTTTGTTCTACCCTAAAGCGTTTGGGGTAGACAAGCTCAAGAATTCCGATTTGATCGAAGGGTTGGTGAATGGTGCACCCTACTTGTGTTGCACTTTTGCCTGTTGGTCGTCTGATCTATGGAACAGGAACTTGGGACGTAAGTGGACTATTTTTGGAACGTGTTTGATATCGGCGCTTGCGTGTATTTGGCAAGGGTTTGTCAATACCTGGTGGCACTTGTTTATTGCCAGATTCTTTATGGGAATCGGAATTGGTGTGAAGAGTGCTACAGTTCCCGCGTATTCTGCAGAATGTACACCAAAGCATATCCGTGGGTCCTTGGTGATGTTGTGGCAATTTTTCACCGCTGTGGGGATCATGTTTGGGTACGTTTCAAGTTTAGCGTTCTACTACGTACCTGACCGTGGAATTGGAGATGGGTTGAACTGGCGTTTGATGTTGGGGTCTGCTTGCATCCCAGCACTTATTGTCTTGGTCCAAGTTCCCTTTGTTCCTGAGTCTCCTAGGTGGTTGATGGGTAAGAAAAGACACAAGGAAGCCTTCGAGTCTTTGAGTGAGCTTAGAATTGACAGGATATCTGCTGCCAGAGACTGCTTCTACCAATATGTGCTATTGCAAGAAGAGCACTCGTACGACGTCCCTACCTGGAAGAGAATCATCGAGATGTTCACCATCACTAGAAACAGAAACGGTGCTATTGGTGCTTGGATTGTTATGTTTATGCAACAATTCTGTGGTATCAATGTCATCGCTTACTATTCATCTTCCATTTTTGTCGAGTCTGGGTTTAGCGAGATTAGTGCCATGTTAGCCTCCTGGGGTTACGGTATGATTAACTTTATCTTCGCTATTCCTGCGTTTTTGACGATCGATAGATTTGGTAGGCGAGCCTTGCTTCTCATGACCTTTCCGTTGATGGCTATTTTCTTGTTGATCGCAGGATTTGGATTCTTGATCAGCAAGAGCAGCAACCCGCACGGAAGGTTGGGAATGATTATCTTTGGGGTGTACTTGTTCTCCTGCTCGTACTCTACAGGTGAAGGTCCAGTTCCTTTCACATACTCTGCAGAAGCGTTCCCCTTGTACATCAGAGACTTGGGTATGGCGTGGGCCACTTCTACTTGTTGGTTCTTCAACTTCATCTTGGCCTTCACTTGGCCGAGGTTAGATAATGCTTTCACTCCAACAGGTGCTTTTGGGTGGTATGCTGCCTGGAACGTGATAGGTTTCTTCCTTGTTTTATTCTTTTTGCCTGAAACCAAGGGTTTGACATTAGAAGAATTGGATGAGGTCTTCTCTGTTCCGATGGACAAGCACGCTGTGTATCAGTTCAAGGTAGCGTGGAATGCAGTACAAAGGGTGGTGTTAAGACGCAAGGTAGCGCCAATTGCCCCATTGTACGCCCACCAAAGATTGGCTGTTACAAACCCTGTCTGGAATGACAAAGCAGAAGTGGAGCAAGTTGATAATGTGGAGCAAGTGGAGGACGTGGAGCCAGAGTAATCTGACCAGCGTGTTAATCATGCTGAGTAGTTTCCAAGTGAAATGTGATAATGTATATGCTAGCCATGTAGAATTTGAACAGTAAGTGCTGACCCAATGACTAGTTGCTCTACGCAGCTTGTGGGCCGGAGATAAACCATTCGGCGATGAACGGTGTATTCGCTCGGTGATAACAATGCATGCCCCTTCGACATATACGGTTCCTCTGGTATCAGCAATGATGTCATTAAGCAATTAACCTTATAGCGGGGACTATTTTGGCTGTATTGTTTTAGTCTCACGACAAATATCAGCCCTATATCAGCAGTGGATGCACCGATCCAAGAGAATTGACAGTTCCTTGAAAGCGAGGTGTATGGCAGATATGTACCAGCATTGCATTTCAGGTCATACTCAAATGTCAGGTATACTTGTTTGCTAGGAATATCAGAATCATGTTTGTGGAGAAAGTTATGAAAGTTATGAGCAAGCCCAAAGGTCTTAAAACTTGAGATCTCTTCAAAAATATGCACCCAATATACTCCGTAATTGCAACTTGGAGAAATACAACTTGCTACTGAAGCCCCTCCAGCATTATATCTAACATTTAGTGTTCAGAAGCCCTGCTAGTTGCCTTCCAAGAGGTGGTTAGAAAGATTAGCATCTTTGATCAAGAGGTCGCGCATAACTATCCCCTTTGAAAACGAAATCACATACCCCACGCCTCGCTATGAATACTCCACAACCGTATGCCCCTACCAGCAGTACGGCATTTGTGAGATCGACCAATGCAAAGTACCACACTGAGGTGACGAAATCTTCACTCATCAAGACAACTTCACACAAGACAGTGTACGACGCACTAGCAGAAGTGTATTCAATATTGCCTACCTTGGAGCTAATCGAGAACTCCTTCCTTAAAGACTACATTACGGACAAAGATAAGTATACTACCACGTCGTACAGACTAATTAATCAATATGAAATTATAATTCAAGGATTGAAGGGAGATGCCAATGGGCTTGCGGTCTTAAGAGAGTTGCTAGGCGCAGAATTGGCTGAGGACTTGGGCAACTTCTTAAAGCTCTTTGTCGACAAGTTTTCTATTGAATGTCCTTTGGCTGTGAAAAGGTTAGAATTAGGTGTTCCAACGACAATTGAGCATATGGTTGGAGCAAGAAGTGGCGCATCAGCAGCCGCTGGTGCAAGCGCTGCTGGTACTACCGCTACAACCGCAGCAGTTATCTCGAGCGGAACAGCAAGTCCGGGAGCGTCATCCGGGAACGCCAGGTTAATTGCTGAGATTACAGGAAACTTCATTACCTGCATGGATGCGTTGAAACTTAACTATAAACTGAAGGAACAGCTTCATCCGTTGTTGAGCAACTTGGTAATTAGCTTGACCTCGTTATCAGAGAGCCAAGAGACGAGCGGAAGAGCCAGTGAGTTTTCGGGGAAAAGCAAGTTGGTCAGCTGGTTGATCAAGTTGAATTCCTTGACCGGAGACTTGGGTGCCGAAGATGTCGATGCATTCTTGGCAGACTTGGATACTGCCTACAAGGGATTCTTTGCAATGTTAGAATAGAGAATAGAACAGTTTGCGCGTGCTAATTTTTACAGTAAAAGAGGTAGTGTTCACCGTAACCCAGTTGAACACTCTACATGTGTTTCTAACACATCTCTACTTTATGTATCTAGCACATTTATTACTGAGATCAAACAATGGACTCGATTTGATCGGCATAGTTCAACACATTAAACACAGTTGTTGAGTTATCAACTGCAACTTCATCTCCTGACTTTGCAAAGTAGATAACGCCATCGACAAGCTCAAAGTTGACTCCCAATTCTCCTCTCAATACCTCGACGAACAGAGAGTCGCTCTCTTCCTGAGGAACGTACAACAAGTTCTTGCAGTTACTAATTGGAATGCTGTCATAAGTCTTTTCCAACAGCTTTGCAATCTCGTATCTGAGAGCATCAATCAAGGTGTCTATGAAATGAGAGTATTCTTTGCAGGGCAAGTTCTTCTCCTCCTTGAGGAGCTTCCAGATCTTGATGTAGTTCCCTTCCATCAAATTCCTTTCTAAGTTGACTGGGAAGCTGAGGTATTTATCTGTTTCTGTGTCGTAGTTGGAGTTATTATATATGGTTTCCAATTCAATGTGGAACTTTGAAATCAACCCTTGGGATAACAAGTACAACAAGTACAAGGAAAGCACCTTTGTGGTGTCTGAATTTTTGACGGAGTGTTCTGCAACCTGAGCGTAGAAGGGCTTCAATTGGGCAAAATAGTTTTCGAATGATTGATAGTTCTTGACGTGAAGCGATGAAAGAGCCCCAATTTCCAAGATTCGTTGGGAAACTTTGAGGTCGTTGATTTGATCTTTAGTGGCAGTATTGGAGGGAAGAGGCACGAGGAGATTGTGCTTGATAAGCTCGATTTTGATTGGTGGAAGAAGCGTTTGTATTTGATCATACGCTTCTTGTTCAAAGAGCTGGTAAAGCTCGGTGGTAAGACGTTGAAGTGACATGCTGAAGATAGAGTGGTGGCGTTTGTTGGAGATTTAGCGCGAGCTTTACTTTAGCAATTGGTCACGTGAGTTGTTCCTTCCAGCACCCTGACTGTGAGGTGGTTGCGTGGCTGCAACACCGTCCAAAAGGTTCTTGCTAGTCAAACATGTTAAGATATGAGATATGGGCCCTCATTGTTCCAATGCATTATAGCTTGGTTGGATTGCTTATAATTTAGTGGTCTATGTAGCACTAACTGACGTGGACGCCAAACAAACAATTCGGCAAGAGCTGCTAGGTACTTCGCTGGGTATTGGATTTCTGCCTAGAGTTCTCCAATAACTCCGCTGAGAGGTGATTCTACAGCAGGATACTATAACTTATTAAGGCAGCATCCTATGTTGAGACTTTCAGTTTCATCCCAAAAAGGCAATTTCAATGTCTCCAACCAACAATAGAACAAGCTTGAATATTGACAATCAGCAGGTATATGCTAACACCTCGCCTTGTGTCTACAGTTGGGCTCTTCTTGGCTACATAGCTTCCCCCGATCTCACCATTTCTTTTCGTTCTCAACTTGCTCCACTAAGACCCACCAAGCCTTACTTCGCGGTCCTGCCTACAATTTTTCTTGCAAATTTCAACTCATCTCATCATGAAGTTCATTACCACAAACTTTGTTAGATGTGCTATCAAGAGCTGTCAATCATCTCCAGAAGCATTTCCTCTTAAATACGAGGACTGTGAGTTGGCTCAAGAAGAAATTGAATACAACCCTGAGTTTATATATCACATGTTGGAAAGATTAGACTGGAGTGCTATTTTGCAAGTTGCCCATGATTTGGGTAACGATAGCTTACCACCAACTAAACCAGAAGATATCGATCCTATTATGGAAGACAGTCAACCTTTGTTGAGAGATTTGCATACCATGTTGATGGAAACCCAAATTTTAGAGGGTAAGATGGTTTGTAGAAACTGTCAGCACATATATCACATCAAGAACCTGATTCCAAACTTCTTGTTGCCTCCTCATTTATGCTAACATAGAAGGAATCCTGTGTGAGTGGTTAATGTGTGCTAGAATTGCAATTATGAAGTCGGATTAGGGATATCCATATGGGGATGTCCGACATGTAAAGAATAAAAGATAAGTAAAGACTATGTTGTAGAAATAAATTAAGACACGGGGAGTAGCTAAAGTGCTCCTGATACTCCTCAAAGTGCAGGAGTAAGCCTCTTCATGGATACTTTGGTTCCGTGAAGGTTTCTCCCCGAAAAGGTGAAGAATGCTTGAGTTGGAGTCAATATGATTTGGTTATTGCTTATGTCATGATCAAAAAAATGTCGATAAGCCAAGTTGATGCATTAGCGAACCGATGGTTGTGTAGGCGAGGGATGCGGTTGCCTGTGTGAATCTGGGTTGCCAGCCCAAAACGGAAAATGCACCTATGTATTTTGCTCGAATTATGATAAGGAGAGCTGATGCAATCTATTAGTAACGGTGGTGTATCCTGGTCTTGAACGGCAAACGGTTTATTTTCCCAAAAGAGAAAGTTCGGAAGAAAGCAAGGTGCACAGCTTGCTCCGAAAGATGACAGCGGAATCCGCGTAAGTTGGCTGTTTAATCATAGGGAAATGTCCGTATTAGTTGTCAGCTTGAATGGAGAATGTTTGTGTGCTGAAGGTGTTAATCCTTAGCTCTTTTCCCTTCACTACTGTCAATGCTTGGGTTCTCCACGTGTACACACATGGAAACCAAACCAACTTAATACAATTCTATCAGGCACATACACGGGATCGGAACATCCTGAAACGTTGAGTTCATTTCTACTGCTTCAATATCTACAGGCTTCCACTAGTGGGTTGCTGTACTAGTCATTCCCATGCAGTAAACTCTCGTTTTGCAGCCACTTTTCACAAACAGCGGCAGTAAGCTTTCTACTTTTGGTCTGAATACTCCGCCACCATCTCTCTCCTGGCTTTAATGTTCAAAGGTAACGGGCCAGTGTGTCTCTCTCATCTCTCATTCGGTAAGATCTTGACGTTGTGTGGATTCTTATTTGAGTTCCCCTTTTTCGGAATCCCCCACACTTGGCTTTAGGTTTTTTTTTAGACAGAGTCGCCTTTTGTTGTGTGTCGAAAAACTCTCCCCTTAAGAGATTGCTTACCAATGGTGAACTTCTACAATACATTCTTCCACCACGGAAGTAACAGCACCAGTGCTAACACAAGCCAGAGCAACTTGGGAATAGCATCGGATATGAGTGGACACGATTCTAACGGCGAATCAATACACATAGCAGCGGCAGGCGGCGCGGCATCAGCAGGTGCTGGCGTTACAACGAGCGAATTAAACCCTCCTCCCATAATTCGTCTGGAAGAAGAAGCTTCAAAACAAAGCCGGAGTAGATCAAGATCCGTTTCAATATCAAAGTTGTTGTTCTTAAGGGATAATTCAACGCCAACTCCCACTCCAACTCCAACCACAGATATTAGCACCACGACAAGCTCGAACGACGAGAATACCACAAGTGGTAATGCATCCCCTAATATTGCGCCCATCAGCAACAATAGCTCTACTTTTACAAACAGACAACCAAGTTTTGTCAAATTAAAGAGTTTCTTCAGGATATCGTCACAATCTGAGAGTGAATCAGATCTCAAGACTAAACAAGATGAAAAAATAGACGACGAATACAACAAGGACGAGAAGGTCAAGCGATTTTTAAGAAGGAGATCTCAACTGTCTCCATTGACTCCGAGACAAGTTAGTGGATCCAATACTTCCACTGGATCTCCAACTAGAGGCAGTCCCTCGCTTCCTCAGATCATCACGAATCAATTCGAGCCTTCCACGCCGGTCAGAGAGAACCAAGCAGATCTGGACTTAACGAGCCCTATTCTTAACTCTAACTTATACTTTGCACATCAAGGGTTCCCACATCACTTGAGAAATGAAGGCGATCAGAAAGTATTGAACGATGCCGCCCATGGTGACCTATTATCAATTTCTCTCAGACATAATGACTCCGTGTTCTCCCTCAAGGGGTCTGAGGATGAGGTTTTGAAGCCTCCTCAAGTACATCACTCGGCATTTGAGGACGACTTGGGCGAGGACTACTTGAAGTCGCCCGCCGCAGAACCAAAGACTCCCGTCTGGAACGTTTCCTCAAAACCATTTATTCCAACCCCTCTAGGATCCCCAAAGAAGAATCACGCACAGCAATTTCATGAAGATTCCTTGTTAGTTTCTAGCCCACAAGCTCCTCCACCACCTCCAAACTTTATGCAACCACCACCATCACCTTTCCAGAGGACTTTACGTAGAGTAGCATCTGCTCCCTTAGTGCATAGACTTCTCAACGAAAAGTCTGCAGAAAAGGAGGAAGGACCGGTTTCCCAAAATGAGGAAGTTTTCGACGTGAATAAACATATTGGAGAAGTGAAGATAACCGGAAGGCCCAGAACATATACTCAAGAAAGAATGTACTCAAGTGCCGCGACGAAGATTTTGGATGTGCAGGTAGGTCCGGACCACTTTGAAAAGATCCGTTTGTTGGGTAAGGGAGACGTCGGAAAGGTGTATTTGGTGAGAGAAAAGGCATCCAATAAGTTGTATGCCATGAAGATTCTCAACAAGAAGGAGATGATTGAAAGAAACAAAATTAAAAGAGCATTGGCTGAACAAGAAATTTTGGCCACAAGTAACCATCCGTTCATTGTCACACTTTATCACTCCTTTCAATCCAACGATCATTTATATTTGTGCATGGAATACTGTATGGGAGGAGAATTTTTCAGAGCTTTGCAAACAAGGGAGACGAAATCGATTCTGGAAAACGATGCCAAGTTCTACGCCGCAGAGGTCACGGCAGCTTTGGAGTATCTTCATCTCATGGGGTTCATTTACAGGGACTTGAAGCCCGAAAACATCTTATTGCATCAATCAGGACATATCATGCTTTCTGATTTTGATTTGCTGAAGCAAAGTGAAGGAGCAAAAAACCCAGAAATATTGATTAAGGGACATTTGACGGATCATAACGGACCAACCTTGGATACTAAAGCATGTATTGATGGGTTCAGAACAAACTCATTTGTTGGCACGGAGGAGTACATTGCTCCAGAAGTAATCCGTGGCAAAGGACACACCAGTGCCGTTGATTGGTGGACTTTGGGGATTTTCATTTACGAAATGTTGTATGGAACCACCCCATTCAAGGGAGCAGACAGGAAGAGAACATTTGCAAATGTTTTGAAGAAGGATGTCAAGTTCTTAGATACTCAAGCCGTTAGTTCAGGCTGTAAAAGCTTGATTAAAAAGTTACTTATCAAGGATGAAGTAAAAAGGCTTGGGTCGCGGACGGGAGCACTGGATATCAAGAAGCATGTATTTTTCAAGAATACTCAATGGGCATTGTTAAGACACCAAAAACCTCCGATGATTCCTGTTTTGACAAAGGCAGCGGCTAAGAAGGTTGAAAAGGTGGACAGTATAGACGGGATTTTGCCAATTAACAATTCTGGAGGATCGGGATCTGCCACTCCTACGACTTCGAAGCCAGCAGTGAATGATCCATTTGCTAACTTTAGTTCTGTGACATTGCATTATAGTGAAGGAGGACTTGATGAAAATGATGGATCTGTGTACAAGGGCGAGGAATCCATGTACACAAGTGTTGCATATACTATGTCTAGTGGATCTAGTTATAGTTTTAAGAGTCCTCTGAAATGGAAGAGATAGAAGGGTTTCTTTATCGATGCATTCGAAACGGTATCGAGACGGTTGTAAGACCAACCATGATTGTTTATCGGACGTACGTGATTGACTTTAAATAAGCCTTCCAGCAGCATCTTCTATCACTAGGGGGGTGAAGTATCTAGACGGGGATCTTGATATGATTCTATTTTGGAATACACCTTCATCCTTCCTCAGTAAAATCATGCATCATTAAGATGACATACAAATTACCACTTGTACAAAATAGACATAGATTTCAATGGGCTTCATTGTAGTGCTACTTTTCTTGGATGCTGATTTTCTTTCATCGTAGTTCACCTTTGCAGCAATGGCACGTTAAAAGTTGACTTTATAATTTGCTGTATGAACTTCTGGTGGTAATAGCATTTCACCGAAACCTACGTGTGCTCCAACCAAATACGATTCCGCGGTAAGAGTCGGGAAACGGCGGGGCATGGAATGGAAAATTAGGCTAAATTGTAACCAACTTTGTGTACTGAGATGGGTCCACCTTACCTGTAATTGAGTTCACGGTCTATCCTCGGTGAGGTTTTACCGTCGCAACGGTGTGAGTACGCCGTAAAAAAAATAGCTGTGTGTGTCGATGCCACACGATCAAAGTCCTAATATGCTGGTGCGATTACGTAGTTGCATATTCGGCGCACCTTGGGAAGGATGGTAACACATAAGGAAATGGAACTATAGGTACGGCTCCACAGGTTTATGCCCTTTCCCCTTTATTAGTGCATGTCAAGATTTCCACAAATGGCACCGGGGCCGAACTAAGTCGGAACTTGTTTTGAGGCTTGGGAGGCTAACAATCAAGCTCTCTGAGACTTGAAAAATTAAACGACGGCACTCGAAACTACTAAGATCGACACGTTGGCTTTTCCCACTCAATGCACTCCAAAATTCTAGAATGTGTTTGGCGTCATTTTGTGATATCTGATAAAACAACGACTTCCATGTACTGTAACATTGTAAAGTAAGGATGGCAGGGTAGACTTACCAATACAGCCTAGAAGTGAGCGTCCCTATACTATTTTGGTAGGGGAAGGAACAATAGATCAAAATTTGGATTTGTTATTTTGGTTGTTGTTGAGATTAGATCCTGTTGTTATTGTGGCATAGTAAAAGTAATAACCTCAGGCAATTGCTACGCTGAAATTCGAGAATACTAGAGAGTAGCATTTCATTTTGAAATAGATTAGGTGCTTGATAGTTATGAATAATATGAACGAGTGAGTTATTTGTGCTTGGTTTTTGAAATGGTCATTATTTCAAGTTATCTAAAATTTGTAAAATTTTGCTGCAAAATTTCGAGAAACATATGAACACCTTACAAATTGATCAATAATTCCTCGGGAGATATACAAATTTGTGAACCGCTCAGCAGTTTAGTAGCAATTTGAACTATTATAAGAACAACTACTTTCACATAATCATAGCCTCTTTACAAACAAAGACTCGATCAATTGCCTACAATTTTTCCCTAAACCATATCCTATTTTATGTAGCTATATAAACATCTAACACAGAACTAAATCAATGATACTCAACTTAACTGGAGAACATTGAGTAGCAACATTTTCATCGTACAAGTTGAAGAAATCGCCGGAGGTACATTGGTAGAACAAGTCACTGTCTCCTAAGGCCAAGAACCCATCGGAGGTGACAGACCAACCTGCAGCGTAGATAGCACCAGCTTGTGGTGGAGGGCCGTCGAATTGGAATTGTCTGTTAGCGACAATGGAACCAATACGACCTTTAGAATCCTTTAAGATACCACCTTGTAAGTTCATAATCAATGAGTCTTGAGTTTCACAAGCTTGTGGGGCCTTGCCGTTTCCAGAAGGAGCTGGGGCACTGGTAGCTTGAACTTGACCATCGCTTATTTGAGAAGCGCCAGAGGCGGTGGTTTGGTGTTGGATTTGCCCATCACTAATTTGGTTGACACCAGAAACGGTGGAAGTAGACAAAGTAGTAGTTTGGTGTTGGATTTGACCGTCAGTGATTTGGTTAATGACGGAAGCAGTTGTTGGGGATGGTGGTGGTGGAGGAGGAGCGTTGGTTTGGTGTTGAATTTGACCATCGGTGATTTGGTTCACGACAGATGCAGTGGTTGGTGGAGGTGGAGGTGGAGGAGGAGCGTTGGTTTGGTGTTGAATCTGACCATCCGTGATTTGGTTAACAACAGATGCAGTGGTTGGCTTTGGAACCGGAGCTGGAGGAGCGTTGGTTTGATGCTGAATTTGACCGTCGGTAATTTGGTTAATGACAGATGCAGCAGTTGGGGTTGGTGTAGCCAAAGTAATGGAGGTTTGTTGTTGAATTTGACCATCTCCAATTTGTTGGATACCTCCGTCTCTCTTACCAGCAGAGGCAGAGATGGTAACAATTTGAATACCAAAGTTAACAGTGTAATCGGTAGAAGCACCACTTGGAGCAGGTTGAGCTGGAGTCAAAGTGGACCAAGGTTGACCTGGAACGTAAGCAGCAAGAGTAGAGCCAATCAAGGTGGCAGCAGTTAAAATGTATTTCATCTTTGTAAGTGTGAAGATTGGTGAACTGATGAAGATATTGAAACAAGGATGGGGAAAGTTTCATTTCTATTTATACTTTTAACAAGGGTTGCAAAAAGTTAAAAATAGGTCAACCCGGTTAAGTGGGTTCAGCATGATTCCAGCATGAATTACCCTTTCAACATGAAATCGCCAACACAATCATGTCTCACGAGTGGGAGGTGCTGGTTGGATGCATAGATGACAGGCATAGAACCCAAGAATGAAGCTCAAACGGGACACAGACTCAGCTGGTAGTGCTGGTTCTGGTGTAGCAGCCAGCACCTATGTACAGGAAAATCCATACTGCAATATTTAACGTGCTGCGAACATGCTGTCAAATTTGAGGAGGCATGTCAACTATTGCATGTACAGTAGCGCGTGAGACGTGAACGGACATGAACAAGCAGCAAGAACACTAGGACCCCACGTAAGGTACGAGTCAGGGTTCGGTAAGGGTTCATCGGATCAGCCTTGAGACAGAGGCGAAGAGATGTACAGCCCACGTCGGCCCTAGGGCCTGACTTGCTGGCTGTGGGTGCAACCGTTGCACGGCCCTTGAAAATGCCAAGCGAAGGAATTTGCGGTAGGTTTTCCTTAATTGCTGGGTCCAAAAATAATTATCTCAGTATTATGAAGGATGGAACTCGGGTAATCTAAGCGGAAATCAAGATGGGCCAATAAAAGAAAAACTGGAGTCAAGAGCCAAAACGCATGGTGATGAAGTGCTGGTTGGGGAAAATACCACAGCGAAATACTTACACACTATACAGCCTAAGATTTGTCAGAGTAGCACAGAAACTAGCTTGCGTAGGTCAACATCAAGGTCCCTTTGATTTGGTAATCGTGGGCAGTGCCTGTTCCTCGGGTGCACCGTAGGGTGCAAAATATGGGGTTCACCAGCGGTGTCGCCAGTAGACAAAATCAACTCTGAGCAACGAAGTTTCTCATCGCAACGGGGCCGAACAGAGCCAATTGAAGAGGGGAACATGCCATGGGCCATGTGCTGTACTTTTGCTTATCAGCAAAGTGTTTATTTAGGTTCTTCTTAGTTTGCTCTACAAAACACTGCATCTAGCCATATACAAACAATTGTGGTACGACAAAGGAATGCATATGTTTTAGTTCAATTACACTTTGTTACTTGGAATCGATATGTGCTGGCACCCCCTGTCCAGCCTTCCATCGAATCATCTGTTAATCCAGCATTTCCTTCACTCACTTCGCCTCGGCAATTACGAGCATCTGCGCACCAGCAAAAAAGTTCCTTAACGAGCGATCCAGCATCAAGGTGCAATTGGGCACCTGCACTGCCACAGTAAATCCTAGACTTCAGAGCAATTCCTGATTTGATTCCCTGATCTGGATTCCTAATGCAAAGTATTGATTTTGGGGTAAGGCACACTTCTTGTGAAATTTAAATTGGCAGAGAAAGAGGTTGTTCCAGAGAGATGCAAGGTGGATTTATGCAGCCGAGTTGGAAACAAATGAGATCGAGGCAAGTAGAATGCAGTCATCGCAATTGATCCGTATGTGATTGTGCCAGGCCAAATGTACCATAATCGGGTGTGGATATCGTCAAGATAGACACCTTCTCACTGGTCTTCGAAAATTCCATTACCTTCTCATTGGTCTTCAATTTATGTGACCTTCTTATAGGTCTTCAAAAATTCCTGCTACCATCTCATAGGACTTCAGGATTTCCTGCTACTTCTCATAGGTCTTCAAGCCTGCTGCCTTCTCATTGGATTTCAATAATTCGTGTTTCCTTCTCTTGGTCTTCAACATTCATATGAGCTTCTCATTGGTCTTCAAAATCGGGCAAGAGTGTTTGAAAAATCCAAAGTTTCAACGCACCCAAGTTTCAAATTAAGATGACGGGTCGGTTTCAGAGTATCACAGAGTGAAACTTTCGAGGTTGACGTAAGCGCTTTGCCAGCAAAAACGGATATAATCTTACGGCATATGTAGAGGTAAGGAGGGAAGTCGCAAAAAGGGGTGTGCGGAGATGGGATACATTAGACCAATGCAAGCGATACAGATACGGAGACGACGATAACAGGATAGTGCAAATATAACCCTTAGCAATTGAGAGTTTCGATATACGACCAAGGCAACACCACGCGAATCAAAAAGTTACAGGCACAGATTCAGTGTTACGAGGCTGCCGCTACATTTACTAAATAGGCAGTACAAGGCAAGGTTTTCATCCAATTCTGGGGAACTGACAGGAAATCGCTATGGACGTCCAAATCCTATCAAGAAAAAAAAAAACCAGGAATACGTATAGTACCCAGCATAGGCATTTCAGGTAATATGAATTGGCGGGAAAGTAGAGACACTCCAGTGGTTGCAATTGTTTTAAAATTCCGCTTAATTCCATTCCAGCAAAAATTACGCCTCGGGCAACCGTATAATGGACGCGCGCATCATCAACTGCCAAATCTAACGTTTCGATAGTTGTAACCAACTGAGCCATGTCAGGCATAACTAGATTAAGCAATTTCCAAGTGAATACCGGATGAAATCCCTTATTAGATGTTCCGAGGCACGAGCTTGCACAGGGAGCAAACAATGGAGACGTCAATAAGTGTTGGTATACACAGGCTCAGGCAACCGTAAAAGTGGATTGTGCATGTGTCATGGTGACAAAACAATAACAGGGAAGAGCCGAAGTTTGGTGAAAAGGCTGTTTTGAGCCGTGCGAGCAGAGAAACATGGAGAAACTCACGTATCCGGTAATTAAGTTAGGTTAATGCAGTCGTAGATGTTTCTCCCGATGTTGCTGTTTCGTCTCATAACCCTTTTTTTTTTACACTATGCTTATACATTACGGCAAACGCGCGTTTACATTCCTATCTGGAAGAATTAGCAACTGCATTGTGGGATCCATCTGACAGGTTCCTTCGATAAGCACGTGAAGAGGCTATGTCAGCATAACACGTTGAACCCCCGCTTACATAATCGCATAATTGGTTGGGAATTAAAAGGAAGAAGAAGACAATAGGGAGTGGATGACAGCATGCGTGGAAGAGCAGGCTAGGACTGAGCAAACGAATAAGAGAGGTATCAATGTGCACACATGATCAAAGGGTTGAGAGATCGTATGGAAGATTCATGAACTCGCTTGGCAACCGTTCCTCCCACGGCTTGACATTTAAACGACTGCTAACCGGTTGGTTAGCATTTTTTTCCCTTCCCACACGTAAATCGACTTTGCGTAACGTTACGGACTTTCAATCGGAAGGCAGCCGAAAATCAATGAAACAGGACATGTGGAGGTTTAAGAGGAAGTTGCATGTACGGCTTGGTGTCATAGTACTTGCATATCATTGAGGTACTGGATATGCAACAACAATTAGCATAGTGGGGACGGTATCCTGTAATGGATACACACATAGCCATGCAAAGAGTGCAATTGGGTCTCCTGAAACGAAATAGGGAAACGATAGTGAGATCTGAGGCGAGAGTGGGGGAGGAGAGGAAGTCTATAAGATGTTTTCTACAATGATAATGGGGTAGGCTTATTGTAGTTGTAGTTGGCATTAGACGAGAGTGGGTTGTTGCTCTTTGTCAATGACCTAACTAATTTTATATTTAGTGGTGTCTTTCAGTTTCTGTGTGTCCCCACCATACAGAAGGACGCATCGCGTTTCCCCGTCAAAGTGCCTTTTTTTACGATTAATCAGCCGTTTGAATCTGGCCCTATTCTAAAATTAGTGTATGTGAGGATCGAGAATCGAATTTCAGTTTTCTTTATTTTAAGATTCAATTGGATCTGCAAAACTGAAAGAAGTTTGAAATTGGGGTGTACAATGACCGAACCCAGAGGAAGGTCATGGTTGCTGGCAGAAGAACCTTGATGCTTAATTGGAATTAAGTCCACCAGTTTTTTTCCTGTCTATGGGCCGCAAAGTTAAGATTACCGGTGTGCGTAAATACCGGTGTGCGTGAGAAAATCTAAAGTTTCGGAAACAGTTCCGATTTTGCTATAGTCTTGTTGGAACAGTAGTATAGAAGGTGTAAGTGAAGATTTAGATCCAGAATTGGGTTGAATGACAGAAGTTATGAATTAGGATAAAAGTTAGAGACATTTGATGTTTGCATTGTGTAGTCATCTATTGTGCTTGGTGCTTTGGATTGGATTACAAGCAAATTTGGTGGTGACCACGTCGGGTAAGCCTTGGTAAACTTCCGCAAAGGCTCCCCCCTCTTTCCCCCTTGAGACCGACTTTTAATTGGCCCACACGTCCATCTTATCTTCAGTTCCGACCGCGTAAACTAATTTTGGAATCCGACCCGAAAGCCTCATTATCAACTAGCCTGTGCCTCCCCCACCACCGATTCTTTGAAATATTGAAATTCCGGTTCTTTTTTTTTTTTGCTGATGTCTATAACTGTCTAGAAAATAATTATTTTTTGGGCGGAATCTGCATCTACATCTGCAACAGCATCTACAACCGCATCTGCACACTCCCATCTGCACACTCCCATCTGCACACTCCCATCTGCATGTCCCCGACAGAAAAATGTCATCGTTCCCAGAAGACTATAAATCTACATGGATTCCCCAATTCTTTTTCAACATCGACACTTCACTATGCTTTACAATATGAATGAAACATATCCAGAACAGTTATACTTTGGTAATCCAATGCTTATGGATTTGCATGGTATAATGCACAACCATCAAGAGTTCCAACCATCCCCAGCCCCTACTCAATCTCATATGCCTATGCCTATGCCTATTAATGAAGAGTCTAATATATATGGGGAGTATGAAATGCAAAACCTTGAAACCCTCTTCTCCACATTTAATAACAACGTGATGTTCAACAACCCATACCAGTCATACGTTGCCAAAGAGCAACCACAAAGCTATCAACTTCAATACTCAGTACCTTCGAGTAACTCTTCCACTGCTTCTTCACATAAATTCCTGGCTCAACAGGAATACCAAGTTCCTGCTGCTCCAACTACTGCTACCGCAACAGAATTCCCCTTCCCATTATTAGAATTCAGAAGTCAAAGTGCTTCATCGATAACATCAGCCGACAGCTATGACACAAGAAAGAGAAGCTCGATACTGTCAAGCTTCTCTTCCGACTCCACAGATATATCGATGAAGAATAGATGCAGGATTTGTCACAAACAGTTTAAGAGATTATCTTCACTTAAGACACACATTCATTCACACACTGGAGAAAAAATGTACAAGTGCCTGTGGGATGGATGTGGTAAGCTTTTCAATGTCAAGTCCAACATGACTAGACACTACAAGTTACATATCAGAGATATGGCGAAGGGTAAGAAATAGGTTTATTTTTTTGGGAATGTATGGATAAAATATTTATGTTTAATTTTGACGTATCTGTAGAAGGGCCGAAAAGCCGCAAATTAGCGCATTTGCACTTCTACTAATTTGTTTGTGTTTCGGCGGGTGCGCATAATCTACGGTTGGGGTTCCGCGGCCTGAATTTGTCATCCGCAGAAGGTCGAGAACAAAACGGACTACCTGCCATATTTAGCAAAGTTCCAGCTATTAGGTGTGAATCTGGTGACTTATACGATGACAACGTTCAAGGCCAGCATATTCCCCATCGCATCCAAACGATATAGAAAAGCTTTTGACGTTTCAGATGGCCCCCAGGTGTTTTGACGTAAAGAGAGATCGCCAGGGGTGCTAAATTTGAAAGATAGAAAGACTTCCTAAACAAGAAAGTACAGTCGGGCATTAAGAGTACAAATTCAGATTGCCCTGATGCGGCACTCTTGCGCACTGCGATATCAAGACCAAAGACGTTTGACTGGCGATTTCTTGGTGTACTCCTTCAAGGTCCATTCCAAGGTGGAACAATTGGTCTTTGTTTGGGGTCCTCCTCTTCTTATTGGCTACCCTGTAAAACTACTCAATTTGTCGTCACCTGCTTTTTATTGTCGCACCCATCCCCACATCTCGGTGTTTACTCAAATATTATGTATGGAATGTACAATGACCTTCTGCATCATGAGGCTGAGTGCAAAGATAACGACTTCCGCGGTCATGTGATGTGAAATACATCTTAAACGAGGCTCGTACGACGGGGCGAGCACCTGTTCTAAGCTTGACGGCAACTTCAAAGCGCGCAAGCCTTGGTAGATTTATTGTTAGTAAGCCCTCTCACCGTGAGGATATATTAATTTTCAAAGTTCTTTGATCTCGGTGAGATCTAGTTCTGTGCGTTTGGCTGCGAAACCCAAACTCACACAAAGGGATCTGATGTGATTGTGTGGTTGGTAGTTATCATTAGGGTAAAATAAATGTGTGTCACGTATAAAGTAGTTATGTAGGGGACCATGCACATGAAGCATGATGTAGGTATGAGACTTGTAGTTGTATTACTTACCCATTATTAATATTCACCCCAGTTGGTACTATACGACAAGGTGTGCGGAACCATTACCTAATTCTTGAAAAGTTGAATATGCGAGGTGAGCACTGACACGACCCAGCGAAAGCGCTGCCAAGTGAAGGGGCTTGAGCGTGTTTGTAGGGATCAAGAGTCCACGTAATTATTGCTGGCGCCTTCGATTAATTACGAAAGTCCTTCCGTGGCAGTGTTCCACTCACCAATCGCAGCATCAAAAGTACAGGCAGGCAAAACGTTACGACCACAGATCGTAAGATCCACGCATCTATCGATACCGTTACGCAGATCTACAGTTAAGAATTGCTGTGAAGAGTTCTCATCTAAAAATGCCACTACCACACTTGCTATCAGCCCCCGCCGTGCCCATGTTTGCATGGAGCATGTATGCTTACCTCAGTGTGTCGACCCCGTACGGCGTTTGTCGTTGACGCTTCCCATTTCTAGCTGCTACATGGAAGCTGCGCCTTGACATGCCATTTGTTGCACCTCTATTATACAACACGTCAGCCCTCCCTAATTCTTCAAGGATCGATCTAGTAGATTTGGCCAAGCCTTGTCAAGTAACACACTCGAACGAGTATAAACTCAGCGCCCCACCAACAAATCACAAAACTAACAATTTCAAACAGGCTCAATAGCGGGGCACAGTTTTTTGATGTAACTGGAGTCATCTCCAGGTAAGACGCAAAACCCGCTTCCACGTTTGTGATAGCTTGCGTAAAAGAAAGAGTGATTTTTGCTTTACGGTTTCCGTCAACAGAATTACAAGCGTCCAGTTAACAATAGAAATGGGTCACAAACCGGTTTGCATCCTCCAGCAGTAGATGCGCAATGATGGACAAACTGTTTACCAATTACAAAGTGAGCTAATGTATTAGCCAAAGGGAAGGTGAAAGAGAAAGGTTGCAAATGATGGAACATTGAGCAGACACATGAGTTCCAATTGCGGGTTGCGAATGTAATTGGGCTGAAAGTTGTGTTTCCGTGGTGCTTCCGGTCAAAGCAGTTTGCACGAGTTAAGGTTTCTCGATTCGACATACCAGTTCCGAGACAAAGGGGGTATTGTGTCTCTTTTCTGACAGGTTCTGCAGGTAATTTTTGATGGGCCAGGAGAATCCCGTCGGAATGCCCTGTCACTCTCTACTCAATTGCGCCGGATTACAACACATTTTGCCCTGTAAGTTGTGCATACATTGCTGTTCATTGGATGGGCATCTTGGAGATCCCCAGGAAGTAACGACAGCGGTGCTGCGGCCATGGCTCGGCCAAAGGTCGGAAAGTGGCTGCTGTATGGGCTGCCGTGCTCTGTGACCACGTGATAAAATCACGTGTTTGGTTTTCCCAGGGACGTACGAAAACATTTTTCCACCAACCAGAATCAACATATTCACAATGGCCGGCCATCACGCAGTTAAGTTCGTTCGCCACGCAGCAGCCGCTAAACCTCACGTCCCATTGCACTTGAAGTGGGGAGCTAAGGCTCTCGGAGCTTCCATGTGGTTTTATATTTTCTACAGAGTCAAGGAAGACGGTCCAGTCATGTTTGGCCAAAAGTTGCCATTTGAGCACCACTAGACGGACAGCTAGGCCATAGGCTGTCCGCATTGCGATTGGATTGAACCAGAACAACCACCAATGTACTGCGTCCTGTTTTGATTGATCGGATTGCCATGAGACAGCATACCTCATGTACATTATATATTGCAACTCCTATGGTGTTGCATTCATAGTCAATAGATTAAGCAAAAGACTCAATGTAAGTGAGAGATGGTACTTTGACAGCACTTCGAAAGGAGAAAAGAGGTAGTTAGATGCTTGCATGTCAGCACAACCCTTTTAATGGTTTTTGTTATTGCACTGTAGCGTAGCCTTAGCATCTATACTTTAGGGTACCTACACCCTCAGACTACAGTTTAAAGTATGTTTGGTGTAACCTGAGGTTTCTGACGAGGAAATTAGGGACTAAACAGGTAGGTTTAGCCACTCGATTAGAGAAATGTTGAGTACGGCTACATTTGGAAGATCAGATGTGCATTCAACAAGTGAACGCCGTTGCCAAGTGGTTATAAATACGACGCCCCGAACGTGAGCAAAAGGGCATACGCGAAACGGCATGTGAAAAGCATGCATGTGTACAGTACACCTCAACTATAAACCAATATACCTATTATCTGTTTACTAACATGTTCCACTAGCTACGCGACAGGTAGAGGCCCAATGCTTTTGTGGATCATACTACCTTCACCATACAATCAAATACCACCTTGAATGAAAAAAAGCCTCGAAAGGCTTGTTGAGGTTGACCGCAAGGGGAAGATCGTACCACTTCATAGACGTGTCTGCATACATGATTAATGATTAGAATAATGACGGAGAACTCCGCAGAATGTAGCTATACTTTGTAGGTGTCTGATATGGGGAGATATTCTGTGAAGGGGAGGAGCAAATTTGCAGCAAATCTGAAAAGGTTCAATGAAGGGCCTGAGGGCAGTTGCCAACTACCACAAGAGAATGCCCTCCAATCTAGGACTCTTGAGGAGTTCTCCATAAGAGTCCGTACATTAGGTTGTCAAGAAATAATAAAATATGCCAAGTTCAGGAGGGCTCAAGAGGACACTGCTCAAGCCTGTTTGCCAGTTGAGTTTGAATCATGTGAGGTCGATCTTCGGATAAAAATAGTTCCCTGAAACATTGACACATGGGTGAGGCAAAAGAGATTCGGTCCAGAGGTGACTTTTGTCACCGGTTCTCGTGTGGGACGGTTCTGGACGGACCGGAATACAGATACTGTCAAAAAAAAACCGGTACTGGATGTGCAACCCATACCCCAAGCAAGAGAGGCTGGGTCGCGTGTGTTGATGGTGTCTGAGAGAAGGATGCACACAACCACATCACTGCACAAGTGACAGCGTGGATTGTTGGTGGATGAGACCGCAGCAGTTATACCATTGATGGTAATCAGTCAATGTTCAAACCCCAGCGCCACACAATTGACGTTTCCATAAGACTTAGAGATTAATATCTGGAGTAATTAAAAAGCAGGATTTCCGTGTCTATTTCGGAAATTCCATTGAGTTTGGTCCCCCCTTAAGATGAGCTATAATGCATGCAGCCACAAAGCACAGCCGTTAATTATAACAGATACGGGATCGGAACAATCAGCAGGGCAATTTTTGTACAAAAGCGTGAGAGTATCAGATGCAATGCCTAACAGAAGTATGAAAAGGCGTCGGAATACTTCTCGGGGTCTTTCATGATGGATTCCAACAATGTAACCACAAAACAATACAAGTGATAGCCGGAACATTTAGTAATCCGTGAAGATTCTAGAATCAAGATCAAGGTGCGGTCTGTGCAAACAATGCACTGTCGCCCGACCCCTCCCCCCCACCAGGTCAATTGCTTTGCAAAGGGACATCTGTCAAATGTTGGTTTGTAACTCTCTCCAGTTTGTATGTTGCAGAGACAACTGGTACAAAGTTCAACAGATTAAGAGAAGTAGTAACTTAAGGCTTTTTTCGTTGAACGGAAAGCGCTTGAGGTGTTAAACAAATTGGTTGCGGTAGGCTGGAGTGCAAAGATTCTTCTGTTTCAGTCACATCTAGTAGCTCGCTCACCTGAGGAGCAAAGGCACCAACAAGGCTTGAGCTTCTGCGGAAAGATCCTGAGTCCATTTCATGCATAATCCGCTTCTTCTATCCCTATACAGAGAATAGGCGCACAAAACCAGCAACTTCTGAGAGGGTAGCGCAGCCAGATGTTTCTGAAGCGTGCATAAGTCTGGCGTGGATCCATGTGATTGGATCATGTACCTCTGAGAGTCTCATGTAGTAGCAAGGGGAGCGGCATTCTTGGAATCTGTTACTTCCTCGTGACTTTTCTTGCTTTTGTTCCTCCCCTTCTGAATCTTCCTCTGAACCCTCCCCTTCTTCCTCTGCGACTATCATCGCCTCTGTCTCTGTCATCGTCTTCAATGTCCCTTTTCTCGTCTTCCTCCTTCTTAAACTTGAAATTGAACCCCTGGCTAGTGGCATAGTCAAGCTTGAAGTTCCCCTCCTCGTCTAATTTGAATATCATTATATTATGGTATCCGCCGTGATGTGTCAAATAGTCACACAAATTAAAATGCCATAAGTTGAAGTAAGCTTGGAAGTAGTAGTCATTAATTCTCTTTAATATTTTCTTGCTTTCTTCTTCCTCAATAGGATTTCCCATGGTCAATGGTACAATCTTGTCGATGGAGTCATTGATGGAGACTGGGATCTTATCGAACAATGACAAACCTAGCTCAATTGAGTCTCTAATACCTTCACTTTCTTTACTGTCTAGCAATTGGGTGATTTCATCTTTAATGATCAACCACAATTCTCCTAAAATCATCCTCAATCTCGAGAACTTGGACCTATAGTTTTCAATATAGCCTGCCGAACCTCCCATGCTGTCAACAAAACTCATACCATTGCCCATCACGGGGTATCTAAAGTGGAGGCCCTGACTGATTGTAAAGTCAGCGTGTGTCATTATGGCCAAATGTTCCAATAGTGGGTTCTTGATAACCGGAGCATGACTGACAAAGAGATTGATAGATTCCCCAGAATCTTGCACGCGAGAATACAACTCGGCAATTTGGACCATAGTAATCCACAATTCACCAACTTTCCCTCCTACGTTTGAAGATAGGTTTCCATTATCAAACAAGCTGTGGATTTTAAGGGATCCTCCTAACCCATATATCTTCAATGGAGGTTGATTAGGCAACGTTGGCACGGTGTGGACGTTCAAGTGGTCAATAAGGAACAAGTTAGGAATCGAATATTCACCAGTCTGTAATTTGTCTATAACATCTGGATCGTCCAAGGGCCCATATACGGTGTAAACAGGACATGGTAGCGTTTTCTCACCAGTGATATATTGGCCCAATTGACTCAAGCCACCGTACAATTGAGGTTTGTACTTGGAAAACTCGTCTTCTTCCTCTCCAATCAAGCTTAGATTGTTCAATTGGTCCACCAATTCGGTGTCTAGGATCTCCAGAAATGCAACTATTTGCTTAAGGTATGTGTCGTCATGGTTGTCAAGCGTGTTGTCGTCCCAAAACCCAAAGTTCCCGGTGTGAATGACAATATCCACGGGGTGCTTGGTATGCATCTGGTTAATGATATCAAGGTTCCCTTGGATATCTGAGATTGTTAGGACTCTCATGGACGAAGCTCGTTAGTTGGTGAGTTGGTGTGAGTTACGAAATCAAAATTCCAATTTTTACAACCAAGGCACACTACCACACAAACCACACAATTTCACACACCAAATAGTCTAGACTATCGATATATCCCTAGATATACGAGGAACCACTAAATTGGAGATAGATATATCTGATTGGGCGACTTAGGGTTATATTTACACGCGAGAGAATACCTATCAACGTGTGTTTCGTTCCAAGCAACTACTCGAGAGATACGGCACCGGAAGTCGGACGAGAAAATACATAGGAATTGGCCGTTTCTGTAACCGTTTCTGTCTGAATTGTGTTGTTGCTATATCATTTGCAAGCGTATAGGTGTGTTTAGTAGCTGAACGATCACCTATTGGCTCCACATTATAAGCCCGCTCGCTACTCAGCCCTGCCATTGAATATAGCCGGTCTATATTCAACACCTCCTGGACGAATAACACTCCGGATAAGCTTTCAACAACTATTCAACAGGTTGAATCTCAAGTTCATAATACAGGCCAATCATATCCTTTAGCACGAGAGGTATCCTATCCTTCAACAGATATTATTTCATTAACACGAGAAGAATCTTATTACTATAACAGGCGCTGCAATGTTGGAACCAGACCAGAGACTAAGAAACGCGATCATTCAAGGCAGTCTCCCCAACACCAAACGGCTTCTTGGACGATTTCCCGAGCTCTGGCTAAACGTGGACGCATCGCATGATGGCTGGAGTAACCTCCACTATGCTCTGTTTCATGGCAACTATTTGATATGTTACCATCTTATCTCATTTATGAATCAGCATTTAGGTGAGTTTTCATCTAACTACAGCCACATAGATCTATTGCTGTATAACAATCTACTGGTATTGCATTTGCCAACTATTCACCACCACTCACAAACACTCCACTATTTATTACAGGAGTTTCCTGGAAAGTACTGGTTGAACTTCCCTGGAGGAGAACATCAGCAAACTCCCTTACATTATTGTTGCATCCATGGCTTTCGAGCAGGATTAAAGCTCTTGCTAGAATTTGGAGCTGCATGGGATATCCAGGATGCCAACGGTGATACCAGTCTTCACATCTGTTTCCAATATGGTAATTGGGAATGTTTGCAAGAGCTTGTTCTGTTTGTGATAGTGGAGATGAAAAAGCAAGAGGGGGATATAGAGAAGCTTTTTAAGCAATACGAGTACATTCAGAACAACAAAGGGTGGATTGCTGTTGAATATGCATCTAGGTTTTCGCTAGCAAAGAGGTTTAAAACACTAAGGGAAGAGTTGTTCAAGTCGGGCCCTGTTGCATCCATTCCCGTTACCAAGAATGGATCCAGCAATTCGTCGTTTTTGAACATCACTGCTCCTTCGTTACTGGATAACAAGATTTTACAGAGCCCTATTGTGCCAATGTCACAATCGCTGACAATAAAGGACGAGCCATTGACGCCTACACATACTGGAGCCCAAGCAAGACGTGCTCACTCGCAGTCGTTGCCCTCGGGAACGGCTCCTGACTTGAAACCGAGAAACGCCAGAAAAAGATCCAACACTACATACGCCTTGCGACCACCAGGGGTGCAGCCCAATGGTCTTGGTGGCGGTGGAAGTACTTCGGCTCCGCGGAGTCCTCTGACCCCTCTGCAGTCAGTGCGGACGTCTTCGCTTAAAAGTGTGACTATCTCACCTTCGGTCCGCAAATCCGCGGACGAAGACAGAGACTATGAAGACGTTTTCGATGATTTAAGCTCGAGGAAGACAGAAGACAACTGGCCGACAATACTGTCAAGTCCCAGCCATATCGCTACACAGTCGTTAACAGATAAATTGGGTCCGTTGCCAGAGTCGTCGTCAGCTACTGCGCTTAGCCCAGCACTGTCCAATAACTCCATAGCGGCATCGTTGAAGTCGTTGACACAATCTCCTAAACAGGAACTCGTGTCTTCCGCTGTTCCGCGACTGCGCAGGTCCTCCTCCTCGCTGTCAGTAGTGAGAAACGTTGCATTCAACAGCAGTAGAACATCGTTGACCAACTCGATAGTGGCCTTGGAGTCGCCTCGAAGAAGACGTCCCTCGTTGCTGAATCGTTCTCTGAACGAAAGTGACGATATGCCGTTGAGGAAGACGAGATCCTCGGGAACTTTGCAAAGTGGCTTGAATAAGAACACCACTTTAGCGCCTCCACAGGATGATTTGATGGGTTTAGGAAACGAATCGTTGGACAGCCTACAGAAAAACGTGAACAGTGTGAGTTTCAGCAGAGTTCGATAGAAGAGTTTACCTCGTACTGCCATTGCCACTTACAATTGATACCCAGGGTTGTAAAGGAAAAGAATTGAGAGTTGCTCAGGTTGTAAGTTGGAGGGTAATGTCCCTCTCATTTGTCTATAGGTTTATAGCTGCAAATTACCAAGTAAAGAGAAAGTGATCTCGTGTGTTTCAGTAGCAAGTAGTGCTCTCATTTCACTTGAGCTCTTCGGCTCAAGTGAAATGAGAGTGTTCGTGTTGCTACATGTTCGTAATAGTGCTATTTTAGTTGTGGTACTGCTCTCTGCCTTCTGTTGACCATACTAAGTATCAATTTTCCATTACGCGAAAATTCATCTATATGAGCCAGAAGAAGCAAAGCAGCATCAGCCGATTCTTCCAGAAAGCCAAGCCACAGGAACTGAGCTATCTTCTGTCTGACACTTTCGGTGACCTTCAGAAGGAAAACCTGGCGAAAGATGAAGTTAAAGAGCGGATTGAAGTTGAGACCACCTCGCTGAAAGAATTGGAGCCAAAACCTAAGAAACGAAAGGCGAACACTAAGAAAGCCACCAGCGGCGATGACAAGGTAGAGATAGCAATTGAATCTGAACCCAGATCACCAATTGAGACAGAACCAGTGGAAAGTAACTGCACCCGTCCAGATAGCACTATCGATACGATACGAAAACAAGCAGCCAAACCAACAAAGTCGAACTCTTCTAAACCAACTAAACGAGCAGCAAAAGCAACATCTAAAGCCCCCAAACAAAAGTCAAAGCTTACTCCCTTAGAGAAGCAGATCCTAGAACTTAAGCAGGAAAATCAAGATAAGGTACTTCTCTGGCAAATAGGATACAAGTTCAAGATGTTTGGCAAGGACGCGTTTATTGGATCAAAGATCCTCAATGTGATGTACATTGGCGGGGGAGATGGTGCTACTAAACCAGAAGAATTCTCATATTGTTCGTTTCCCGATTTCAAACTACATGTCAATCTCAAGAGAATTCTCTCACATGGTCACAAGGTTGGAGTAGTCAAGCAGGTAGAATCGTCCATCGTAAAGTCGGTTGAAGGTGGAGGAGGAAGTGAAGTCATGAAAAGAGAAGTCACTGGTGTATACACTTTGGGCACGTACTTGGGAGACGAACTAGATAATGGGGCAGTGGATACGTCAGACGAATCCAATCATTACATCCTCTGCATCCATCGGTTTTCTGGCAAGCGGGTTTATCTAGTTGCTGTGCTGCCATCTACTGGTGAAATTATATATGACCTGTTTGATGATAACTCCAGCCACAGCGAGTTGGAAACTAGGTTGTTATATTTGAATCCTACAGAAGTGATGTTGAATGATGAATCATTGTTAAAGGTGGTCAAGCTAGTGAAAAACGATGTGTTAATTATACCACCGGTGGGTATCGAGAAGAACGTACCTGTTCCAGATAACGAGTTGCAACCAGAAATATTGGAGTGCATGAGAATCCTATCATCGTATCTCCATCAATTCAAACTCAGCTCCATATTTACAATCAAAGACAATGTTAAACAATTTAGTGACTCTAAGAAGCATATGATCCTTCCGTCCAACACATTGAAAGGATTAGAAATTCTCGCCAACTCCACAGATCCGACGACTCCGCAGGGATCTTTGTTGTGGTTGTTAGACCATACTCGTACCAAGCCTGGTAGCCGTATGCTCCACTCTTGGATATCCAAACCGTTGATTGATAAAGCTGAGATTCAGAAGAGGCACGATGCCGTAGAGGAGTTGACCTCTGGATTTATTCAAATCATTGATGTTCTCCGCAATGAGCTATCCAAGATTAAGTTAGATTTGGAGCAGATATTGATCAAAGTGCATTACTCTGCATCTCAGTCACAAGCAAAGATTTCTCGACGGGAAGTTTATCATCTTCTCAGTTGCTTCCAAAGAATTGTAAAGTTAGGTAAAGATTTTGATGATACCTCAACGCAATACAAATCTGCATTGCTTAAAGATCTTCTCAAGGATCTATACGATATATCGTCCGTTGATATTGTTAAGAACTTCATTGATATGATTGACTTGTCTTATATTCTAGATAACAGCAAGGACTCGACTCAATTCTTTAATCTTTCATACAGAAGCTGGGAAACGGTGGCAGAACAGGAAAACTTCATCAAGGACTTGGAGCAAGGAATGGAGGTGGAGTTGGAAAACATAAGGGATTTACTCCAGCGACCTCAATTGCAATATACCACCAACAATAAAGAACCGTACTTGGTTGAAGTTCGAAATGGTAAGCAAGTTGATGCACTCCCATCCGATTGGCAAAGAATCAACGGTACCCAGTCTGTGTCAAGATTCCGATCCCCTCAATGTACTAAATTGTACAAAAGATTGCAGTACCATCAAGAGATGTTGGTGCGAGAAAATGAAGAAGCCTACCAACAGTTTTTGGTCGAGATCGATGAAAACTACGGATACTTCACAAAGTTAGTCAGGTTTCTCTCCACGATTGATTGTTTGTTGTCGTTGCTGGCCGCGAGTGGAGTAGGTAAGACAGTTAAACCTCAAATTGTGGACGAGCAGGTTGTGGAAGTCAAACGGGGACGCAATCCGATAATCGAGAACTTGCTGCACACAACTACATGTGTCCCAAACGATATTAGTCTCCGCCACGACAGGCAGAGAGCATTGATCATTACCGGTCCAAATATGGGAGGAAAATCTCTGTACGTGAAGCAGGTAGCATTGATGGTAGTGATGTGCCAAATCGGTTGCTTCCTTCCTTGCGATCAGGCAACATTGGGAGTCTTTGACTCAATCTTTATTCGAATGGGAGCAAGCGATGACATTCTTCGCGGAAACTCTACATTCATGACTGAGATGCATGAATGTTCGAGTATTATCAAGAACATATCGTCAAAGTCCTTAGTGATTTTAGACGAAATTGGAAGGGGGACTGGAACCAGCGACGGAATTGCAATTGCGCATTCAATCTTGGACTATTTGGTGCTGTCAAGTTGCAAACCATTGGTATTGTTCATTACACATTATCCATCTCTTCACGTTTTGGAAAATAAATACCCTGAAGTTGCAAACTACCATATGGGATTCGAAGAGATCACTAAGCCGGGCCAAGAATATCCTGAGGTTATCTTCTTGTATAACTTAGTCAAAGGCGTTGTGAATAATCTGTATGGTTTAAACGTTGCAAAACTAGCTGGGATTCCGGAGAGTGTCATTGGCAAGGCGTTTGTTAAAAGTGAGGAGTTGAGGGGGAGTGTTGAGAATGTTTCAGCAAAATTGATGGACGACAAAGTTCTGTGGTTGTTGAATTTGTGGCAGGAGTTGCAAAGATAGGTTGTAAATAGATGTTATAGAAGACACGGTAACTTGGATAATCATCTTGAAAGTAGGTTTTGAACTTACTCTACTCATACTATTTTTTTAATTAAACCCACTCAAGAGTGCATTGACTTGCTCAATTCCTCTACTAATATAGCATTGAACTTTTCAGGATTATCCAAATAAATATGATGGCCAGCATCTTCAATGAGATCATATCTTGCTTTTCCTCCCAACTTTTGGAGTTTTTCACTTAGGTGCTTCCCTCCCTTAGCGTTCATCCAATCCTTGTCGCCGTACATGACACACACTTCAATGTTCTCTTTGACCAACTCCTGACATAGTCCTCTATCGCATAAAGGTAGTCTGGGCAAAATCTCATGGTTAATGAATCTCTTGATGGCTAACTCCCCAGAGCCTTGGAATTGGTTAAATATGGAATACGAGTAGTCATGTAGCTTTAGAATGACGTCATGTGGATTGTCACCAAACCTCTTGAACGACCATAAACTTAGTACCTTCAGGAAGAAAGGGCCGAGTCTCTGTGCGTACTGAATAGGAGATTTGTTCGAGTTCCATACCTTTTCCACAAGCCAATGTTTTGGGAATTTGGGCTGGCCCAACTTTTCCCATGCCCCTTCTAATGGGTCTCCCTCTTCCACAATTTCTCCCCATGGATCACCACCAGATTCATGGTGGTTGAATTGAAACTTTTCACTGTTGATGAGGGACACATGACTGGATTCTGTTCCCATTGGACTAACCAAAATGAGTCTTCCTATATTCGATTTGTACTTGAGAATGTAACAACTTGTGAGGTAGGCTCCCATGGAATGTGCAACAACGTCAAATGAATTGATATTTCTCTCAATCCTCCACTGTTCAATCCTATCAATGAACCAGCATTCAATTTCAACAATTTGAAGGATTTTGTCTTTTCTAGGAGTGGGCTCCTTTAGGAATTGTGGTGGGTATTGTGGTCTTGACGAATTTCCAAAACCGGGAAGATCGATTATATGAATGTGTAATCCGGGAATAGCATTTAATAAAGGCTCGACATTGTTGATGAAGTACCCCAAAGCCGCCAAAAATCCGTGGATGATTACCAAGTGCCGTTCGCTTTTCTTATCAGACTCCGTGTCTTTGTTGCAAAAGTATAACTCGTGTATGATAAATCCATCTCCGAGGTCCGTGTCAATGAATTGACCAGCAAACTTTGCGTCTTGGTTTGGCTTTGTTACGCCAGAAGGATCTAGGAGATCGATATCATCCAGAAGAAAAGCTCTGAATAAATTGTACTCCTTTTGTACATTCTGGAGGTGAGCAGCAATAAGTTTTGTGGAGTGTTGGCGAGAATTGTTAGGGGTAGGTGACTTAAGAACGGAAGGGCTATTCCACCAGTCCCCAACGGACTTGCTCAAGGATATAGATGTTGGCTTATCTTTTGGCATCGAAATCGGTTACTTAAACCAAACGCCCCGGTCCAATGAGATATCAAGCCTTAATTTTCGGAGTTCGTGATCGGTGGCGAAATCAGGCAGATCACAACCAATCTGAACTCTGATAGCTGCGTAGTGAGGTCAATCAAGACTATACAGTAAAGGTCAAATGCCAATCATGCATTAAATTCTGCACTCTGTGTACTTGATCATACTTCCAATCTTGCGCTCTAACGCTTCTACATAGATCCAAAATATCCATCTTTCTAAATATACATTATCATAAATAATCAGGTAGCAGTCTGACTACTGTTAAAAGTTTGATTTGAAGGCAATAATGAATTTAATCCGCCACGGATCAATTCGGAAGAACATAATTTGATTAGTTCAACACATCAAATATCAGTGACGCCAAGTTGATTTCAACCTGTTCGTATCTGGCAATTTTTTAGTTGTTGCAACCTTTCATGGAGCAGTATGCTAAACCAATATGCTAGGACAAATCTCAGAGCTTGGGTGTAGGTTCGTCGCCAAACTCTTGTTTGAGGGGGGTGGTTAGGGAGGAAATTCGGGGAGCGCAGACGCTCACGCCAAGTCAGTTCCTCATGGTCTTTGAGACTTGTTATCCAATTCGGAATAAGCAGGAGGTTGTTGCTGTTGCTGCTGCTGTTGTGGCTGGATATCAGTGGCACCATAACTAGCTGGAGCAGTACCAGAAGGTTGCAGTCTAATTGGTTCACCCTCAGAACAGTGGTGGTGGTGGACATGATGCTCGTGGTGATCACCTTGTTGGCGCGGAGTTTGGTTTTCCAAATCGCTTCTGTATACATAATAGATGGTGCCATCGTTATGATTCAGATATGGTGGGTACTTTGCAATGATATACCATGAATGTATCAAACCTGGCAAGTACCCCAACATACACAACAAAATGTTGATTAAGGAATCACAGGTGCAAATACCCCTTCTGATCCAAACAGGAAGTGGTGGAAACAACACAGATAATACAATTAAGATAACGTCTAACAAACAAGCACACATGTTGGTGGTATTGATGGAGAAGAAAAGGCAGTAAAAAAAAAAAGTATGATTAATTTATACTCGCACAAAAACGTGCCGTTTGAAGGGTAGATGGAGGGCCGAAAAATTGCAAATTTTTGGGAGCGCAAGTGATGACTGGCACGGAGTTCCGCAAATTTTTGCCTTTAATTTTACGAGGCAAATAGTTGCAAAGATAAGATATGAGATTTGGTTAGACTATGGGCAGATTGTGGGCTCAAGAGATTTGGTAACTGCCCGGTGTAGTCGGTGGGGAAAACTTGTCGGTCCTTGTACACATTTGAGTTCCTTGGTGATAGCAAGATCTGTCAACTACCACAAGTACTAGGTGTTTTGAGTTTTCGATTGGTGTTTTCCGCTTTCAGTAGAAGTGTTAAATTAATGATTGCAGCGGGCAGCAAGCCCCACTTGTACTATACAAAGTAAGGTTATAGTGCGTGAGTCTGAGGGTAACACATGCACTATTCAACGTCAGTAGCAGCCGAGGTGACTTATTATTACAATAAAAGTGGTCTTAATAGGTGGTAAGCGCATTACAACCGCGCATTACCAAAAGCCGTTGCGTGGGGTGAGACACTTGACGTGCACTCATGCACCCTCAAAAGAGACATTTGCAGCCAATTCCACGTATTCCTTCATGTTATTCAGAGATATTTGCCATGAAGCTGCAATATATGTACTTTACTATTCAAGTGGTGTGTTGTGAGGACTGTGCTAATCATGTGTCCCGCCGAAATCTTTCCGAAAGTTTGCGGCTGTAAGTTTGCGTCTGTATTTTAAATTATTCTCAACACGCAACTGAAGGGACCCTTGGCCCGTTTTCAATCATCGCTTCTCATGAACAATAGTCATACTTTGGCTTTGTAACTTTGTATGGGCCGTATGGTTATCTTTCAGGTGATTAATCGTCGATGTTTTCGACCTGGCCACAACGTATACACAGAGGATAGTGTGTCGAGAGTTCTCGTTCATACTTGTAATGGGCAGTTTTAGAAGAAAGCTAGGTCTAATTTATATGTTTAAGTAGCTGTTACCGAGCAAGCAGGACTAAGTCCACTCATTGGTGAAATATAAAAACGGCGGAGTCAAGGAACAACAATAAGGTTTACCTTTAGAATACATCGGTTTAA
This sequence comes from Kodamaea jinghongensis, assembly GCA_030556895.1. NCBI lineage: Eukaryota > Fungi > Ascomycota > Pichiomycetes > Serinales > Debaryomycetaceae > Kodamaea > Kodamaea jinghongensis. The sequence goes on along the minus strand of JAKTUX010000010.1, from coordinate 18,565 downwards.
CAACTCCGGTAACAAAATAAAGCCAGATCAGCAAGCCAAATCAGCAACGCTACAATTAGATATTAGAAGTCAAATTCTCTATTAGTTTCAAACTATTTAGAACTTGGCGATGGTCTTGAAGAAGAGCTCACCTTGGGACTTGGCGGTTTCCTTTTCAAGAGTAGATGGTTGTCTAGAACCATCCCCACCGGCGAAAGTACCAGCACCCCATGGGGAACCACCGTGAACTTCTTCGAAAGAAGCCAATCTAGCGAAGTTTGGACCGTAACCCAATGGGACGTAGATGATACCATGGTGAACAAGGGAAGAAAGAGCGTTCAAGATGGTGACTTCTTGACCACCACCTGGGGTACCGGTGGAAACAAAGAAACCGGCAGCCTTACCGTGGAGAGCACCTTGTGCCCACAAGCCACCAGTGCTGTCCCAGAAGGCCTTGAATTGAGCTGGAACGTTACCAAATCTGGTTGGCAAACCAAACAAGAAACCGTCAAACTCAGTCAAGGTTTCGGTGGTAGCAATTGGGTAGTTCAACTTTGGTGGACCACCGAGCTTCTTCAAGACTTCCTCGCTCAAAGTTTCTGGAACTTGGAAAATAGTGGCAGAACCACCAGCAGCTTCGACACCAGCCTTAGCTTCTTCAGCTAAAGTAGCGATGTGTCCGTATAAGGAGTAAATGATAATTGCAACTCTTGGAGCCATTTTTGTTTGTTTTATTGATTTAAGTATTGATGATAGAATTGAATACTCCAGCCAGTGGTTCTCTTTATATACTTCTCAACTGTGGAGCACAGAGTACAATGTGTCCACTTTTCGCAGTAATCCTTTCTAAGCATTACTATTTTTTTACTAAGAGAAATCTCGCGGGCCTTACAAATTGTGTGTAAGCAAATAATTGAAGGAATTTAGTAATGGGATATTGGCAGATCACTCACGTGGATTGGTGATATCAGTACTGGCTGATATTATTCCCGCTGTGGTGCCCATACTGTTCTATTCTAGTGGTGCTAAAGTTGACAGACTGTGGGGTGTTGGGCACTGAGCGCTCGGATTTGTCAGTTGCCGCTTACAAATATTTACATTCAGTGCGCTTCTAAATTGTTTCTTTTTGAGGTGAAGATGGAAGTTTATATCTAAAAAAGAGGCTCTGGCAAGAATAAGATGGGGTTTCATGGGTTTCATGACGTGTTTCATGAAGTTTAGTTGAATGCCTTGTCGAAATCAGTGAAAACGAACCTGTATCTAATGTCACCTTCCTTAGCTCTAGTCAAGACCTTGTTAGCGTTTTCCTCATTCAAAGGAACAGTTTCGATCCAAGGTTTGACTCCGTGTTTGACGGCAATATCCAACATCTTGACGACTTCTTCCTTGCTTCCGACGGTGGTGCAAGTAAACTTGATACCCTTTCCGAAGAAGGCCATTGCGTTGAACTTGATGTCATCATCTTGGTGAGGAACACCTACCGAGGCGAAGGTAGCGTTAAAGGTTAAGACTTCAAAATACTTGGCCCACTCTATGTTGGCACCGGAACCACAGTTGATGATGAAATCAAACTTGTTCTTGTACTTTTCGGTCCAGTCCTTATCTTCGTTTGTAGCGACAAACTCCTTGGCTCCCAACTTAAAAGCCTCCTCCTTCTTGGAGGAAGATCTAGAGAATGCGACGACCTTTCCGCCCAAGGCAGTAGCGAGCTGGATAGCCAAGTGACCTAAACCCCCGATACCGATAACACCAATGGTCTTGCCAGAGGCGTCATCACCCATGTGTCTGTGCATTGGGGAGAAGACCGTCAACCCAGCGCACATCAAAGGAGCGGCGTAATTGCTTTCCAATCCAGCGGGAACAGGGAAGACGAACTGCTCATGTGCAATGGCATGAGATGCGTAACCACCTTGGGTGACATAACCATCAGCCTTGGGGTCTGCGCCGTTGTAAGTGACAATGTATTCATCGCAATATTGCTCGTTACCGTGTTCACAGCGGTCACAGTTCATACAAGAGGAGCTACCTGCACCAATTCCGACACGCTGACCAAGCTTGTAGTTCTTGACGTTGTCACCAAGACCGACAATTTCACCAACAATCTCGTGGCCAACTACCAAGTCGTCTCTGAGGAGTTCACCCCAATCACCGGTAATCTGGTGAATGTCAGACCCACACACACCACAAGCTGCGATTTTCACCACAATATCATGTGGATTAATGTGCTTTCTCTTGTACTTGACCAACTTTGGGTGGTTCCAGTTTGCTGGCTTATCGACAGCGTAACCTTGAAAATATTCTGGGACTTGTTGGGACATATTAAATTGAAATCTTGTTGACCTGTAACTTTAATTGTCAGTCCAATGGTATTTAAGTGGTTTGGGGCGCAACTGAAAGTTGCTAAAAAAGCTTGAGCCCAGTTGCTTGCATTTTGGAATTGCTTGCTGCCTGTTTCGAGTCAAGGACCCTGAAAACCCGTACCGCAATAAGTTTTTGTTCTTCTGCGTAACCCTGGGTGCATAGCATCCATGTTGCTATCCTAGTTTCGAAATGTCCGGGTCAAGCAATGGAGATAGCTACCATGTGTTGATCGAGGAGACTCCAATGACGTTTATTCATCCTTTGGTTATGTGCCCAATGCGACGCACCTAAAGTATATCAAGTGATGAGCGGAAGTGATTAGGTCAAGGTTGCTCGTAATTCAAAGCGTTCTAAGATAAGCTATTTGTAATTGGATACCGATCTCAACTCATTAGTTTTACAAGTAGCTCTCTAGAACCGATCAATTGTGCCAGGGTTGGCGGTGAAGAGACAGCGACACACTCTCGGCGAGAAAGATTTTAACCAAACTGCAAGCTGTTCGGGTAGCTGAGTTGTAGCTCTGGGTAGCAACGCGTAGTTGTACTTAACACGTTTGAAAACACACTCTGCTCTATGGACTATGTTTGTTTGTAGCGTAGTGGGATTTAACAAGCGGGAAGAAAATGGATTTTCCTGTAGTTTTTCCAATCTTGCTACCATTGCGGTAAAAGGGGTGCAAATCCAGGTCAACGAAGGATAGGAAGGGTTATAATTGGCACATGCACATTCCAAGTTATTAAACTTGGACTCCGAAACAGCAATAACAACAACAAGCCATCTCCGTAAACCAAAGTAAAGTGCAAGTGTTGCCTGTAGCTAGATGCAGCCTAGGCACTGAATAATTTTGAGAAATCGGTCTCGGTTACCTAGCGTTGAAGTTTAAGCGATCTCTTTAAAAGGATAGATCAATAAGTAATTCAGTTGTTGCAAAACCAATCTCATTGATCATTTCGCTTTCCATCAATCCCAGCCCACGTAGCAAAGCCTGAAGGTTACCCCCCTACTTTGAGATCAGTTTGCCTTCAAATGTAGCAGGACTCAAGTAGGGTACGTTGCGTGCAACATTCCGAGCCAACATCTTCTAGCGACTCTCCCATGCAACATAACACCAACAGATTGGTAGCAAGGACACGCACGACTTCAAAATTGAATTTTCCGCCTTTGTGGAATCACCTAAATTGTAAGATCAACCGTTGGAGTTCGTAGATCGCTACAAGTTTCCAGTTCCTTGCTGATGCCGCATCAGCACTGGACAAACGAAAACAAAGGTTTTCGGCTATTTCGGTAACTCAATTGTTTGTGAGACGCCTTAACAGCAATGTATCCTGAAATACAGGGCTTTTTTCTAAGGAGCAATGGGAACTGTATCTGGCAAATTTCCCCTATAACTGCTACCCCGTATGTAATTCATAGATAAATGACTAAATCATAAAGGACTCCAGAACTACCACGTTTGTTTACTAAAGTACTGCATGGTTTCATTTTAGTGCTGGGGTCTTGTGGGAGTCTTTGAATTGTTTACCTGAGGCGTATGCAGCATCTCCGCACTGTCTTTGCACTTGAAGTCCTTCCACAGCTTCCATTTAATTAATATTACACATTTTAAGTCTTTGAGCTGATTCCATGTTTGTCAGTGGTTAGCAACCACTGAAATTTCTCTAAATCATGCTAAGAAGGCCACGAGATAATAACTTTGCGTACTTAACTCCGCCTTTCATGACTTGTTGCACTAACTGCGAGGTTGCAAATGTGGTGCACTCAGAATTGTCCCGTTATCGGGTGTGACCATAATAAATGTACTCATTGTCTTTTCACATCAACTGTACAACTCCGAGGTAATATCATTGCCGCAACTTTAATAAGTTGAATCTATGCAGTCTCAAATGATAAGTAAGAGGGGCAGTACACATTATTTTTTTCTTTTCATAATCAAGAGCTCATATTTTTAAGTGATCAAAAAGATGGATGAGGACCACACCATTGACATGCAGTCCCGACACAAAATAAATAACCTGGGCATGAACACAAAAGATATAATCATACTTCCGCTACAGCTACTTGAAGAGGAAATGGACGACAGAACGAACAGAAGATATTCAAAGCACTTTAGATCATCATATTTGTGTCAACTTTCACAACTCCGGTTTGATAAATGCTTGGCAGATTTTGGCACGTTCTTCCACACACACAATGGATAAAATGTAGTGGGCAATGCAAGCAAGCATTTTCGAAATGTAGAATGACTCTATACGACCAGTGTAGAAGCATATGGTTAGCAGCCAGGAAACCAATAATAAAGCTTTTTGCAAAGCCGGACTACCGAGTATTTGAATAGGCTTTTTAAAAGCTGCCATAAGCTTTCAAATTTGTTGGCAGTAGGCAACGGCAGTTGTAGTTACTAGGGAATATGGATGTCTTTTCCTTCTATTCACACTATTACCACTGCCCACGGAATACAATTTGAAGCATATGACATCAACTATTTCCACACAACTTATCACGTGGAATTATGATAGTTAGTAAGCAATTCTGCATACGCTAAAATGGTCGCCTTCGAGGAGAGGTGAACACTAATAGAAATATATGCACCTAAATTAATGAAGTAGCTTCCAGAAGGTATGGACTTAAACGATTTTACGGGTTTACAGTAACATTAGATGACGACTTCGTAAATAATATCGAAAACCGCTTGTTCTCAACAATGGCCCTTCTCTGCATGAAATGTTTGTGAATTAAGAATGATGTTGGTAGATCCTCTGATTATGCGCGAGCAGAATGTGGGTGCTTTCGGACGTCCGATTTGCAGCTTACAGCGAGCACAAGAAGTTGCTAGTACTTTCCCCGTTTATAATGGATTGGCGAGTATAGTGTCAACAAAATGGCCTCCTACTTTATAAACGATGAAAGAACAAAAATTGGGAGCTCAATCTGAACATGGGGTTTAACCCGATTAACGAATCTTCGGTCCCTGGATATGTACCTTGTGCTATCTCTTCAACTAAAAAGTTTAAAAATAGTGCTTCAACGGTCAATAAATTGGCTTAGACACAATTTCCCTTTTTAGTTTTTCCGATTGCGAATTATCTGCGTGTGCGATGACGATCACAATGATTATCATCGGGAAAGTTCGGAGCTGCACGTACAAAGTCTCCGAAAATAATTTGTAGTCACCTGGATCAAGTTTACCAATTAAGGAATGCTAAGCACAGTTGAAGTAGTATTACAAAATGCGTTCAAATTGGAAATCCGTCACTGTGTGGGGGTGATGACCAATGTCCTGCAACTACAGCTTCATTTTGATGATGTTAGAGAAGCTTCGTTCAACTTTGTTTTCATAATAGTTATGTTTCTCAGCATTCAAAAATTCGAGAAACAATTAGCGAGTAAGGATTTGTACTTCAAGCTAATCCTCTCGTTACGTATTCCGAGAGATAAGCTTAACAATTATTTTTTATTTTTATTTGTACACGGAATTACAACTCACAAACATGTGTGAAAGCAATTTATCATTAAGTAGATGCGTGACTAGACCACCTGAGGAGAGCTCTGCATATGACTTGACAGAAAGTAAATTACATGACTTCAGTACTAATCTCAACAACACAATAGAATGTGAAGGGACCCAAATAATATCTTATTTGCAAATAGCCCCCAATACTATTGAATATTACTCATCCTGTTCAATAAGTACAAGTTCTTTTTTGTGTCACAAGGGTTTTACTTCCCCTCTTAAAAGTGAACGGAAATTCGTAAAAGAGCGCCTTCAAAATTACAGGAAGGAAATGCAGAACAACCTACTACGCTAATAATCTTGATCAATAATGGACTATGATCAACTTGGTTACCTGAAAATCAGCAGACGGACGTGCAAAGGGGTGTCGGCAGTATAGCCATCTTATTTCAGAAGCGGGCATCAAGTTTGGAGGGATGTGTATCGTGAAAGGGAACATCGGTACCAACCTACTTATTGGAAATTCGCCTTGCGCAGCAGAATCTCAACAGAGAAGATTAAAAGGTCAAATAAGGAAGCATACTTTGTTTTAGCAAGGGTACGACCTCTTGAGGTTGACTGTCGATAGTTTCAGGAAGTCCAGAGTCTCTTGGTGGTTTTGAATCCAGGTGATAAAAGCAGGGAGTATTTAAGAATAACCATGTTTGAAAAGTGAAAAATCGTATTCTGACTACTTTAGATATACTAGGATTAGCTTGGATAGCCTTCCCTCTCCAAAAAAAACATGTTATGAAGGATGACTCCAAAGGATCTCTGAGATTCTGGGCGAACGACCGAGAATCTTAAAAGCTCCTAAATGGTTATAGGACGGATACTACTAGCCGTAGTTGAGTTTTTAAAATAAATGTCTTACTAAACCGCAATTACGGCATATGTAGGTAAGCTTTGTTTTGGTGACCTCATCCGCATAGACTAAAAAGGGAGAAAGGGAAACATACAATTGCTGTAAGCAAACCTCTCCTCGGAAGGCTTAAATTTCAAATGTAGTATTGAAAAGCAGTTTGCTCTCGTAAGTCTTTGGTTCCTGTCAGTCAACTGGAGAAGTAGCTTTTACAGTATATAGAAACGGTTCCATAGCTGCACTACTATCCGGTTCGGCTAGTTATCTGGGAATACTACAATTAACCACTCAAAATCAAATACGTACTCCGAAGACATGACAGTATGGTGCTATGGTGCTATGGTGCCAACAAAAGCAATTTCGGTAACTTGATGATGCACGCAGACCACACAACCGGATCAATGTAGAAAACTTTTATTTTAGAAAAGCTGAAGTGCGAGGCAAGAACGGAAAAAGACCTGTAGCGCAGTCACAAGAGTCATAATGTGAGTGTGACGTAATTACACTGTAGATAAGTCTGCTTTATATTGTACTGCTTGTGGAAAGTGCACCAGTTGTGTTGTCTTGCTAGACTTGAGGTCTTAAGGGAGCTTCTGAAAATTTGGTCGAAGAGCTTTAGGGTTTGGAAGGATCTAACGCAAAATATTTTTTAGGTTTTTGGACCTTCCGAAAATAAATTTACTGCGACAGCTGTCTTTGTCTCATTACTTCGGTTGCATGCACTGTTATCCCTTCATGCACACCACCTATTGTCACTACTTCTATCGCCCCCCTGTGAGGCTTGTAATAGAGCAAGGAAGTTGATGCATTGCATAGCATGGCGCATGCCTATTCTCGGTCATTAATGTAGCGAGCCAAAGTATTAGTGTCTGGTGAGTACAAGAAAAAGTACTTAAGAGCCTGAATCCCAGAGTTTATCAGCAACAATCTCAACCCACTCCACAGCCTACAATGAAATTGACGTCTTGTCTTTCCATACTAGCACTTGCGGCAAACGTACTTGGTTACGATGAGATAATAAATGTTTTTGAACGTGATGTTCCTTCGGGTACTATTGACACCCCTGGTGGATTCCCGCTGGCCTGTTCCGTTGCTGAAGTACAAGGAACAGGGTTTAACGTTGTTCTCTACCCATATCCAAGAACTAACTTTTCCTTGGTTGCCAGTCTTCCATTCATGGAGGTTGGGTATTCTGATCTTGCTGCCCCTACTGCAACTGTAACAGATGTTACTGCTCCAAACACACAAATCGTGGCTCCCATCACCACTGTTCTCTCGGGCAGCCTTTATGGTGTTGAAATGCCAATTACAAACTTTATTGCGGAGCTTACCGGATATTTCTTTGCTGAAGAAGATGGGTTATACGAAATAACTCTTGACGCTGATGATGTCGCAGTTCTTCGTTTCGGTGATGGTAATGCCTTTTCATGCTGTGATAGCACAGACGTTACTGAAGGTAACTACTCGATACGTGTGGATGTCTCAAACGGTTTTATGGCTTCCAACACATATGAGTTAACTGCAGGTTTCTACTATCCGCTTAGTGTCACGTGGGTGAACGTCCAGGGTACTGCGATCTTCAACTTGACCATCACTTCCCCATCCGGTCACAAGTTCACAGAATTTAACAATGTTTTCCAAATAGAGGACTCTCCTTCTTCACTTTGTCCTGGTACCACTACAGTGATTGTTCCGTGGACAAGTTCTACATTCTCGTCAACTTTGTTTCCTCCTGCTTCTACATCTGCAAATGTTGCTTCCTTGACCGTTTTCAGTCCTTATCCAACTGCAACTGCTACCTCTTTCTGGAGTGTGCCTGAAACAAGTACTACTACTGTTTTCCCTTCTGCTTCCGCATCAACAGGTGTGATCTCCGTGATCATTGAAGAGCCATTCCCAGAGTCAACTGTCACTAGTTTGTACACTGGTTCCATTGACTCAACTACTACCGTGTTCCCACCAAACAACTCTGGTACCGCTACTGTTGTCGTTTTCCATCCTGGCCAAACAACTGTCACCACTCCATGGACCGGAAGTGTTGAGAGCACTACTACTTTGTCTGCTTCTGTTAACGGTACCACCACTGTTGAAGTTTTCAACCCTGAAGGTAGATCAACCACCACTTCATTCTGGACTGAATCTGTAACCAGTACCACCACCGTGTTCCCATCTGGTTCCGGTGTTGTTTCTATCATTGTTGATCAACCATTCCCAGAGTCAACTGTCACTAGTTTGTACACTGGTTCCATTGACTCAACTACTACCGTGTTCCCACCAAACAACTCTGGTACCGCTACTGTTGTCGTTTTCCATCCTGGCCAAACAACTGTCACCACTCCATGGACCGGAAGTGTTGAGAGCACTACTACTTTGTCTGCTTCTGTTAACGGTACCACCACTGTTGAAGTTTTCAACCCTGAAGGTAGATCAACCACCACTTCATTCTGGACTGAATCTGTAACCAGTACCACCACCGTGTTCCCATCTGGTTCCGGTGTTGTTTCTATCATTGTTGATCAACCATTCCCAGAGTCAACTGTCACTAGTTTGTACACTGGTTCCGTTGACTCAACTACTACCGTGTTCCCACCAAACAACTCTGGTACTGCTACTGTGATTATTTTTGACCCTAGTCAATCCGCTTCTACATCAGTTGCTTCTTCATCATCAGTTGCTTCTTCATCATCAGTTGCTTCATCTTCATCAGTTGTTTCATCTTCATCAGTTGCTCCGTCATCGTCAGTTGCTTCGTCATCGTCATTAGCTTCTTCATCGTCTGCTTCTGTGACTAAACCAGATCCAACTACTATCACAACTGCCTGGACTGGCAGCGTTGAAAGAACTACCACTTTACCTGCTTCTGTTGGTGGTAACACTACTGTTGAAATCTTCAACCCAGATCCAAGAGTGACTACTACTTCTTTCGTCATAAACTCCGTTGCTAGTACCACCACTATCATCCCATCCGGTTCAGGTGTTGTCTCCGTTTTTGTCGATCAACCATTCCCAGAAACCACAACTCACAGTTTGTACTCTGGTTCTGTTGCTTCCACCACTACTGAGTACCCACCACACAACTCTGGAACTGCAACTGTGATTATCTTTGACCCTAGTAAATCCGCTTCATCTTCATTGATTCCTTCATCATCTGTTACTCTGTCATCTGTTGTATCATCTTCGTCAGTTCCTACTTCGTCTGCATCCTTAACTAGAACTGGACAAACTACCATCACAATTCCGTGGACTGGTAGCGTTGAAAGCACAACCACCTTATCTGCTCACGAAGAAGGCTTCACAACTATTGAACTCTTTGTTCCAAGAGTGAGAGTGACTACCACTTTGTTCTGGACTCAAACCGGCTCTACCACATCCACTTTGACACCATCTGGTTCAGGTGCTTTCTCCGTTGTTGTCGATCAACCATTCCCAGAAACCACAACTCACAGTTTGTACTCTGGTTCTGTTGCTTCCACCACTACTGAGTACCCACCACACAACTCTGGAACTGCAACTGTGATTATATTTGACCCATTCACAACTCCTGTTTCATCAGTTCCTTCTTCATCGTCTGCTTCTGTGACTAAACCAGATCCAACAACTATCACTACTGCATGGACTGGTAGCGTTGAGAGCACTACCACTTTACCTGCTTCTGTAGGTGGTCCTACCACCATCGAAGTCTTTGTTCCAGAAGATAGGTCTACTGTCACTTCATTCTGGACAGACTCCGTTACCAGTACCACCACTATCATCCCATCCGGTTCAGGTGTTGTCTCCGTTTTTGTCGATCAACCATTCCCAGAAACCACAACTCACAGTTTGTACTCTGGTTCTGTTGCTTCCACCACTACTGAATACCCACCAAACAACTCTGGTACTGCTTCCGTCATAATTTTTGATCCATTCACAACTCCTGTTTCATCAGTCCCATATTATGCCAATACAACGGTCTCTTCTCACACGTTTAGCGTCAGCTCAGAATCCACAGAAACAACTTACTTTGTGTCTACCACATTCCCCACTAGCTATGCAAGTGTGACAGGGACTTCCATTGGTGGGGATCCAGTTTTCACATCGAGTTATATGGGTGAACATCTTTCTAGCACAAGTTCACCAATTACATCAGTTTCAAGCTCAACTTTGACAACCTCGACAACCACAGGTGCAACCGTTGCCCTTGAAACAGGAGTTGGAGGAGGCTCCAGCACTGGAGCCAGTGCTGGTTCGAGTAATAGTTCTGATGCTGGTTCTAGTAGTAGCTCAGGTGCTGGTGTTATTAATGGTCCTAGCACAGGTGCTAGTAATGGTTCCGGCACAAGTTCCGGCACAGGATCTACCGGCGCTAATTCCGGATCTACCGATCCATTGGGTTCAGACCCTTACACTAACACTAGTGCAGGGTTAGATTCTGGATCATCTGATCCAGGTTCCAACTCTGGTTCTGGTTCCCCAATTATCGTTCCACAAGCTAACATGGCAGTTCCTGTTAAAAGTATTGAATCCAAACTTTTGATCGGTATTGTTAGTTTGATGGTATTATTAATTTAATAGCATTTTCATTCAAGTTGCATTGTTCTCCTAGTGGCATGGCCACCTTTTTATAATTTCCAAATCATTCTTCATTCTTACGTTTTGCAACGTTACGGGCAAATTCAATTCTTATTAATTTTTTTCAAACAGATTCGAGTTTCACTTTACATATATAATAAAAGAATTCAAAGTATTCATATTCGCATTAAACTTTGCACTTCACTTGAAGTAATATGCACATTATCTGTATCACGTGATTATTACTTTCAGTCTCGTGAAAATAAGATACACTACTCATTCAAGTGTACATGAGTCATAAGGTGTAAAAGGCTCTAATTCTACATGTCTATTACATGCTAGGGGTGAAATTTGATTGAAGGCAATTTTATTACAGAAGATCCTCCACGTGCCCTTATCATGTTGCAACACGCATTCGAATCCACCTACGACTTCTACGTTGGAATTCCCGTAGACTAGAAATGTTTGGCATTGCAGAAGGACTCAGTTCAATTAGATATAGAATAGATGCTGAGCTCCGAAATTAGGTCGCAACCAGTTGTTTAGCACATAAGCCGAAATGATGACTAGCTAGTAGTTCCGCTTCTCTTCTACTCAACTTATCAAAAGACTTGCATAGGTAAGGTATAGCGCATATACCCATCTTGTTTACACTTGAGCAAATTATACTGCTTTAAATTTTCATAAAGTATTATGCGATATCAACATAAGAGACATGGATTTTTTTGAAAAAATTCTACATTTTCTTGGAAAAGAATACGAAATTCGAAAGAATTCTATTTATAAAAGAAAGTAACGTCATATCTATAAGGTTGTTCAAGCACTACCTTGACTATAGAATTGCTTTGATAGCATTCGAGTGGGAACAGTTGAGCTTCTCAGTGTCGGTGCATTTGGCAGTTCTCTCTACGCTGACGCGCTAGATTTGATCACAAGAGAGGGGAACGAACGAGGAGGTTGTGCGGACCTTTTCGGAGACATGTGCCGAAGAGATGAGCTGAGGCATAGTACGTGCTTGAGCATCTTTGCAAATTTTCATGCAAGAAAGAGAAGGCAAAAGCGTTAGCTCGACAACCCTTCCAAGAACTATTGATCATGTAAGAATCGCATCAAAGCAGCAAGATAATGTGGCTTAACTTGTATTTAATTACACCAACTGAAACGGTCTACGTTTAGAATAAAATCTTAGTTCAGTAGATATCTCTTATCAAAGGCACGCTGAAAAAAAGAGTGGTGTTAAGTCCTGGTCACATCTGATTCGATACATGACGTCCATAATATAACGTATCATGAGTTTGACATAATTGGAATGTGTCAGACTTATTTCCAGTTGGGACGATTTCTCAGCTCCCAGCACGCACTATTGCGTGGCAGCCAGTGAAACTTCTTTTGCGGTACTCCCTTGCAGATGAATTTTACATGACAATCAGCTGATGGGAGTGAGCAAGCGTACCCCGGAGCACTGTTTGCAGAGATTCAGGAGATGTAGAGGCTATCCCTTGCTTCAAGAATCAAAAAAGTGTTGGCAGGAACGAGAGAACAGATTAGGAAACTTGTGACAAACGGAATTCCAACAGTTCGAATACGACAAATTTCATTCGCCCAATTGAAGTGTGTTTTTAAGGTGCCTAAGGGTCCATAATTATTCTCTTATCGAATTTCAGACTATGGCCCAGAGTTCACGGAATATCTGTATGAACAAGAGCTTGATTGTATTACGCAGAAAAGTCAATCAGTGTGTGTGCATTATCAACGCATTCTATCCGTTTTAGGAAATTACACCACTCAAGGTGCCTTAGCGCCCATTTAGTTCTTTTAGATGATCTTTTTCACTTTAGCGATCAGCATATCAGGTGCTACGAGAAACTGAAGCATGGAACATTTAGTTGCAAGTCGAGAGCTTTATCTTTCCCGGTACCTGTACTAGTTACTGTTAGCATTCAGAAAAAAATAGTCCGACTATGAATCTAGTTGCAAAAGACATTAGTGGGCTTTGCAGTAGCACCTTTTAATTAAAAGAAACGAATGATTCATTTTGCAATTGCTGCCATTCCGAGCTGAGGACCTCGTATTGTGCTCCTAAAGACACCTTGATTTTTAGATTCCGTAATTATCCGGAACGGTCTTGGTCAAGGAATTCAGATTTGCGAGTCAATTGTGCATGCGGAATATCCCGTCATTGCGTCCTTCTCCCTAAGATAGAACTTGGACACGTCTATATCGGGATGAAAAGGGAAACCACAATATGTCTAATGGCTTGTTATAATTTGTTGTCTACGATTGTTCATCAAAGTCATTAGCTTTCTTTTTTAAACTTAGGAAGGATGCTGGAATAGTCCATAGACTTGCACATGATATATTGAATGATAAGAGTATTTGAATCGTTTGAATCTCGCTGGGAAAGATGACTGCGAGGACTAATAGCGATGCTATCCGCAGAATTAGCACAGCAAACTTCCCGCCATGCATCTATTTTATGTGTGGACCATGTTAGACACAAAGCAAAGAAATATAGGTGCCAAGATATCTCGTCTATGTACTTCTGCTATCAGATAATCCGTATGCGTTTGATCCCGTTAACGGCCTTCCACCTTAAACTATTGGGGGGGTGAATCACCAACCAGATTTCATGCTAAAGTCATTTTGAGAATTGTATAATTCTTCAAAAAGGGACTTGATAACACAGTAGAATACTAACATGGGTACAAAACTGCTGAGATTGAGCGTATCTGTATACCCATTTTTTGAGTGGTTGTTATTCTAACAGAATATTTGGAACGTCTTGGCATCACGATGCTGCATAGTATCATAACCATAAAGCGACTGCATGAATGCACGAAATAGATTTGAGTAATTCTTGTTTTCCTTGCATGTTTAGCACACTTGCGTTTTGCAACATGTTGCACAACGTCTCATTAACTGAACTTCTTCCAGAGCTTCCAGTGTATATAAGATGGACAACACTTCCATGCTTTTATTAGATTATCATTATTCTCTGGCCAGCATGAAATTTGTACGCTGTCTTTTGACTCTTGCAATTGCAGCCACTGCTCAGAGTGCTGCTATCAATGAAGCTACAATAAAAAGAGATGCAACTCCAACAGTTGACTTAGGCGGAGGGTATCCATCTGCTTGCGCGGCAGCAACTGTCCAAGGAACTGGTTTTAATGTTCTCTTCTACCCCTACACAAACGCTGACTATGATGATCTTGCCGATTTATCGTTCATGGAAGGAGGATACAAAGCAGCGGCTCCGACGGCATCAGTTACTGAGCTTACAAAGGTGAGCTTTCACTCTGATGTCCCAGTGAATGCTGGTGCTGAAGGTACTGTGTATGGGCAAGATATGACAATTACGAATTTCTTAGCTGAATTCACTGGTTACTTCTATGCTGCGGAGACCGGGTTATATACATTTGGAATTTATGCCGACGACGGTGCACTTCTTCGTATTGGTGACGGGAATGCCTTCTCATGTTGCAATACTCAAGACACTTCAACAGGTGCCTACTCAGTTTATGTACTGAAGAGTGCTGAAGATACCGGTACAAATACATACCAACTCACTGCTGGTTACTATTACCCAATCAGCATTGTTTGGGTTAATCTCCAAGGTCAACCAGCATTTGATATGGAAATTTTACTGCCTTCAGGAAAGCTCTACACTGATTTCAGTAATATTTACCAAATTGAAGATACACCAGATTCACTTTGCAAAGCAACAACCACTGTCACCATTCCTTGGCCCAGTTCAACATCCTCAACTGTTACAAATCCCCCTGCTTCGACTTCTGCTAACATCGCTTCTGTCAGCATATTCACTCCTGATCCAACAGTTACCACCACTACTTTTGTGACCGAGAAGACTCCTTCTACATTCACTATTGTACCGGAAACTACTGGAGTGGCTACTGTAACTGTTGTAGTAGAGGAACCATTTCCAGAAACTACAACTACTAAATTTTATTCAGAGCCTACAACTTCCATTACTACCGAGTTCCCAAATGATGACACTGAAACAGCTACTGTGGTTGTGTACGTACCTGGGGAAACCACTATCACTGAGCCATGGACAGG